>JAXRJS010000014.1:14320000-14680000 GCA_037127375.1 Dione juno | reverse complement strand
TGACATGTCTGTCCCTGGAGTTAGACCACCCGGACGCCCAAGGAAGCGATGGCTGGATGTCGTGACACAAGACATGAGAGCCAATAAATTATCCACTGAGGATGTTAAAGACCGTGCAAAGTGGAGTAGGCTCAGTCGGAAGGCAGACCCTGGCAAAAGCCGGGACTAATGCCAAGAAGAAGAAGAAGAGTCAAAGTCCCGCATTTGCTAAAGGTCGTCTGTAAGAGATTGCTTGAAGCAATAAGACCGCCTTTGCATATATATTTTATATTAATATGATCTATTTTTACGTTTTGTGTGTTTTGTTATGTGTGTGCAATAAATTATAAATAAATAAAAAACAAATAATAATAAGTGACGTCACAAGTTAGTATAATTGTCACATATATATTTTTGCGAGAACAAAATAATATATGTTTTACCATATTTAAATTTAAAGAATTATAGTTTTAATTAAAAATCAATTTTATTTACTAACTTTTAGCTTCATACAGGTTGGTATAACTTGTGATTTTTCTATGAAAGTGACTGTGAAATAATATTTCCAATACGTGAAAAAAATGGAGAACAGTATATCTTAACACGAGGCTATCTGCTAATTTTGCTTTGCGGGATAGAGCGTGAAGCTGTAAAAATACAAATATACAACATCTAATTTTACTTCCAGGAGGCCGTCCAAAAACCGTAGCCCTCTATACTCACGGCAAACGAATGAATTGCCCTGAATGTGCTAAGCCTCAATGGTCGGGTGGCATACCAGCGGCTAGGCGGGTGCTGGTCCTTCGCGTTGACTCGGTGTGGGCACCTGCCAGGCTAGCCGTAGCTGCATTGTCTGCTGCTGGCGTCGCGCTAGCTTTCGCTTTTCTGGCTTTCAATTTGCATTATAGTAAACGGAGGTAATTTTAAATAATAAGTTAATAAAGTGTGTGAGATTAGTGTATAATAATAATAATATGCCAAATGCGATGGTTGTCTATGTTTTTTTTTTTATTTCAACTTTCTATCGATAGAGAGATTATCAGATTATATTAATCTAAGACATTTTTATTAGAAGCCTTGAGCACAGTTCATTTTGACATAAGCTTAAAGTTTTGATTATTAATATAAATGAATTTGTGATGAAGCGTTTATGTTTCTCGGTCGCGCAAAGCTTATATGTACTTAAAATGCTTACGTTATTCTACCGAATCTAGTAAAATGACATTCACCTGTAAAATAGGGAAAATAAAGAAAATATCTAAAATTAAACATCACAGTCATTTCTCTATCTACTAAGTAAGCAAAAAGCTACGAGTATTGTGTATTTTTTCATCATAGGAATTCCTTGGTTTATTGTAAACTGTACAACTTCTAAGCATTTACATTTAGTTAGCATTTAGTTGTTTAAGCTATTATTTTTTTACACTTCACATTGTATCAGTTAAATAGCATAGTCTAAGCATAGGGTAATGGCTTCCCATTTTCCACCTAAATTTCACCAACGCCACGCTTAGTCTTGTTAGCAGAGCCAGGAAAATTAAAATAATACATTCTACCCGAGTGGGAATCGAATCCACGACCGTCATGTTGATAGTCAGATGCTGTACTGCTCCAATAGCGCCTACTGAAGAACGACAAAATAATAATAACTTTCTTTCTCAATACTTTTCTTAGTTTATCCCGCAAAGCAGTATAAGCAGAGAGATCAACCTTTCTCTCTTTGAAAACTCTCCATATTTTCAGATTCATAAAGCTATCCTCACCACGTCTCAACAACATGACTCTTATAGGCTGCGTGTTGGTGTACGCCGCTGTTGCGATGCTGGGCGTTGACAATGCCACTTTACCACCGTATATACCTTTCTCTGCCATGTGCACTGTGAGTTTATATTATTTAATTTTATTTTATTTAATAATAGTGAATTCAATGCTTGTTAAAGTTTATTATATATACTTACTTGTCTTTAGTATGGGCGTATTTTTAGTGTGAAGTAATTTTTAGTTTTTTTTAGTTTTTAATGTTTATTTTTTGTTTATAAGAAATCTATGGGGGGGGGGGGCTAGACTAGATTATTCTAAAATGGGCACGATTCCCCCCTATATCTACCATGACCATGACCACCAAGTAACCACCAATCACGACCAATTTATAATTAATTAAATATTTAATAGCTGAACGGACTGATTTATTGATAAGTTCTCTTCATGTAACCACAACAACAGTGAGGAATTGTATGAATTATTATTTAGTTTAACTCGAAGCCGTGTCAAAAATCATTTGAAAATGGAACCTATATATATTTTATAATTTTAATGACAACAGATCATAATAAATTAAATATGACAATAACATAATAGCAACAATTTTATGACGCTAGATGATATTTATAAAAAATTACAGCCTTTTTTAATTATTTAAATAACATATGTTTTAAATACATGTAAAAAAATATTATATCATTTACAGGGTAGAGTTTACATTCTATCTGCTGGCTTCTCTCTGGCTTTCGGATCGATGTTTGCGAAGACGTATAGAGTCCATAGAATATTCATAAGGTAATCGTGAAATTGACCCAAGTCTAAACTAACTAACAAGTTTTGTATGGCATAAGTTACTTTAATTACGTTACAGTTGAATTTTTTATAATAAAAGTTTTTTTTCATACAACTAATGAGAATTCGAACTTTTGTAATTATATTATTAAATTACACAGGTTTTTAATAATAAATTAAATAAATATTTATTCATATAACCATATATAATGTTTCTAAATGAAATAAATACGTATTAAACGAATAATTGGTCGTAATATTATAATTAATTTTTACGTTCTAAAAATTACTAAATATATACTAAACTATACTAAAAAAAATATTCTGGTAAGAGGAAAGGAGAGAGAAGGATATAGTGTCTTGGCCCTAAATTATCCAAACAAAACAAAAAAAAAAATATACATATATATATATATATATATATATATATATATATATATATATATATATATATATATATATATATATATATATATATATATATATATATATATATATATATATATATATATATATATATATATATATATATATATATATATAATATATATATATATATATATATATATATATATATATATATATATATATATATATACATATATATATATATATATATATATATATATATATATTATATATATTATATATATATATATATATATATATATATATATATATATATATATATATATATATATATATATATATATATATATATATATATATATATTATTGCTATATTTCAGTAACCGCAGTGGTGTATGTAAGACAAAACTTCTGCAAGACACGCCACTGATATCACTTGTGTGTGCACTTCTCGTGATCGACGGACTGGTCGTCACGCTGTGGGCTATACTCGATCCGATGGAGAGACATTTGAAAAACTTGACTATAGAGATTAGTGCCACTGACAGGAGTGTGGTTTACCAACCTCAGGTCTGTTCAAGATATCTAAATATTGATTTTTATGTTGTAGGTGCCCAATTATAGTTAGCCCAGACAGTCAGTCGGTTAGTCTTTGCACATGAAGAATACAGAGTGTTTTTTTATTTAATTTTTGATACTTACTACAGTACCATACTAGGTTTTGGCAGTCTGTGCTATTTTTATTTATTTTATTGTGATTTTGTGAAGAAATGGAGTTTTATCCCGTCCAGTCTCAGTTATTTTATGATTCTATACCACTTTTGAAAATAGAAACAACAAAAGTGGAGAATGGCACGGTTTATCATGTGGACATTGTGACGCTGGTGTGGTCATAGTGCGTTAGGACGTCTGACTGTAAATAAGACGGTTATAGAGTAGAGGGTAAAGTTTTTATATACAATTGAATTTCAACGTCCTCTCGAGGTCAGGGGTCCTAAACACGGCCTAGCCTTTAAGCACGGGCCCCGTGTACCCTGGCGGTAACCACTGGATTGATTATATTATAAACTGGAAAAAAAACCATTTCTTTTTCAGATAGAAGTTTGCAAATCCCAAAATACTACAGGATGGCTATGCGCACTATATGCATACAAAGGCCTATTACTTATAGTAGGAGTATACATGGCATGGGAGACCAGGAACGTTGAAATTTCTGCTCTGAACGATTCAAAATATATCGGTATCAGTGTATACTCGGTTGTCATAACCAGCGCTAGTGTGGTTGTCATTGGCACCATCATATCTGAGAGAGCTACTTTAGCTTACATCACTATTACAAGCTTGATACTTATTGCAACTACTTCGACGCTCTGTTTATTGTTCTTACCCAAAATTATCGCTATTAAACGTAAAGGTATGTATATTTTATAATTATGTATTTTACACACATATATATATATATATATATATATATATATATATATATATATATATATATATATATATATATATATATATATATATATATATATATATATATATATATATATATATATATATATATATATATATATATATATATGTATTAAAGAAATTAATTGTTTTTTATACAATCTTAAGAATATATAGGCGTTAAATAAATATATTGAATTAAAAAAATTATTAAAAATTAAATTAGCTTCAGCTGTATCCCGCACATGGCAGGATAGGTAGAGGGAACCGTAGGAACCCAATGTTAAGACCAGAGCTAAGAAAATGAAAATCATTCATTGTCCCCGACTGGGAATCGAACCCACAAACCTTTGCAATTCTTCTGCGCCACGATGGTCCTCCGTATGGTCGGATGGTCCACATATTGAATTCTTACTGTAAAATAAATATTCTGGACATATTTGCAGCAAACAGTATATCGGTATTAACGACGCTACGTTAATTTGTTGTGGATGGTCATTGTAGTTTCGAAACTAGGATAATATTTACAATATTATAATTTCTCTAGAGTGGCTATTTTTGTGCCTTGCCGTGGCCGGGCCCAGCGGTTAGGGACTGCTAAGTTCCTGTAGATTACTCTAATTTTCTCCAGTCGCGTCTTCAGGCCGTGGCGGGTTTGTTCAGAATAGAGAACATCCCTCAGCCCGCTCGTCGGCCGCAAACCGAGGCTCGAGTCCCGCAGGGGATGCCCTTGCCACCGTCGTTTCCTATCCAGCAGACACGATAGTGCTTGCCACTTCTCAGGGACAGAGTACCCTCTTCCCTCCCCAACTGGTGTCGCTATCAAGAGCAATGCTAGCAGCGGCTAGCATCATTAAACTCACAACAAAAAAAAAGAAAATATCCTGCAGCGCAATGGTGAATTTCGAATACAAACATATAGTAGACATATACAGTTCATTAATAAAATATTTCTGTTTGGACTGCCACTTAGCCATTTGTGGATTTGATATCTATTCGGAGGATCACTCCTCCGAATAGATACTAAATCCACAATTGGCTATAATCACATTATATTTTAGTTTTAAATTGAAATTCGCAACCGTGTTTACACTGCCATGCGGGAAAGAGCGTGAAAATATACTTGATCTCATACTAATATGACTTGATTAATTTTAAGCTGAAGATGATCCAGTAATACAAAGCATGGGCCTAAGACTCGAATGTAAAACTAGAAGGTTTGTAACAGACGAAACACAAGAACTACATTTCCGGACCGAAATACAAAATAAAGTGTATAAAAGAGAAGTTGCTGCCTTAGATCGGGAAATAGGGAGGCTGGAGAAACTTTTGGTTGAACAGGATCAACGGTCAAATGCATCTGCTATTTTACACAAACATGTATGTATTAAAGTATAATTTAAGACTTTTAGATAATTAAATCTTATATTTTTTTGTATTGATGCTTATTTATTTTGCGAATTTTAAAACCTAAAAGATATTCATTGACAATATTACAGATGGAACTTAACACAGTAGACGAGGAATGCCGTCCAGAATCAAACAAAAGGACGCCCAGCATCACTGGTGGCTTACCCATGCTCCTCCTTTCAGTACTGCCACCAGTTATACCTCGAGCGAGCTGGCCTTCAACCGAAGCTTGTAGAAATTCAGTTAGTTTTAGTTCTCAACCAAAACTAAATAGAAAATCACAGCCTAATATAGACTTATATAATTTATGCTTAAATAGAAGAGATGAGAACCAGGGGTTCCTCAGCAGATTGAAGAGCTTTTTCGGTAGCAGGACATCGAGTAGAAAAGCTTCAACCATATCAATTGCCGATCCAACAGGGCAAAGTATAGCGGCTGCCTTAAAACTGCACGTAGGGATGATTGCTGGACTAGTGCCAGGGAACAGGAAACACTCCATGGTTTTATCCTGCAACACCCTGAACGTTACAGAGATGAAATTGCGAAAGGAGTCGTACGCCAAAAGCGGCCCTATCATCCGAATAGAAGATGAGCCAACTTGTTCCAAGTTCGAGCACAAATATGTGGCTGAGCCCGAAACTAAAGTGAACTTCATGTTGCCAAAGTCACATAAAAATATGTCACAGCAGTCTTCTTGTGAGAAAATCAAGGGGTCCCCAAGGTTCCCTCATAGGATAGCCCCAACAACTAGTTTGAATGCATTAAGTAAAAGGAAAACGAGTGCAGACAGTGTATTCCACATATCTGATGGAGGATTTGATGAGCATCGCCGATATAGTCATCAAAACGTAAATCAAGATTGCAAGGGAAAAGCTTCTTTAGAAAGCAGATGGAAATCAACAGAGGATGCCAGACCGGGACCTTCTTCGAGGAATTAAAAATGTATTTATATGTGAATAGTAAAATATTGTGCCAAATATTGATCAAGAATTTAAGGAGATAATTATATTTAGCGGTCCGTAAGTTCGTAATAACAATAACATTGTTTGAAATATTATTTTTAGAAATTAAGCCATGTATAATAAAATATACTAAATATACTAACAAAACTATACTAACTATACTAACTAAAATATACTAACACATGATAAATTTTATCAAATAGAGTGTTAAAAACATTAATTTAAAATGACTTAAAGGTCTAAAGTTTATATACAATCAAATTAATTAAAATTATTTAATAAATATTGGCAGATTCTATAAATATATTCTTATATACAACTGTAATATTAACAAGATTTTCATATAGAGAGATATACTAATAAGTTAAATAAATTCTTCTTTTACACAATAATTATATGTATTTGAAATGCATGCATATATATGCATGCATGCATATTATGTGTTTGAAACAATACATTATATGTTGATAGAGAAAGTTTTTTGTTTGCTTGACGTTATAAATTCATGGATATTATGAAACTGTGAGAAATAACACCAAAATCGTAGCTGTATATAAATAATTTTAGTCTACGTGTAAATTAAAATACTCTATAGGTGCTTCACCTTGAAACTAAATCTATTTGTAAATTAAATTTAAACAAATATATTATTATCAGCAATAAGTAGGTATATTGATTAAAGTATTTATTTATAGGATGTATAGAACTTAATTAAATGAAAAAAAAAATTAAATTTCCAATTTTTTTTAATAAGAAAATTGGATGTTATAATTTTGTAATTTTTTTTTAGTTCATATTATATTTATATGGCGTATACATGATTTCCAAGAATGAAAGCTTTTGTTGTTCAACCCATTAAGCTCAGGTTCAGGAACTACCTGTTTAAATTGACTATACCTATAGGCTATGTTGAACACTCTGTATATTAATAATGTTATAAAAAACACTGAAAACTAACCTACTTTATGTGTTGCTGTAGCAACAATCTCAGATTATAAGTCTAATAAATATCCTATTGTATAGAAATTCATATTCATATTGTATTGAAATTCATAAAATAATAAGATGTATATAAAGGAAGGAAATAATGTCCTTTATCATTAGAAGGATAAGGTTTCATTCAACCTTTTTCGATCCATTTGTAAGAAAGTGATTTTCATACTGTTACACTGTATTAATATTTAATTAATCAAGTACACATTGATAGACAAAAATACATATAAGTAAAATTGAATTACCAACAAAAATATATACATTTATATTACATAAAATATTTGAATTAGTATCTAATATAAGTTTAAAAACTATTGTAAATTACATAGTAAGTTAAAAAAAAACTGAAGCAATATTTATATTCCAAGTATTAATTACATAGCTGTTAAGAAAGACCTATTTTTCAATGATACTTTTACTTATAGGCAAGTGTGTTCAAATTTTATAATAAAGCAAATATATAGAGATCTAGAATATATATGTATATACAATATATATAGTCTGTGTGGAAATAAATACATTTTTAAAAATATTCTATTGGATTTTTTATTGATAACATAATTTATATATTTTACTAGGCCGTCTTAACGCACAACGCTAACACTAGGTTCCCTCAATCTATTCTGCTATATACGAGAAATTACGTGAAGCACTTTTTTTTATATATATTGTACTATGATGAAACCTATTGATCCTTGTGAATTGAAAGTGATCTGATAGTAAATACTATGGATATGGAGTTCCATCGAATTATGCATCGAATTATCGGAGAGCGGAGACGTGAGCTTGCTCTCCCAAATGCGGGATAAAACGTCAAGATAAAAATATCCATAGATTATTAGAAATATCTACCTACATTGTAAGGTATAACCCATATCCAAGTATACCCATATAAATTAAATCTCATTTGAATGACTCCTTATGGTTTTTTTAAGGGGAGATAAGGGTAAGTTAGCACCAAGTTTATTTTTATATTAATAAGAAATCAATCATAATATAATATATTTATTTAAAAGTTATATTTACATTGTAGTGTTTCAGTTGGTACTGGGTTCACATCCAATTTGGCATAATTTCTAGAATTTATCACCATCAATCACTAGTTTCAATCTGATCTAGACGCAATGGCATCTTACTTAAAATACTGCCCCCGACATTTTTGCTATTCTGTGCTCAATCTGTCTTTTAATATTCGCATTAACATTGGGCAACTCCTTGTGAAGCCTTATAGAATTCTCTATTTTTTGCACGATCTGCACCTCTCTCGGCCACGCCACAAAATTTGTAACTTTACAGTCGACATTAGACCCAAGTCTCCCAGTTCTTCCACAACGGTGTATATAATCTGATGTGTATAGCGGAAAATCGTAATTTATTATATGCTGCGTCTGAAATAAATAATAATCATAATTAATATATTTTCTTTTGCATTACATTTTAAAATAATATATATGCACTTCAATTTTTATGTGGTGCTTTTATGTTTCCCAATAAATATCTTAATATGTATGTAGAATAAATGTCAAGGACGCTATTGCAAAAAGTTGAATTGCTTCTATGGAGAAACGTTTCTATAATATATGAATATGTTTTTAAGTCAATGTTTGTTTAAATTTAGACGTAATAATTCTATTTTCTCAACTATATTCTCAAATTTTATATCATAGCAATTATATATATATATATATATATATATATATATATATATATATATATATATATATATATATATATATATATATATATATATATATATATATATATATATATATAAGAAGAAGATATATATATATATATATATATATATATATATATATATATATATATATATATATATATATATATATATATATATATATATATATATATATATAATTGCTATGAAATAAAATTTGAGAATATAGTTGAGAAAATTTTAGGGTACATAATACATACATAACACATAAATAAATTATCGAAAATAAATTAACAACATAAATAAATTGTAATAGTCACATAAGAACTTATGGCATAATGGTCGGAGCGCTTGGACGGTATCCAAAAAGCGCGGGTTAAAGCCCGTTACGTACAAATTTTACATACTTTTCTAAGGGTAAGTATATAATTAATAAAATATATTTATTATAAAGGTTAATTTATAAAAGGCACAACAGTATATACAGGATACAGTATGACATTTTTTATATTATACTTTCATATGAGACATAAAACTTACCCTTAAAGTATCAAGACCACGTGACGCAATATCAGTACATGATAATACATTGACTTCACCATTTTTGTACATTTCAATTTTTCCCATTTTCAAAGGCACTGCCATTTGACCATTTATATTGACACATTCAATATTATTTTCATTGAGAAACATTGAAACGAAGTCACATGTTGCCGTTTTGTTCGAAAATATCATGACTGGCCTCTTTTTGCTTACATCAGCTTGAACCAACTTCAGTAACTCCAAAGGTTTTTGAGCTTTGCCGATACGAATGAATCTGGAATATAATATAATATTATTTAAATCTTCCTCATACTATATAATTCATATATTGCCATAATCAGTCATGTCACATGTTTATCTTTATAAGAACAACAAAACGTACAGACGACCAACACATTCTATTTTTTTTTTCTTTGACAATATCAAAGTAAATCTGTTTTCACATTTTCGTCATGTTAAAGAAATTGTCTATAAATTGGCAAAGCCTTAGCCAATCAATCGTATATAACTACATGTCTCAGTATCATATAACATCTGCTAACATTTGTAAGTCACAATTTAAAAAATTAAAATACTCACTTATGCGGTATATGAGGCAAAATCCTATGTATTTTACTAGTAGTAACAGTTCGTAAAGACTGCGGATCCATAAATGAATGAACTGCTTCCGGTAATTCATGGGGTAAAGTTGCACTTACTAATGTCATCTGACAACCTTTTGGTGGGATTTGTATATCCACTTTATAGTGTATCTGTGAAATTAAATAAATATATTTTTAAGAAATAATGGGTACATTTTATCCGTCTCGCCCCTTTTTTTGTCTATTTAGAGACTTGATACTTTTAAACACTTTTTAGACAATTTGATCAGTAATAGAAATAGTGATTGTATTATATAATAATATTCTATATTTGAAATGGTATCCTAATTATACTGTCATGATATTTCAAAGGTTCAAAAAAGTTCAAGGTCAAGAAAGCAAGCATTTTGTTATCCACTTTTGTTTATTTCATTGAATAACAAGTTATCTAGGACAACTGTTAGTAATTAAGCCCAAATCTGAAGAATATATATTCACTTGGCCATTTATATTAAGTATATATTTGTATATAACTTATTATTTACATATTAATATGTAGCTATAGATGTAGATTGAAAAAAACATATCTTCATATAAATAAAATATTAATAATAGTACGTACGGAAAACTTCTTCAGCAAATTAGACAATTTATCAACAAAGCTGTCATCTAACAGTGTATCGGCTTCGTCTAACACAATATGATGGACATTATGAATTTTAAAAATTCCAGTTGTAACAAGCTTACTGTATGCGCCCAGAGTTGTTACGAGTAAATCAGAATATTCTATTGGTGGATCCAACATTTTCTGTTTAGTTTTGCCACCAATTAACGTTGAAACATTAATATTTAGGTTTTCCGTAAGAGATTGTGCTACTTCTCCTATTTGAGATGCTGAAATGGAAAAATAATGGTGTTCTAGTGTTTTTTTATTAAACAAATATGTAAATTGTGACAAGATTTTCCATATATTTTTGTAAAATGTATTTATATATATGAAACTAGTAATAAATATTACCTACCTAATTCTCTACTCGGTGTTATAACTACAGCCAAAGGACTATTAAAATCTTCCTTTACGTGAGGTTTCCAGTCCAAAATATGCTGTATAATAGGCAGTAAGTATGCTAAAGTCTTACCACACCCAGTTTCAGCAGTCATAGAAGTATTATAACCCTCTATAATAGGTGAAAAAGATTTTGCTTGGATTGCTGTTGGTAAAGAATATCCTAATTGGGACATAACCTCTATTAATTGTGTACATAGCCCTATTTCTTCAAATGTCTTCCTGTATACTTCCGGTTGCTCCTTTTTATTAGCATTTCCGTATATTGTGAAAAAATCATTTTTTGATTTTGAATGTAACCATCCCTGGGAAGCCAGTTTCACACCTTCAAATTTACTATAAGATTGGCCCTCATAATGATTGAATTCTGGCCGTTTACAAGATATAATAGGTAGCTTTTTCTTTGCTTGCTGTACACTGTAATGCCTACAATATAAATATTTTATTATGTGCCGTAGTTTAGACATATTTGTAATTCAATTTTATGTTTAATTTTCATAAATTGTTGCGTCTCTACATCAAAACACACGATGAGATGACAGATGTCAAAATATATTTGATATAAATAGTGACGTCCGAAAAAAAATCGATATATTTATTATAATTTTCTAATATATACGTAATTCAAATATATATACAATAAACCAATAGACTAACATAAAGAATACAATTTTCTATAATTTTTTTTTTTAATTTATTATTGACCCAGATTTAAGTTGGTTAGAAAAATTATGTTTTTATTTAGAAAATAATAAATATAGGTATATTATTTCACGTCATCTGCAATGTTTGTAGTTGAGGAAGCTAATCTAGCCAGTGTGAGCCAAACTTCATATTAATGCCAGGTATACTAGGATGGAATGGGGGTTCCTATTCCCATCAAGGGTTCCTTTGAACTGGAAACTCTAGAAATGCCTAGATGTCGAAAGGCATAAATAGGCGTTCTAACATTTTAAAATATATAATTATTTTTATAAAAACATTTAATGGCAGACACTTATTCCGGTTCTTACTATATTTCATATAATTTCAAAGCTACTAAAGTTTTATTTCAAGTTGTACGTTTTGTTAGAAAGTTCCTTGCGAAATGAAAAGTGAGAAAGTCAATATCATACACGTTCATTAGCACGACGGAGGAAGTATTATGTGGTCTGCCTGCATCTTAGAACCGACCGAGAAAGCAGACACACTTTTGTAAATATATGTACATAATATTAATATAAGTATCGTATATAAATTTCAGATATGCTGAAATAACGTAAATTCTTCTGTAAGCCTGCGGCACTCTGGCTGTCAGTCTACTAGTTATAATCTAAAAATCAATTCTCGATACCACACTTTGAGTAACAATACCTCAATGGCGTTTCGTTATTTCCAAGACTATATCCTCTTATTAGTTTTCATAGCGACTCGTTTTCAGGTCATCGTCCTTGTCTGTTTATTTTTTTTTTATTATGCAGTTAGACTAAATCTATTGTTATGATTTGAAACACTCCCTTAACTTGCTTAAATTTTAAAGTGTAGCAAATACGCTAATCAACCTCAGATACTTATTGTAGAACTATTTTTTTCATTGTGAGGAAACCCTTTTACTTGATTCATGGACTAGGACATGCACGCCGTCCACACAACCCACTAAAACTTCGACCGCTACTGATCGGGGTTACGGGTACTAACAATATTCTTCCATAAACCCTATATGTAGATACGGTATATGCAATATAACCCAACCTTAACCATTCGTAAATATGATAAAAATTGTTTTTGTAGCGTTTATTTTAAGTTTAATATAACTTTTCTTTATATATTTCCAAGCGGTCTAGATATAGACCATCTATCTATATAAGTATCTATCTTCTAGAAATAAAGAGAGTTTTAGCATTGAAATTCGATTTAATCAAAATTAATATAATAATAAAAAAATATAAATTATTTATATTTTATGAACACCTTATATAATAAAATATTATGGTTATAAAACACAAAAGCAAGTTGTCCAGTTGTCAAGCGAGAGCATTCTCCTACCAGCTATGATATACGGAGCCGAGATGTGGACACCGACAGTGCGGCTAGTCCACCAGTTTAAAGTCGCGTGCGTGCTATGGAATGGAATATGCTTGGAGTATCTCGAAAAGGCCGAAACTAGGTAATCCGAGATATAATCAAAGTTATCAATACAGCTCAAAGAATTAACAAGCTGAAGTGGCAGTTATCTGGTCTCATTTGTCGTAGAACCGATGATCGGTGGAGACCATGTCTCGGCAAGCGTAGTGTAGGACATCTTCCAGATAGGTGGGGGGCGACAGAGAGTGGATGCGACTGACCGGTGTACCATTAGAGAAGCCTAAGTACGGTGTCTCACGGTGTGGACGAGGACAGGCTGATGATAACGATGACGATACACAGTTTATCAAAGCTAATTTTGTAACATTAGACATACTGTAAGTTTTCTGTACAAGACGCTATTCGGCTTTGTCGAGAATAAGCAAACTTGCAGACGATTTCCCCACAAAAAATGATATTATACTTTAATTTTATGAGAATTGTTATTCTAAAAGGCAAAAATGTTCTAAAAAAATTATGAATTAATAATTAAGATTTTTTTGTGTCAAAATTCAATATATATAATGTATAATACTAGTTTTACCTGCGACTATGCTCCCATGAGCGAATGGAAATTACAATGTGTATTAATACACATTCTAGGGCCCGAGATATCTCGGTATGCACTAAAAAAAGAATTGTTCAATTATTAGAGTTCTTTTTTCTGGGAAGTACAAGGCAAGCAAGCGTTCGGGTCACCTGGTGGTCAGTGTTGACTGCCGTTGACGACCCAGTGTCCAGAATAGGTGCTAGATGTGAGTTAGCGGCCTTTAAGATGGAGATCTTGATTCTTGATAACCAAACAACCTCTTCAGCTTTATAAAATAAATATGTAATTTATATTCATCTATACATATGCGATGTATTTACGTCCAGCAATAGACTGAAACAATATTATGTACGTAATGATAATCACGATATAACATAAAAATTCTATTGTAATGTAGCTGTCACTTTTTTATACGGCATATTTTATTATTATATAATTTTATTCTATCGCAAGAATGTTCTAGAAAAATTATAATTTATAATGATTTTTGTGTGAAAATAGGATATATATATATATATATATATATATATATATATATATATATATATATATATATATATATATATATATATATATATATATATATATATATATATATCTTCTTCTTCTTCCTGGCATTAGTCCCGGCTTTTTGCCAGGGTCTGCCTTCCGACTAAGACCCATCGGTCCATATGAGTGGCGAAGTGGTTTTTTGTGGAGCGATTGCCATCTGACCTCCAAACCCATTACTGGGAGAAACCAAGAAAGGAAAGGGAATAAGAGGCAGAAAGACTTGGAATATAGGGGAGGGACACCACTTACATGGATTGGATCGGGTTATGAAAGTGGTGGCTGGTGGTGGTGGTGGAAACCAAATATCGGACAGATAATTGGCTGGACACCCTCTGTACACATATATATATATATATATATATATATATATATATATATATATATATATATATATATATATATATATATATATATATATATATATATATATATATATATATATATATATATATATATATATATATATATATATATATATATATATATATATATATATATATATATGTATATATATATATACATATATATTTACATTCCCACTCGGAGAGAATAAAATATTTTTATTAAAATAAAATATTTTTAAAATATAGAATAAAAATTTTTATTTTCTTCGCTCTGGTAACAAGGCAAAAACGCGGCGTTGAGTTCCGCCACTTAGGCAATACCTCGAAAGGCGGAAAGCGGTGGACGGACTGTCTTAACACTAGATTCCTATTCTATTCTTCCTAGTTGCGACTTAACAAGGCCTTGCAGCCCAGTATCATTGCGACCATTGCTGATCTGTTGTGATCTCCGCACACTACAGTTCACAGTCGAAATTGATTTCTGCAAAGAATTGCAGTATTATATTTTCTGTGAGAGTCTTTACCTACTCTGGCGACATTTGATGTTTCGCCAGGACGGTATAGCGCCGTTGCATAAGTGGTGGGCATTCAGTGAGAATTTGAAGAGGTGTTTCTTCAGCCTCAATGCATATTCTACACATCCTTGTGCTGCTGATACCTAGACTGTGCATGTGTCTGTTCAGATCACAGTGAGTCAGCACGCTCACCAATGTACGGAGACAGTTTTTGCTGAGTGATAAGGCCTCAGTGGCAGCCTTCTGGTTGAAGACCTTGATGAGTGCCTTAGTTTGGTACAAACCAGGAGTATTCCTTCATAGTTGTATGGCCTCATAGTGGTAGTATATCTTCAGGGTAAGCTGTGATAGACTACGAGGAATGCTGCAGAACGGTTCTCCGCATCCGCATTGGGTGCTTTTGGCTCCCTTTCGTGCCAGTATATCCGTTCCTGTTCATTTCCCTCGATGCCAGCGTGCCCTGGAACCCATCTTAGAACTACTCTGTTGTTGTTTCCCAGCCAAGTTTTTGCCTTTGCGCTGATGACCCTGTGCATGCTTGCCTTCGCCTCCTTTCTCAGAAACAGGTGCACGGGCAGGATAAGCAGTGCTTCAAGGGCAGCAGTAGGAGACTTAGACATGGCTCCCGTCACAATAATGCACGCAGTCCTTTGAACTAGTAAGTTTTATTATCGTGGTTTTCTGCGTCGTTTTTCTATACCAGACTACCGTAATATAACCGTACCGTAAATACCGTAATATAAACGTAAGGCGTAAGACACCAGCGGCCTTACAATAGTCGTGTAAAGCCAGAGGGCAATTTTAGGTTTTAATCCCCATCTACTACTACTACTCTAGCCGACAGCATATTGCCAAGGCTCTTTTGGCCTTCTGTACAATTCCGTCCAAATGCGAATTCCTAGTAAGTTTCTGGTCCAGAATGATGCCCAAATACTTGGGAAAAAAGGAACCTAAAAGATCTGAAGGAATGATCTTCCCATTCATCTTAGGCGGTATGAGCTTGTCCAGCTCTCTCTTCCTCGTGAAGGGTATTAACACCGTCTTGTCTTAGCCCTTTGCATCAGGTACGTTATTGTACTTTGACAGTTGCCTTTCACTGTGATTATCAGGTCGTCCGCGTAACCCTGGGTGTCAACGCGGAGCCCAGCCATCTTAATGAGTAGCTCGTCCACTGCAAGAGTTCACAAAAGTGGAGAAAGTACCCCACCTTGCGGGCATCCCCTTGTCGTGGTTAGCTCAAGTGCATCATCGAGTAGTTCCATTTTTACTGCCCTACTCGTAAGCATAACCCATACTCCATTGTATCCACTTATACATTTAACAGTAGTGAGATCCACTTATTTACGAAGTAGGCCTCCAATTCATGTCTGAGTAGGCGTGTTGTCAAACGCTCCCTCCACATCAAGAAAAACAACAAGTGCTATGTCTTTATCGTCCAGCACTTTTTCATTCTTATCTACAAGATTTAGTAGGGCTTTAATAGCTGGTTCTGAAGATCCTTATCAAATATGGAATCAGAATAGCTGAGCCCCGTTGTAGAAGCACCGGAGTGACGCCATCTGGTCCAGGCGTCTTATATGGTTTAAAAGAGTTAATGGCCCATTTCACTATTCCTGGTCTAATGACAAGAGCTGCTCTTCTCCAGTCCTCTATTTGAGGCCTTTGGAGAGTATGCAGGTTTGTCACTGTTTCACTTGCCACAGGGAAGTGTACGCTGGCCAGTAATTGTAGCGTTTCCCTTTCACTTTTAATGAAGGAGCCGTCCGCTTTCTTTGGGAGTTTCAATTAGTTGGTGTTGGCCTTTGCAAGAATTCTGTGGAGTCTTGCTCCTTGAAGAGTGTTGCTTACTTCCTCACAGAACTTCCTCCATGATTTCCGCTTGGCCTTCCTAATTTGCTTACTGTATTCAGTTAGGGCTTTCCTGTAGATGTCCCACTTTTGGGTGATCTTAGCCCTGTTGAATAACTTGTGTGTTTTCTCCCTTAGCTTTATCAGCTTAGAGTTCCACCAAGGCACTTTGCGTTTAGAGTGTTTGACACTCGGCGTGCAGCTTTCCTCAAAGGCATTTTTGATGCCCCCTCCAAGACAGCCTCGACCGCTAGTTCAAGTTTCTCTATTGTTTTTACACTTTTTGGTATTACCTCTACGTTCCTCTCTAAGTGTCTGTTGTACTTTCCCCAGTTAGTACGCTTAGAGTCCCTACTGTGTGTACTTAGTTCTGTGTACAGCCTGAAGCAAATATGTCTGTGATCTGACATCGAGTTTTCATCACTGAGTTTAATATATGCCTGGCAAGGTTTGAAATGGCGAAAGTGATATCTAATACCTCTTGTCTTACCCTCGTTACAAAAATCTGTTTACACCCAATGTTTAAGGTTTGTAGACAGTTTTATAAGAGATAATTGTTCAATGACTCACCTCGGTCGTTGACATCCGTGCTTCCCGTGTTAGTGTGGCGGGAGTTGGCGTCGCACCTCTTAAGTAGCTCAGCATGGTGACTCCGGGCGTATTCGACCACGGGTGTGAGCTCGGTTCAGGGATCGGTTTTGTCTCCAGGAAGGTAGGCTGAGCATATTATCACGCATTGGCCCATTCTATCCTTTGAGATTAACGTATGCTGCTACCAAGTCATCAGTATATAACTTTGTAACAAGTAAATAAATAATGCTTTTGTTAAAGACAATACATGGTCTAGGTTTAATGCCTCCGGTATTGTACAGTACCTTAAGTTCAAGTACCAGCAGCGTTAAGTCCTAGGACAGTTGAGTTTCTAACCCAGGGCTCCTGTATTAGGGCAAGGTCAATCTTACCTTCTGCAAGACAACACTCTACTAATGCAGCTGCAGCAGCGGTATGGTATATATTGGCCTGCAGAAGCTTTGCCCAAGCTCCCTGGGTACCCATGGGTACTACTTCCCCCGTTTGATGACTGAAGTGGATACCCCAGGCCGTCCTGTTTGAGGCGTAATTCGCGCTCTTGCACTCTGATGCTGGGTTTTTGCACTTCGCTCTGAGAGCCCTGGGGTTTTTGAACGCCACTGGTCGAAGGCTTAGGTTCAGCAGCAGGAAGGAGAGGGTCGGAAGACGAAAGGTCAGGTGCTTTCGCTTCTCTACTGACCTAAAACAGCACCCTCTTGAATTCGAGGGTGGCCTTATAGTCCCGGTCTTTGAGCCCTCTGCGAAAGTTTCGTCGATGGAGATTATAATAATCCTTCCTCCTTCTTCCTTCTTCTCGTTAAGAACCCTCCATAGACCTGGGTCCCTTATTCTATATGATGGCCACGGCCGCTGAAGCCGCCTCCAATTTGGGTACAAAAGTGAAAGCTATGGTTGGTTTTGGCAGTTCAGTTTCCGCTATAGCAGAAAGCTGAGCCCCCTCCAACGACTTAATCTTTGTGATTTCAGCCACAGGCCAGTCATGACTGTGTCTGTTCACACAGGTGACCAGTATCCATCCTGTCTTGTGGCTAAATCGTGCAAACTCCGGCCCATCACCAGCTGTGTCCATTTTCGTAATGGACAGAATTAGCTGGCGATAAATCAGGGACATTGGTCCTCCGTCATGGGTTCCGAGTTACCAATCCCCACTCTGAAGGCCCCAACTATCTCGTTGTAGCACCTGTAGCTGCCGGGGCTTTGGGTCACCTGTAGCTGCCGCAGAGATTCTTGGGGTTTTTGGTACATGCTTCTTAGGAGATTCGTCCTCCGATCTCACCCTTTTCAGAGGTTTTACGGAGGATGGTTTCTCTATTAGAATTTCTTTCCAGGGCTTCCGGCACATGTCAAGGGCCTGCTCCACGGCTACCCCTGCACCTGCCATCAGCCTCTGGAATCTCTTCCTAGCTGCGCCAGACAACCGCGTCGGGCGAGCCGGAGTATCCTTCATCTACCACGACTTCCTCCTCCAATGCAGGTACGGCAGGCGATCCAGAGTCCTTTTTAGTCCTCTCCGCCTCAAAAAGGTTCCTCCCGTCTTGGATATCATCCAAGACGGAAGACAAAGGGTTCAAGTTTATGTGTTGTTTATCCTCCATATAGTTCCCACGATTAGCTAGGGAAAACGAAAGTAACAGACGGTTACCGCCCGAAGGGCTAGACACTTCTCCGATTCGCCCTGGTTTCGGGGAGACACCATTCGCAACTGGTACCACCAGCCATTCATCCCTCGGCACGGTTCATATGACCTTGGATTGGGGCTTTTAGAATCGAGGTTTGCTCCTCCAGGAAGTGGGGAGAGGATAGGATTATTGAGACTCAGGAAGGGAGAGTGGAGTGGAAGAGTGTAAGATTTGGACTCTGGATTGTTGAAGGATCCTGGGTAGGTGAATACCTGTAAGTGGGACAGCCATTGACAGGTATCGTCCTCATACTTGGCTGCCGCCCGGTCCGGGGTAGGATGGTAGGGTATGCGACGCCTGTTCCGACCGTAGCATTTCCAGAGTGTACGACTCACTAAACCAAAGAGTGAGTTCGACCTGGACCTGTTCGTCGGAGGACCCAGGACGACGTGGACGTGATAATGATATTATACAGTATGGTAATTTTAATAATTATAATCTATCTATTAGCATTCGACAGATGACGGAATGGTGATGATTTGTATGACTTATTTACGTTGAGTTGAGTTAAGTGCTGGTTTACTAGAAAATAAATCTTTTAACTTCTACTTCTTCTTTCTTTTAACTTTTAACTTCTTCATTCCATTAAACTAGTAAAGACAGAGAGTCAACAGTCTTAACTGTTAAGACACTATTCTCCGCTTTATAATTAAATTTAGGATGAAATTAAGTTAATCAGATATAATCATAGACCGAGTGATACCGAAGGAGACTCAGAACCGAGCCTACGATCGACGTGAAAAGAGAAATTACAGTACCAGATTTTTGCTTATAGTGAAACCAGTATGTAATGTTTAAGTAAGTGTACATAATAATTATTAAAAATTCAAATATCGTCTAATCTAATTCCATGTAAATAGTAATTTCTATGTTTCTATATAACAGTATTTAATGAACAAATATGCGATAAGTAGTTTATCAAAATAATTTATAAGCAAGTATAAAATTTATTTACATCATATATTTAATAACAATGATTTATAGTTTTATTTAATATTCAAGTAGAATTTATTACTTGCAAAATTAGTCAGGTTATATAAAGAGTTTTTAGTAATATATCATTTTTCATTAACTATTAATCTACCTTACGGATAGGCAATGTAGTTACAGTGTCGCTTGCGCATTTCAGGTAAGGTAATTTACGCAGCGAAATTTGAATGCGCGCCTCGTGCAGACCGTCCAAGCGCATTGACCACTAAGCCATGGGTTCTTCATCAAGCTACGTCGAAATGCTTATATGCTTTTTACAACTTATTAGGTTGTTAACATATCTGTGGGGAGCTTTTTACAAATTTCCGCTACTCAAATTTTTTATATGTTTTCCTTAAGTATTTTTCTATCCCTAGTATGGATTAGACCTCAAAAAAACCATACCGTTATTACCGGCCATGGCCGATGGTTGTGGGTTTAATCTCCACACTTTATTCTCCTCAATTATTTCCATTTTGTTTTATTGCGCTATGAGTTCCACCAATACGGGAAATGGAAAAGGGAATGTTTTGAAATGTTTTGAAACCAATTTCTCTTTCCGTACTGTGCTATATGGGGATGCAGATATATATATATATATATATATATATATATATATATATATATATATATATATATATATATATATATATATATATATATATATATATATATATATATATATATATATATATATATATATATATATATATATATATATATATATATATATATATATATATATATATCTTCTTCTTCTTCTACTTAGCATTATTCCGGCCTATTGCCAGGGTCTGCTTTCCTACTTAATCTACTCCACTTTGCACGATCTTGAGCATCCTTAGTGGTTAGTCCATTCTTACGACGTAGTTCTTAGGCCATCGCAAAACGTGGCCATACCATCTCAGACGACGCTCTTGGAGCTTATCCGCTACGTCACGGCCCCAAAGACTACCTCGAATGAATGTGTTGCGTATGCGGTAGCAGCCCGAGTAACGCCACACATCCACCTCAGCATCTTCATCTCGGTTACGTGAAGCTCCTGAGTGTGCCGAGATAATGCTGGCCAACATTCGCTGCCGTATAAAAGAACTGGTCGGATCATGCTCTTGTATATCAGCCCTTGAGTTTGGGCGGTATTCTGCGATCGCAGACCACATCAGTGACCTCCCGCCATTTGGCCCAAGCAGCGCTAACCCGGGCGTGGACATCGTAGTCGATGCCTCCGGACTCGTGCATAATGGATCCAAGGTACCTGAACTTCTCTGACTTAACGGCTGGCTCAGGCCCGATGTGGATGGTGCTCGAGTCTGGGTTCCCGCAAGCCATGTACTCGGTCTTTGACACATTCAGTTTAAGACCACCGTTCTCAAGCACACCCTTCCACATATATATATGTATATATATATATATATATATATATATATATATATATATATATATATATATATATATATATATATATATATATATATATATATATATATATATATATATATATATATATATATATATATATATATATATATATATATATATACGAAATAGTTATGCTCAAATTAACTAGGAACAAAAAATCAACATCAACCTTCTTAGTGAGTAATTATGTATACAGAAAAATAACGATAATAACACGTGAAATATTAATATATTAGGTATATATAAAAAAAGATATAATAAAAAAAACATTTCAAACTATATACAACATTTCAACAAACGTAATATGCTAGCAATGTTCCAAAAATAGCAACACTCACTTAAGAATGCTAAGTAGCACTACAGTATAATATATGTAGAGTAGGTCGTTTGTATGTACGTACCAATTTCACCATGAACTTGACTTGAACTTGACTAAAAATATAAACATTATTGTTATTATAAAACATCACCTCATAATAACATTGTATTGAGAGATGAATCAGTTTTAGCTAGGTTAAAAAAATATACGAGTAATAATTACTAGTGTGCCGCCCGCGGCATCGCCTGCCTGTTTACTTAACAATTATTTATTTAATATTATTTAAGTCTATGTAGGGAAAATTTTAAAAAGCTAGTTATTTTTGTATGGTGAACTATATATATACTTTAAAATTTTAAGGGCCGCTTTCACCACCTGCTGATAAAGTCACAGATAGAAAATATGTTCCTTGTCTGGCAGATAAACACCAAATTATGGTTTCACAGCTGTGAGATAGAAATATCTAGCACATACACCTGTTTAAATTGGTTTATTGGTTACCTTTATCTGGTAGACAACCGTAATTACCAGCTCACTATCTGAAACCTTAGCCGTAACCGATGAAACTGGCCCTAAAGGTTGTTTCGTATCTACAATATTTGGTCGGTCGATTATATATGTACCTTTGTACAGTACCTTTCGTACAAAATCAGTGCATACGACCGCAAATATAACTATGTTTTATTAATTTTATAAATTATACTTACCGTTGCACTACAACCATGATATTAGTACGGAACCTTTAGTGTATACGTCGCTGTGTATGAAGTACGATCTGTGCAGATGAAATGGACAAATTCTCCTCTATAGGGGGTAAAATTGAGCAATAATAAATGGCAAGTACACGTGGACAAAGTCGCGGGTAAAAGCTCGTAAATAATAAAATTCAAATGATAAGCAATCTTTTTGGGTTAAATAAAATGTGGTCTGCCTGCATCTTAGAACCGACCTATGTGTCTGCTTTTGTGTATATATGGACATAATAATAACATAAGCACCGTATATAAATTTCAGCTTTCGTGAAATAACGTAAATTTGTATGAAATTTAAGTAGCTTTGAAATCATATAAAGTATAGTAGTCAAAACCGCAGGCATGCTGCGATCACGTTTTGAAAGTCAATATTTATGCTTATGCAATATTTACGCTCAAAGGAAGGCTCCCTTAGTGGGAATAGTGAACCCCCATTTCACCAACATCAGGTTCACAATTGATTCTTTGATAGAAATCTAAACATTATTTCTGGTTTTCATAAAATTCACGTATTTTCGTGACCAAATCTATCGCATCTAATAAAAAAAATTCAAAGATTGAATATTTTTTCTTTTCCTAGAAAGTTTTGGATTTCACTATATTATATGGGCTCGACGTGCCTCTTCACTTCTGCTATTCGAAAAATTAACCGACAAGAAATTGTTCTGTAATTTAAAAAAATAACGCATATAAAACTATGCATTGAGTTATTACATTAAGTAAATATGTGGAGTACAGATATACAGAAATATAATTGCCAGCCAACCTGAGAAAGTGGGTTTATAAAGATCTAGAACAACATTATGATCAATTACGCAAGAATTTTGGTTAAAACGCGAAAAAATTTTACTAGACAGAAAAGGTCACTTTTTGTTATCTCATTATAGTCTCCCTATTTTGGGGGGGCCCGGGGCAACGGCCCCGATTGTCCCGCTTTACATCCGGGCCTGTTTAAAGCATAAAAAGTAGTTGACGATCACGTGTAGAAACTTGTTATGCAGATTGATATCTATTAAGCGAATAGATTCTGCTCAAACTCCACGAGTTCTAAGTTT
Source organism: Dione juno (assembly GCA_037127375.1). Taxonomy (NCBI): domain Eukaryota; kingdom Metazoa; phylum Arthropoda; class Insecta; order Lepidoptera; family Nymphalidae; genus Dione; species Dione juno. Next base: position 14,655,721 of record JAXRJS010000014.1, on the reverse strand, counting down.
TTTCTTTGCCAAAAGCACCTCTGTTACGTCATAATATATATATATATATATATATATATATATATATATATATATATATATATATATATAAACGAATCTCTATTTCCCTTGGTCATAGCATCCCGCGTGAACGGGTGGAACAATTTCTATAATTCTTTTTTTATTTTCCAAGTACCTTCCGCCCAGATAAAATATTGTATACAAAATGATAATTTTTTTTTACTAAATATACTATTTTCATAATTTTTTACAGTAGTGTACAATAGTGAACAACTTATATCCGAGAACATCGATCAAGCGGGCGAAGGCGCGAGGGGTCGCTAGTGTTGTATAACAATCGTAGTATAATTTTTTTTCTATCTTAAAAATATATTCAAATGATTCCGCTTCCTAATCAGTCAGTGAGTTGAGGTCAGTCTTGTAGTACCAACGTTTGTTTCCTTTGAATGTTTATATGGATATTATAAAAAAGTGTTCATCTGTTATAATTATTACATTTTAATATTATATATAATATAACGTACGAGATAGTAAAGGTATTTATTATTTTTATTTAAGTGACCTATGACGAGTAAAATGTCAAAAAATAAAAACTTTATTTTGTTTTAAAAATTTATTATAGCATAAAGGTATTAGATAAATAATCATTTGCGCGTATAGCTTATATAAAGTAATAAAATATTCGGTTCTTGAGTTATGACCGTGGGCGTAAGAACAGGGGACTGGGTTGACACTCTGTCCCCCGTCCTTACTACTACTTCCACCCTACTTTCCACCTTCGTGACTTTGCGTGTTGACTTGTCAAGTGGGGTAAGTCAACGCCGCGCTTTGTCTAGTTACCAGAGTGAAGAAAATTAAAAAAAATCCCCGAGTAGGAATCAAGTCGCTGTGCTACGACGACTCACGGCAAGAAGGAGTTCTTATATTCGAAAATTATTTATTTTAGCTTTAATTAAGAAAAAACAATATTCGTTCATTCATGTAAATCTTGCTCTGCCATAGAAATATAATTTGAAGAATAAAATTGTCATCTTAAATTTTGTAATTGTCTTTTTTGTATAAAACATAATTACCATTTTTTTTTTCATTAATAAACAAAAGTCTTAAACGGTTCAAAAAGGAAGGCTTAAATAAACGCTACGTATAATATTAAAATATAACCGATAATATCACAAATTTTTAATTTAATTTAAAAAAATTCCCGCCAAAACAACAAATCCTAAAATAGCGCCATATTTGAGAATTCCACGCGGACAATTTGCGCGAACTGGACCCTAGGATAATATAAAAAAAAAACATGGTAGCCTTTTATATAACAGAATATTTTAATATATTAATGCAATTTAAGCTTACATTAATAAATTATAATATTCTGTTGTGTGTGTATATTTGTAATTAACATAGATTCGTGATAAATACCTACATATATTAAGATTCCTTTAGCAATCACGAAATAATATAACTTATATCATATTCTCCTTAGTTTCAGAATGTGGATGGTATGGGCGTACTTGCAAGTATTGGTCTTAGCGCCGGTTATACACTACATTCAGATGGGCGTTATCAGTCTGACGTCTTTACTTTACCCTGTTGATTATCACCAACAGCATGCTAACGTGTTTGGTATGTATGATTTTTTTTAACATATAAAGCATATATAGGTAGACAGAGGGGGACCTAGTGTTAAGACAAGACACTCTGTTCCCCGTATTCCAGTACAATCAAAAGGCATTTAAGTCTTGTAAAGACATGTTATGAGTATATACATTTTTTTTAGCTTCACGCTGTATCCCGCATCCCGCAGAGTAGGTTGAGAGAACCGTAGGTTGAATGTAGTACTACTACCTACAAATGTAGTAGTACTACCAATTTGCATACTAATCAGTCTAGCTTTTTACTGTAAATATTATCTGTGTCTGTTTTCGATTATAAAATACAAGCGAGTTCAAAAATTATTGTTTAGGCTAATCTCTAGAACAAGTAAAATTACTTTTATGGGATTTTCACTTCGAAGTGTTGTGAAGCAACATAAAGGCTACATTTATCCCGGAATTCTTTGGGGATCGGGATTTTAAAAAACAGATCACTTTGTTGTCAGTCTTACTATCTGCCTGTTTGTCTGTCTGTATACAGATGTGCAGCTACCGCTTGCAGCACAGAAAAATCAAACTTTTCAATCCACGCCATAAAAATTGCGTATTTTGTGTGAAATTCAATCGCGATTAGTATCTATATGGTACTCCTGTTGAACTAGAATTATGGGAACTTACGGTACTTGGTATCTATCTCCAGGTAGATATTTGCACAAATACCTATTACAGAGAATTACTAATTAACTTAGGCAAAGTTAATAACAGTCATTAATTCTGCCTTGTACGATCACAAACAACTATTTCTTAAAACTAAATATTCTTAATATTTACATAAAAAAAAAAATAATAATAAAATATATATATATATATATATATATATATATATATATATATATATATATATATATATATATATATATATATATATATATATATATATATATATTATTTCATTTAAACGTATACAAGACAAGCTACGTCATCTTTGCAGCAAAAAAAAGTCTATCCGATTCTGTGCCACTGCATATAAAAACCAACAAATATGCAGAAAAATATCTAGGTCTCGTTTTAGACCAATGTTTAATTAAACTACATAAAATATAAAGTTTACATAAACAATATTTACTAAGGTAACAAATAGAAACCTAGCTCTGACATTTTACCTGAAGCTACTTCCTCAGCCCATCCTTATGGTGGATACTATCGTTCAATATAACATTGCCGATCTTTTTTAGCTGCTTAATTAATAGATTAGTTATTAGTGCAAGTTTTTTTCTTATTTATTCATTTAGTTATTATTTAATATACTCTATTTAAAAAAAATAACGTGAACAACAGACGGGCTTAGCGGGCAGTACTAAAAAGCATTTTCTCCCATCCAAATAAATGTGTATGTGTAACAAAACAATACAACAATAAAAAATAATATTTTTTTACTTTAAATATGAATATATACGAGTAATTTATAGAATGTTTGATATATTTTACTTAAATGAACTATCAATATACATATATATGTATATATGCTTACATATATAAATATATGCTTACATACATACATACATACTACATAATATTATGAAGTTAAATAGTAAAATATTCTTGTTATTACTGTTAAAGTTATTAATAAGGATTTTGCCTTCTTGGAGTTAAGTGTAAGTAAAAGATTTTGTAGATTAGCCTCGACTAGAATAAAACTAACATAATAAATATAAAAAAAATATAATAATAATAATCAGTAAGTTAATACAATAAATATTAGGTTACAATTAACATATTACAGCATAATATCAAATATAAATACGTTGCTTTGCAAGATAATTATATTTAATATTTATTTTAATATTTATTTATTTTAGATTAGTTGTTTGTCTGTGTACCATTTTAATTTAGATTTTAATTTACCTCATATCATACAACTCTAGAAATACATGTAATGGTTTTTATTAAGTATACGTATTTAAGTATATTTATAAGTTATTTTAATAACTTAGATTTATAACTGTGTATGCTGTAAAAATATCAACATAGTAGAGGACTCGTAGACGCGTGAAATACTTACACGTTGCCATAGCAACGTGTATGTCACTTAATACAAAAGTTATATATTGTTAAACGTATGTCAGTGTGTTTAATGTTTTATATATTGATTTAATATACTTTTAAAGCATTATTATTGAAAAATATTAGTGTTCTGGACTACTCCTACTCATAAACTATAAGTGTGCCAAATTTCATAATCCTCCTACCGCGCGATTTTCGTAAAAAGAGGTCCAAAAATTTTCCTTCACATATTAATACATAGATATTGCATAAGTTAATTAGCTAAGTTCTCAAGTAAGTGTTTTTGTCATCATTTTGAGAATAAACGCCTTAAAACCTAAAGTAACAATAGTATATATAATAATCCATCGTTAGCACAATTTAGCTACTTTCAAATTCCGAGGACATCACGCAAGCAATCTAACTTTCTCGAGCAAAGTGTTTTGGATCCATTCGGAGACTTCTTTACCTGAATATAACCAAAGCGCCACTTAACGTCTCTGATGCCCTTCATGTTCTATTTATTTATTTATTTTTTGTAATTTCTTACTTTAAAACTATATACTATCGAATTAATTGTGCACTAATTTAATCATGATGCTAACTAAATTGTGTATTATTTTCAATTTAGTAACATTATCATTTGTATTATTAATTACATTCTTTTATTGATATTTTTAACGTGTAAATCCACATTATGGATAGAAAAATACTTAAAGAAAATTTATACAAATTTTAACACAGCGGGATTTTAATAAAGCATATGAGAACTTCGACGCAAGGCTTAGTGGTAAGAGCTCTTGAACGGTTTCCATGAGGCGCGGGTTCAATTCCCGCTGGTATTCGTCTTAAAAGACAAAAAGGCTTAATGCATTTAATAATAGGGAAAATTTGTAAAGTACTCAACTTGTTTTTGTTATATTGTTCCAATCACCACTGGTGAAACTGAACCGAAATAAAATAAACAAATTAAAATAAAATTTTAGACAGGTACAGACGGAGATATACAGACGATACATATTTATGAAGGGTCTTTAGAACATTTATCGTCATCATCATCTGATCAGCTGTTGTTCCGCCCACAGCTGGACATAGGCCTACCCCCAAGGATCTCCATGACGATCGGTCCCGCGCTACCCGCATCTTAACACAAGGTTCCTCCTGTCTACTGCTATATGCGGGAAATAGCGTGAAGCTAATTTATGTACAAAAATAAAAACTGACTACGTTAGTATAAAAAGGCTATGCTTTGCACTAAAGGCTTTTGCGTCATTGTCGTTATCGACCATCGACATACGTATCAGATCTTACAATGTAAGATCATATAAAATATATAAATATAAATTCTGACTTCCGCATAGACGATAGATATAGTATAAAAGCTCGTAAAGTCAACAATGTTTTTATAAAAGAATTCTTATAAAAAATAGCAACCTCGCAATAGGTCGTCTAATAGGTTCCCCTCGCCTTGTTATAACTAATTAACTAAAATGAGGCCACCCGATGTTGAGATTACACTCAGTATTGAAACTATACCTACATATTTTATACTAGCGACCCGCTCGCGGCTTCGCCCGCTTAAGTTATCTAGATTGCGTTCGTTTTACAATTTTATACCACTATGCAATGGGTCGATTATCTCGCCGTAGTTTTTCAATTATTAAAAATCGTGATTAATGTAATTAACATATATATATATGTTATAGTAACGTATATGTAATTAGCATATAATCTGTAAGCAGATTATACTTTAGCTTTTCTATGTATAGCATAAAAAATACAACATCCACTTCCCACAATTGATTTTTAAGATCCAAATCATACTAACACTATTTTTATATTATATTTTTTATTTATTGGAACGCTCGGTGTGCGAGTAGGATAACAACTATTCTATATGTTGCTTTAGGTTTTTAGCTGTCAAAATCTATTCATTCTGTAGCAGGTAATTAATATGATTCGACTTAATCGGTCTTTAATTTTTTTTAAGAAAACTGTTGAATTACTGAAATTCATCAATTTCCATTTTTTTTTCGTCAATAGCTTTTACGTGATACGCGAACAAATAAACAAACATACGGAAAAAAATCAAATGAGTATTTTTATTTAACTTACATTTACAATAACTATGACGATAGCTCAACAATATATAAATTGACTCATTAATACATTTTAAAAATCTCTTATGAATATAGTTGACTTTTCTTTACTTCAATACTAGGTCAATTTCATCTATGGTCTGCAGATATATTTAAGATATATCGACATTAATACAAATAAAAATGTCCCGCCAGTGTGATGTAGTTATTTCAATGAATAACGACATCCGTTGACAGATATTATAAGATATTATTATAGATTTCTAAAAATATAGATTGGTTTTTGAAAATCATTTTAAATTACCAGTCAATAGATGGCATTCTATCAAAAACTAGTAAATTACCTTTTGATCGAGTATTGATGGAGCGGGTTCATTCTCGTTTACGCTTATCGAGTTTTAGTAACTAAGCAGGTGTTGTCGCCTGTGTAGTTGTGCAATACAATTATAGACAAGATACACAATCTAGTGACCGACATGAATCGACGTTTGCATGCGGACGACTGCTTAAACGGAGCAGAGATCCGAACGACGATTGGACCGAAGTGAGAAGACGGCCCAAAAAACCTAATGTAAATCTGGACCTCCGCTCGCAGTCCTTTAAAAACCAAATATCTGTCACTAGTCTCACTGAATTTCCAAAACAGTTTAAATTAGTAAAATTATTTAAACATAATAATATCTCGGGAGTTCTCAAGGTCAAATATATTAATCCATTCAAGCTTTTAGTTAATTTCAAAGATAATGAATACCATGAGAAATTTATTTTAAATTATGAAATTACGAAGTTAGGCTGGAAGAGACAAAATACCTTACACCTGGGGCAGTCATAGGCTTGATTAGAAATATTGATCTTGACTTGAGTGAAACAGAATTATTGGATAGCATTACTTGTGATTTAGACATAACTTCGGCGAAGCGATTTAACCGTAGATGCCCTGAAGGCTGGACTCCTCGTGAATCAGTAAGACTAGAATTAAATGGACCTGCACCACCACTTTACATATCATTATATGACATGAGGATAAAGGTTAAGCCCTACTTGTTCCCCGTGACACAGTGCTCACGGTGCTGTAGATATGGCCATACCGTCAAAATGTGCCCTGCGGCTAGACCAATTTGCCCGAAATGTGAAGGTAGACATGTGAACTGTGAGACCAACATATTCAAATGCGTGAACTGTTCAGGTAAATATATGTCTCTCGCTTAAAAAAATGCCCGACATTTATAAAAGAAAAGAAAATAAGGGAATTGATGTCGGAATATGGCTGCATCTACCAGAAAGCGCTTCAAACCTATGTTCCACCTTCCCCTCCCCCTCAATCGTCAATATCAAGGCCAGACCAGGTAGTATCACATGAAATGACAATTCAGGACCTGCAACGGACAGCAACGACCCCAAGTTTCCCACACTTCCACGTCGAAACTGTACTTCATATAGTGAGATGCTACGGGCGACACCCACTACAAGTACAAATAGTGAAAGGAACGAGCCTAAGATGAAAAAGAAATGGAAGACCAAGAAAACACCGTTCCACCTCACTGATACAGGGATAGCGATGTTGTAAGAGTCCTACGAATCAGAAAGTTCATCTCATCATATGGAGCGAGGAGACAATGACATGCAAGAACCAAAGAACAGTGATAAATGTGGAGAGAATGTAATCGCCTCTCAGAAATCCTAAGGCGTCTGAAAAAGTCTCTTAATATTTTTGAAGAGATGCAGTATGGATGAGAAGATTCAAATTGTAGTTAAAATAATTGAAGATTGGGTAATGACGTCATTGACTAAATGGTTGTAAGACTTACCACTGGTTAAGTCCATTGTTCAATTTTTTAACAGTGGATAGATAAGCATTGATAATTAATTTAAATTTATGTCAATGGAACGCACGTAGTATTAGACTGAAAACACGAATGTTTGAAAATATCTTAATTCAGGAAAAGATACATATAGCAACAATAAGCGAAACTTTTCTTGATTCTGGCAGTGTATTTAACATCAATAATTTTAATATATTCTATAAAGATAGAAATACTGCATTAGGTGGTGTTGCAATCCTCACACATAAATCAATTCAAACGCAAACTTACAATCTGGCAAGTTGTAGTTCAAGTATAGAAATTGTTTGTGTTAAAATTTATAACTTGTGCGCATCTAAAATATGTTATCTCCCTATATTGTCCACAAGACGTTTGTACGTCTCAAACTGATCGGGACCATCTATTGTCTATGTGTAATAGGAAAACAGCTACCCTTGTAGACTTCAACGGACACCATAGTAGTTGGTCATATAAAACTGACTTTAGAGGTAAACAAAGTTTTGACGCATTACTTGAAAACAATGTCACTTATCTAAATACTTCAGAACATACACGATTTCAGATGGTTCAATGTGTTCTACGTATGTATATATCTATCTAGATATATCTTTATCACCACTGGACGTGGCATCGAGATTTCAGTGGTCTGTTACCAATGAAACATTAGGGAGTGATCATAAAATAATTATCAAGATATCTACAAAAATTGAAATAGATCGTAGCTTATTACAAAAAGAAATTTTGAAAAAGCAAATTGGCCTGCATATAAATCTCATTTAGACCATGTATTCAGTAAGATCGTAATCCCTGATGATCCTCAAAGTACTTACGACCATTTTATGGATTGCTTAGATGAAACAGCTTGAGTTCATATACCTATCATTAAAATTAATCTAAATCCCCATAGTAAATTTGTGCCGAAACCATATTGGTCCCCGGAGCTATCAAAATCTGTCGCTAAACGTCGCCTAGCCTTGTCGAAATGCCGAAGCAATCCTAGTCCTAATAATCTACATACGTTACAGGAATGCGTCAATGAATCCAAAACATTGCTTGGAGAGGTGACGAGAGTCGTGGTGTGGTTTTCACTCTGGTTTAGATAAATCAAATTCCGTATCTGAAGTTTGGCATAGAATGCGATGATTCAAAGGACAGAAATCAAAAAGAAAATTCATTGACCCTCAGACTGCAGACGCTTTCCTTAACAGCATGACTCCAGATTTCACGTCGCTACCTAAATCTATTATATTGTCGCAGAATTCGCTCTTAGAAAAAGATATAACGATTGCAGAGTTAGAAAAAAGTATCAAGGCAAAGGATACTTCACCTAGCTTTGATAAAATTGATATTTTACTCGATGACTAAGAGTTTACCTAAATCTGGCAAACAAATACTCGTGAATTTATATAACACTTTCTTAAGACACGGATTTATTTCCTACCAGTGGTGTGATATAAACATTGTACCCATTCCAATTCTACCAGAGAGAGATCCACGATTAGTTTCTTCCCTTAGACCCATTCCAATGATCTCATGTGTGTGAAAACCTTTCATTCTATTATTCAAAAACGTTTGGAATGGTATTTTGACATACAAATAGGTTTCTGTAATAACGAGGTTACTGTAGGAGTATTTATTAATATCAATTATGCATACAACATGCAGGAGTAGGATTTAGATTGTGTAATTATTTATGGAAATACCTACCTACCTCTATTATTTAATATAGCCACTATGAATATCTGTAAAGTATATAACCAGTAGATATATGTGAGAAATGTCAGACACGAAAACTAAGACTTGTATGCTCAGCAAAGATCATAAAAGAAAATCAATTAAGTTAAATATTAATAACGATAATATAGATTTAGTTCCCTGTGGTAAATACTTAGGATTATGGCTCGATAAATCTTTAAGATGGGCTAAACATATAAATGAGATTGAAGAAAAGACGGTTAAGTATCTCAATGCATTGCGTGTATTGGCTGGTTCCAGCTGGGGCGTGCATCCTAAGCACCTTAGAAATATTTATATGACAGTTGTCAGGAGCCGCTTAGATTATGCCAGTTGTCCGTTCAACGATAGTGCTCAATGTCATGCCTTTTTCGACCCTCAGTTAAATGTTGCAATACGTTTCAGAATTGAATATACAATTTCAATAATGTCAGTCGAGATCTTGGCTATTGTGGAGGCACTGTCATATACTGAGAGTATTGATGTAGACAATATTGTTGTGTTCACTGACTCAAAGAGCTCACTACAAGACATAGCTCGTTGCACCTCGACTTTTCGAGGATTTCCGGCAGCTTACATGGTTTTGAATTTAATTCTGAAATTAAAAAGTATTAACAAGAACATATTCATACAATGAGTTCTATCACATGTGGGCATTGGTGGAAACGAAATTGTAGATGGACTGGCACGAGAGGCAATAACCGATGGAGTTCTTGTAAATATTTTACCTTCCCATTCTGAATTATTAGTGAAAGTAAGATCACACTGTATAGAACTTTGGAAGGAATTTTTCAACCAACGTTCTCGTGAGTGTGGTATTTGGTATAGAACCGTTCAGCCTGAGCCGTTGCATTCTCCATGGATGACCGAGTGTCAAGACTTGATTGTTTTATTGAGGCTTCGAGCCGGACATATCCCGCTGAAATAATTTCTTTTTTTCCTCCCAACTGTGAAGTTAGTGGAAAGATAGAGGATGTGTACCACATTTTGGTGGAGTGTGTCCGGGGCGGATCTCCAAGTAGATTTTCTAATAATGTGGGTCGCTGCAATAGTGATGATGCCAGAGAACTGTTGCAAATATATAATGATAATTTAATTGTTAGAAATCGTTAATTGTTTATATTCTATTGTATATACTTTTGTGTACGTATAGAGCGTCATGGTAATTAGCCAAGCTCTTTAAATGGAGATTGAAAAAAAACCTTTTGATCGTTAAATGTCACTATAATAATTGTAAATCAAACGATTTGTAACTATTACTGTGACATCTAGCTAGACTGTGGAAATCATTTTCAAGGGTTTTTATATTATAAATTCTACATTAAAAAAACTTTTACCATTTGCAACTGTTACTAAGTGAGAATGGATTATAACTACCTTTGCTTGCAAGTATTCGACGTAATTTAACCGTCTCTGTTTTTATTTTTCGTTCGATGCTTGGTAGGACAAAATCTATCCTATATATATTTTTTAAGGCTATGAACTATTAGCATGCCAAATCTAACTCACTTCTTTTCAGTAATTTAAATAATTTAATTTCATTTATTTTCCGACCGTATTTGAGGACCGTCGTGGTGTATAGGCGTAGCATCTACCTGTTTGTGGGTTCGATTCCCACTCGGGGAGAATGAATGATTTTCATTTTCTTCGCGCTGGTAACAATGCAAAGTGCGGCGTTGACTTCCGCCACTCAACTCGCAATGATTCAAAGGCGGAAAGTTCGAAACGGAGTCTTTCCACTAGGTTCCTACGGTTTTCTCTGCCAACCGTGCCTTGTGCGGGATACAGCGTGAAGCTAATTTAATTTCATTTAATTTCGTTTATTTTCCGGGAACAGCATAGAATACCGGGATAAAAACTATCATTTATGCGGGTCAAGACTGTAAGCTATTATTATACAAAAATCCATTCATTTCTGTCTAGTAGTTTTTGCGTGATTGGAGGATAAATAACCAGACAGACAGACAGACAGACAAAATTTCTGCTGAGTGAATTTTTAGCTTCTATTATCGATATATTAACCGACCGAATCATTTTTTTTAAATCTTTAATGTACAGAATTGACTTTTCTATCCTTTTATTATATATATAGATATAGATTAATAGCTATTTATGAAATTATATTTTTATTATTATATAAATACCGCTACGAAATTGGTATATTAACTATAAATTATGTAAATGATAAATCAATACTTTTGTCACTTGCCGTCCAATTTAAGACCTCTGGTTTTACTATCAGCGTCCAATGCTGTTCTGCTGTCTAGCCTGACATTGGGAGCATATATATAACTGTATGCTTACTTTATGCTTTATGTCTATATATGCAAAAAAGTATGTAGATGTTCCCAATAGGACAGGAAAATGTTTCCTATAGTACTTTTAAGCCCCGAAACCATCAAAATTATTTAAAATTTAATGAATGCCTATAATTTCTTTCAGATGAACAAATTTTTGACTTTATAATAGTGGGAGCGGGGTCAGCGGGATGTGTGGTCGCTAACCGTCTCTCAGAAGTTAACAATTGGTCAGTGCTACTAGTCGAAGCTGGGGACGATCCTCCTTACGTCTCTGAAGTGAGTAAATCCGACAAAAATAACATTTTTTTTTTCTTAATCTGAGGTGAAAATTTGTATTCCTACACTCATTTTGTATGAAATTAACTACATAATATCTAAGTTTGTTATAGTTTATTTCTATGATAGACTTAGAAATTTCTCATTATTTGCATTACAAGACTTCTAGCGAAATTTTATAACTCGACATTCGACAAAAATAAACGCCCATATCTTTTGATTGCGTTCACTTAGACGTTTGATTTTTGTCTATATTCTAAGGGACCACCGCCCTTGATATTTGATATCGATTTTGAGAAAATTATTGACAGACGGACAGATAGTACAACAAAGTAAAAGCTCCGTTTCGCCACTTCCACTTCAGTTAGTTCAGTTATTTAGCTGTGGCGTGTTCGGTGTGTTTGAGTTTGTGCACACAAACACACTAAACACAAATTCAAAAAATTCTAAGAATAACTTATCAATTTTTCTCAGATTCCCGGGCTATCCATACTATTGGGAACTTCATTTCCAGACTGGAACTATTATACTGTCAACGACCATTATTCAAGTCAAATAAAACAAAACCAAAGAATTCAAGCTAACCAAGGAAAAATGTTAGGTGGTTCTAGTAATGTTAATTATATGTATTACGTAAGAGGATACGAAGAGGATTATAAAGATTGGGTAGATCTGGGTAACGAAGGCTGGGATTGGGATACGGTAGTCCAATATTACAGAAAGACCGAATTTTTTAATTCATCAAAAGAATTTAGTAGCAGACCTAGGACTTTTAGAAGCACTGATCAATACTTAGGTCTTACAATATCACCTTGGAAGAAACAAACGGCCAAGTACTTAAATATGTTTGAAGAAATGGGACATAATGTGATAAGGGATTATACAGATTCGAGTAAAGTGGGATATATAGACCCAATATTTAATAATTTTGACAATCGACGCCAAAGTGGATCTTACGCGTACATCAGGCCCATTTTAGCACGTAAGAATTTATACATACTTAAAAAAACTATGGCTAGAAGAATAATTTTTGATAAAAAACGAGCAATTGGTGTTGAAATAGAAACATCAAATGAAGTGAAAAAAAATGTGTACGCTAGAAAAGAAGTTGTTATATCTGCTGGAGCTATAAACAGTCCTAAATTATTAATGCTTTCGGGCATCGGACCACATGAAGACCTAAATAATTTGGGAATCGAAACGATATTAAACCAACCATATGTTGGCACCAATTTGCAAGACCACGCACTAGTGCCAATTATTATATCAGGTGGTAACACGACATCGTTCAAGGAAAATGTTGATGCATTAAAAAATCTGGATAAATTTCCAGTACCAACAATCTTAGGATTTATTCCGCTTAATAGAGACCAAACGCGACCTGACTATCAAGTGACAGCATTTCCTTTGCCATATGGCACCATATTCCCTACATTAATGTGCTCAAACGTGTTCGAATGGGACAACGACATATGTATAGCAATGGCTAATTCTACTAACCAAGACACATTCTTTGCTTTAATATCCTTCCTACATCCTAAATCCAGAGGGTCAGTCAGATTAAGGACCAAGAATCCTGACGATAAACCATTCGTAACAACAGGATATTTTTCAAATCAAAACGATATAACAAAGTTCGCTAATTGTGTTAAAGATTTTACAAGTGTTGTGGATTCCGCATATTTTAGAAGTGTGGGCGCGAAAGTTGTTGATTTTAAAGTGAAACGGTGTGCCAATATGGAATTCGGTAGTCAAAAATATTGGGAGTGCTATGTTTTAAACATGGCGGCTTCCCAATTTCATTATTCGGGCACATGCGCTATGGGTCCGGAGGGGAAAGGAGTAGTCGATGAAGCGTTGAGGGTAAGAGATGTACAAAACTTAAGAGTCATAGACGCTAGCATCATGCCCACAGTTGTAAGTGGAAATACGCATGCATCAGTTGTAATGATAGCCGAAAAAGTGTCAGATATGATCAAAGAGGACAATATTAAGTGTATTGAGAAAGACGATATCGATAGCCCTTCATTCAGAAGGATTTTTTATGAAAAACCTAACTCGTGTCAGGGTTGTTCTATATAAGAGAATTACGTAACCTCTCTCGTATCTAGTGTGAACGACATTCAAATATTAATACTTGTTGGTGATGTAACAAAAAAAAATACTTTTCAGTAATCTGTCTCCATAGCAACGAGTAGACCATAGATGATACACATAGTATATACGTGCAACTCTCGTTAAATATAATTAAGAAAGTTTTTAACTCTGGGCGCCAGAGGTTTAATAACCAAAAAAATTCACTAGATGTCACTCGATGACATATTTTTGAGTTAGATTATTTGCGAACAGATTTGTTGGAAACTAAACATAAGTTAAAATCATTCCTGTATGACGTTTCTGAGTCTGAGCCGTCTGAGGCTCCGTTTGTGCGCACTTACTAGTGTAAGTGTAAGTAAGCACTTTGTTCTCACTCTAGCATTAACCGTCGCAAAATATATAATATGTAAAGCATCGCAGTGTCAACTCCAAATAACTATCCTAAAACTGAGATAATTTTAGGGATACGGTGGGCTGAAACTTTACACCTGTACTATTAATGTTCGTTCGTTAGAAATTGTTATTTAGCGATAAAGTCGCCTATTGTACATGTTCTTTTTTTAGTTATTTCTTTCTTTTATTGTTGTTGTTTTTTTTTTATTTATACATAATAATAATAAAATTCGGTATACAATACAGCATTTTATTATTAATATTATTATTATTAGTTATATAGGTATTATTGCAAGCTATTGCCATGCCAAAATCTATTATTATCTCTATACGTCAATAATTAAAGTAATTTAACTATATTGGTATTTTATTTCAATCATGAAATACACTATATTTTTTTAAATTTTTACTTGTAATACCAAAGTGATAAATATAAAAATAATTCAAATAACAATACTAAAGATTTCGATATTTCAATTTTTTCCTTTTATCTGAAAAAAAAAAGAAAATTATATGTTAAAAATTAAAAAAAAATATTTAACGGACACCATTCCACTTTTATTACACATATATATTGACGGTTTAAGGTACACGAATTCAGAATCAATATAGAAAATTGAACAATTTTAAAGTATCCAATTCAGCAATAAATGTAAACATAGAGTCGTCAACTTTTATAAACAAAATTTTAAAAAATACAGATATTTTAACGAAATAACTTTTAACAGATAAAAAAAAACTACACCAAAATAGTACTCAGTAAATTTTACTGATCTTGATACAAAATCATATTATTTTTTTTATTTTAATTACGCTGACGTCATCTTACAAGCCAAATACATAAAACATTTATTTTTTACATTTCACAGATAAATATAAATATATTTATGTAGATTATTTAAAGATCGAATGACCCAAGTTGTTCCATATACTTAATATAATTTATTATGTAAACACGAAATATCTACAATTTTTCTTGAAAAATTTACGAAATATGGAAAAAGTAATATTTAAAGACATTTAATAATTATCTACACCACCAATTATGTTTTTTTTTTCAATATATTTTATTTAAGTCGTTACACTTACACGAAAAACAAGCCATCGACCATTAAAAAAACAAAATAATGTACAAAAAACGCCGCGTACCCAACATCATCATTAATGAATAGATCGACTACTATTCTATATGTACATAATAAACACCCATATATTACTATACTTATTGAGAGAGAACAAATATTTAAGCTTAACATGTATAGCGTAAAATAAATGTATGTACAAAACTTAACAAATACACATCAAACTACTTAGACGTAGATAGGAAATGTCACACGAATATATTTCATTGATATACAAAGGGGGATGCTGTCACATATATGTGTGTGATGTGTATATATATATATATATATATATATATATATATATATATGATATTTTAAGAAATTTTCATAATACCGGTGGAAAGAATGGATTTTTACGACGCGTCGTTCACATGAACATAACTTCAGGCTCGCAAATAATAAATATTTATTATAATGCAATTTGAACCCCAATACTAATTTACGTCCAATGTGACAAAGGATCTCAGATATACAAGTGTATATAATAACTAGAATTCTAATACAAGTATCTGAAACGCGTTCGAGCGCACTATTTTGTGAAAAAAAAAATGATAATAAAAAAAAGAACAATAATACAATAATAGAGCGGATATGTCAAAAAAAATCAACATCAACCTTGAAAAGGTAAAAAAAAGTTTCTATATAGAATAACGAATTGAAAGTTATAATAATATATCATCTTATTTTATTAATTAAGTAACATAACAAAAACACACGTATAACTCCACCGACCGGAACAATGAAAACGACTATGTTTAATTAAAAGATTTACCTCAAATAAAATTTGGCCCCAAAATTTTTACATTTGAAACATTCCTAGCTACGTCTCTACATTCATATAAACGCTCAACTAATACTAGTTGTGCTACAAACCTGTTAAAAAAAAACTATTAATAAACATATTAATTACACTAAAGAAATACAATAAGAACAACAGTTAACTATCTATTGCTATTTGTCAGGTTCAAAAGTCTTATAAAAAAATCAATATGGTATGTAATGTTTTTTTTTTTATTGTAAGTAGGATTAAAATCTTAAGATCTGTTACATCTGTGTACATAAAGGTCGTATAGCTTAATTTGGTTTCAAGGAATGGGTTGAAAGCGTGGGTTCGAATTCCGCTATGTAAGAATTTTTTTTTTTTAATTAAAGAAAACCTTTTTAGTTTTGCGATACCAAATTATAAAATAAACATTAAATATGTTTTCTAATCATAATTAATTATTATACTTACACAATAAAATGCACTATCTGTTCAAGACAAATATTCTTTAATAACTATATAATTGAAGTTTTTTTTATATATATATTAAAACGAATGTTAAATTAAAACGACAGTCTAGTGACATATTCCTGATTTTACTATGTCAAATATTCATTTATATTTCATATGAATAAACAATATAATAATTATTTAAAAAAAAAACAAATCAAATTTTATCAATTTTCCAGTTTTCCCATTTACATATATAACACAGTAGTGTCGATAATCTATCTAACTCAACTACAAAAAATTACTATTACAAGTAAAAAAAAACAGCATTAAATAACTTAACTAGTGTTAATTGAGCTTATTATAACGAATAAAACACGAATGCATATTTGGAACAATCTAGAAACTTATTTAAGGCGTCGATCACCAAAATATAACTATTAGTCAGTCTTGGAAGACAATGAAGTTCCTTTCAAGGGTTTTAAGGAGAAATATTATTTGATGATGATGATATATCAAATTGCAAAAACCAAAAAAAATATCAAATTGCAAAAATAAAATATTCAAATAAAAAAATAGATTAACTATTATTTCTCATTAATAACATCAAATTACAATTTGATTTTTTTTAATATATTTTAATTATACTAAAATAAGCACTTGTTTTTAAGTTAAAAAAAATATATTTATCACTGCAAATAAAACAGTACAATTATTTATTCTTCATTATAATATAGGTGTGACTGAACAAAACTAAAAAATACATTTATACTCATATATAACATTCTTAACACAATAACTGATTATTACATAATTAAGTTTGCAATTTGATAATACCAATAAATTTGCCAATTAATTGAATACACTTTGATCCAATTCAATTCAATTGATCAAACCAATGAACTGTAAATTACTTTAGAGGGGGAAAGCGTTAAATACTTTTTATTTAGCATTTCGAAAGGAACTTCATAAATAAATTGAAGATAAATATATTTTACAAATTGCTCTAAATAGTTAAATACTTTTGTACAATTGCGACTAGACACAAGTACAGTCACAGTCAAAATTATGTTTTTTTATTTAAATATATAAATATATATATATATATAAAATACATAAAATTATTATGAAGTTTAACCCACTATACCTGTAGGAGATTGAAAAATGACACTATTAAGCTCATTTATTAATCGTATATATAAAGAATTTCGGATATTCATTTTTCCTGAAAATTTAACAATAGACCACTCACTTATATCTTAGTATTCAAAAATATTATTATTTAATTTGATTTAAAACCGAATACGTGATTAGTCTGAATAAAGAGAATATTCATTCAAGCAAATATTTTTTGTGTTAGAAAATGACAAAAAAATATATACGTATGTGGATAATTTAGAAATTTGTAGCCTTTACTGTAGTTAAAAAAAAGGATTATATTTTTTAAAAATAGAAAAAAGGATTAAGTCGAAAACTTTTAAGCGATTACATTATTTTATTATGTAGGAAATCGCAAACTCCATATAAACACTTTAAATTAAACTTATTTTTTAATTATCTTTTTTATTTTTATAATTATAATTATAAAAAAATATAACTATATTATTAATAACGCAAGTATGAATTATGAAAGTAGAAGTAGAATTAAATGGAAAATTTAATAAAAAAAATTAATGGGTGAAACTTCAAAACAGGGTGACAACAAAATAATTAGAAAATTAAAAAGTACTTTGGAATTTACCAAAAAAATGTACAATACATCGTCGCTTCACTAACGCTAGAAATATTAATGAAAAAATCTCGTATAAAAATGTAGAAAAGCTGTTCTTTAATATAGTTAAATCTGATCAATGAATTATTTTCTCTGGCACACGCAATGTGTGGAGTCCAAGCAGAGAGCGCAGAGCGGAGAGTCTGGCCACTAGCTACAGGGTCTTGCTGCATTGTCTGTTTACACGTCATTCTCGTCAAAATTAAATAGGCTATTATTATATAAATAATGTTACAATATAAACAAACTACTACTGCTGTATCAAGTACACATATGAACACTGTGGACTTTTAATTTGCATATTTTCTATACTTTCTATACACATGGTGTTATAAAAACGCGACGATATATGTACAATTGTACATAAAAAATAATGAGTGAGTAATGTTAATTATTTACCAATTAATCATATAATTTGACTGCGACGGTACAAAGTTCAATTTACATCATTAGAAAATCTACTTCTACATAAATTCAATAGTTCTGATAGTTGAGAGAACTTGCTGTGGGCTTCTTGGAGCATGTTTCTGTGAAGAAAAGTTTTAAATTTTAAAAATGTCTCCATTGTTGTTTTATATTAACTGAAAAAAAATGATCATACCTATTTTTATGTAAAAGATCGATATATATAGACATATATACATATATATATATATATATATATATATATATATACATATATATATATATATATACATTTTTAAAAATATAATATTTAAAAGCTACTTCTCATCTATGAATAGTGGCTATAGTTGGAAATCTTGTCAAAATCTCTGGTACAAAAATAAGTACTTATCATATGATCAATATTAGTATTAAAAAAACGCTTATTTCCTTTAGACAATAGTAAACAAAATATTAACTACGTATAAATATATTTATGTAATCAGTCGACGAGGCGATAGAGAGATATATAGGGACCATAGAGTTTGGCGTGACGCTCTCCTTCCAGGAATGAACCATGAAGCTTCTGGAATATTTCCCAGTTAGAAGCACGTTACCATTATCATTATTGATTTATATTTTATTAATTGAATTAAAAAAAGAACGATATCAGTTTGACCAGTGTGAATTTGGTATTGTTACGGGACGTGTGCCAAATTTTCTTAGTCTGTCTACAAATTGCTGGAAAACTAAATTAATTGTTACAAAATCTTGTAATTTCTTAGCTAAATAAAACAAACCTGCAATTTAAGCAAAAAGCGGCGAGTCCAGTTGTACTGACGACGCTGGAAACGTCCCTCAACACTTTCTCCAATCGCTGTATATGTGGAGAGCTGTCTTCAGTGTTCAGGACTCTGTGAAATTATATGTTCAATATATAATTCAATATATACTATAAAATATAAAAAAACTACAACATAAAAAAAAAACAATCATAAAATTTTCAAAAATCGCATCTTCGATATGTTTATATTTTAATGTTCTCTAATAAAATTTCGTCCCTTACATATCTAAAATAAGATGTGTTTCTTGAAAGCCAAGCAACATTGTTATTAAAAAAATTATAAAAATTACAATAAATTTACAAAAAAATGTCTTTAATTTTTTTTTCAATTGTGACATTTACTAGTTCCACTGCCTATGGATAAAGTATTAGTATTTAACTGATATTTTTTTTAATAATATGCTTATTAAATTAATACATGTTTTTTTTTTGTACAGGCAATAGTGTTCGGTTAAATTTCCAATAAAGTAGAGATAATGTATAAAAATAATTTAGACTGTGCCAATCAACACCTTAGTCAAAAATCAGGAGATAGCCAGCCGAGTATGAAAAACACAAAATAAAAAAATTATATAGTTAATTTAGTATTATATAATGAGGAAATATTTTTAAATGTGTTTTATTTTGTATATAAGTGTAAATAGTAAAAATGAATGCCTAAATATGTAGCATTTATTAAAATATATGGCGTATAAGATTTATATAGAGGTAATAGTTATGATCAGTTATAATTGTATTTTGATGATTTCAAGGGTATGGGCCAAGAGTGTGTAGTGTTGTCATATTCAACAAAATAAAAGGTTTACAATATTAGTATTATATATTTTATAATATACGTCAGCATATCTAGCTCTTAGGAAGAATATACTGTACAAATTTTCCGCAAATCTAGTCTAGATAAAAAAAAATTGTTTAAATTTTCACTTAAATTTGGTAATATATAGTAATTATATAGTCCGTATGGTTGGCAACTAAAGGTACGGACTATATGTCTGTAGAGAACAATAAAAATATTAGTATAAAAAAAATCGTCTCACCCGCCTATAGCGTAAATTAGATCATTCACATGTCCACTATATTCATCCCACTTGCTTGTAAGGTTGACGAGGGGTTCATTTCCCGGTATTTTGTCATCTATAGTATGAGATATGCCCAGAGCCGTTGATAATTTTGCACTGAAAATTGTGTTATAAAATATTACTTTTTTTTTGTGGATGAGGAGAGTAGAGGGTTTTTCTCCTGTATGCAAATTATAAATAAGCATATGAAGTTTACACTTTATGTTTACTGTATGTCAGAGCATACTCAAAACGCATGCTTGGTATACGATCATCTTGGTACGCGTGGTTAGATGTTAGTTTTGCCATACTATTGTACTTAGTACTGCCCGTACTGCCCGACCATGGTCGCCGCTTTACCAATACGAATATCTATCTCCGCTTCCAGCGAGAGATTGTTAGACAAGGTGGAGCGTAAACTTTGCTAATTACAACGAGGGCCGCACCGTCCCACTTGAATGACAGTGTTTCCGTGATACTATGTGCCATCACAACAGTTTTTTTTTTTTTGGATTTATGCACACCGAGGACAGTGTGCAAGCCCAACAAAATCTGTCCATTATTGTATGTAGCTCAAGAGCGGAGTTAGCTTCAAATAGTAGGTTGTCTACAAAAACGCTCCCGTGATTCCGCTTGAATTTGAAAAGTCGAGTTATTTTGTGTAGCTTCCCATCAGCTCTGGTATGTAGATGAATACTCTGTTGGTCATTGCCAAAAACTTCTCTTAATAGCAATGAGAAAAATATACCAAACACTTGACCATATGTATTGGTAACTGAAAGCGAGTGTCTTGAAGAAAATTCAAGCAAGCGTTAGCCGTTTGTATGGATCTTACCGATACCAATGCATTGGTAATGCATTCAGACCGCGCACTGTTTTTTTGGCCAACGTGAGTATTAACGTCGCGCAAGATATAAAGGCGCTAGTTGTTATTTTTTGAGTCACAGAATCAAGTTGGTGGCAATATCATAATACGTTCTGACACACCATATGGAGTTTCTATTGAAGACAAGAGATAATTTCGTACCGCAAAGCCAATGCCATGCTCGCGAACAGCATCAATGCTTTTTCAATGCCCTTTACAGAAACCAATAGAACGTGTAATTTATTTTCCGGATGAATCTCTCATCCGACAGCCTTGTTTCATATTATAAATAAAAGAAATATTGCACATATTTAAATATTTAGTTTACAGAGTTCTATGTCTAAAATTGCGATTTTCAGCGGCTCTTGTGTGTTCTGTAAACCTCCACAGTTGTCTAAGAGGTCTGTCCTCATTCCATTACTACCCGCAGGTGTGTTAAATAACGGCACCGATTCTCCAGATATAGTCTTGTGTTCCCTACACCCTAAAGGAACAAACCGACACCGAGATGGATCGGCACCTGATTGGCCGGGGGCTGCCCAGCTTGAAGCGGGCGGCTACCAATCCAAAAGGCCCACACTTCGATGGACCCTCCCACTGACGAGAGCAACCCCTAGCGCCCGCGGTTACGTTTATCCGCGCATACTTAGAACTGGTAACTGCCACACACGTGTTGTTTCCACGCAGCAGTGCTGTGATGGGCTGCGAAGTATCCTCTCCACAGTCATTGTTTCTCGACCTCCCTGACTAAGCCCACAGGAACGACGAGTCGATACATGCGGAGCCAGAACGGCTGCAGGAGTCTGTCACACTTTAGAGCTCTGCCACACATGCTTGACGGAGACCCCAATCCGGGTTTTTATGTGAAGTTTCCTTCTCCAGGGCTGTGATATATTTTTGCCTAATTTATCCCTCGGTCGCTTTTTACGACCCCCACGAGAAAGCGGGGTGGGGTTATTCTACTTTGCCGACACCCACACGGCAGATGTTATATAGATTTTAAAGAATCTATGCAAGATCAAAAATGGCAAATTAATGAGTCAGATTACCATTATGCCATACCATCTGTGCTATATGCACAGAATATATAATGATAATATTTATATTGACGAATTCCAATAATACATTCAACATACTACAAAAGCATTAAAAAGTAATTACAACTATATAAAGCATATATGTATCACATCTAATCTTCAATCAATATTTTGAAAAAAAAATACAAAACAAAGTCAACGTCGAGTTCCTGAAGAAAGTTCCTGAGAAACTTAGTGCCTTATCTATTGTTAACATGCTATATACATAAAAACTTTAAGCTTACCAATAACTTGACAAAACTGTCCACATTCCTTCAAAAGCTTCCACAACTTCCTTCCCAACTTGACTTTCGTCATTTATTTTCTTTTGAGTTTCATCATTTATTCTTTCTCGATTTTGCTCTAATGGAAGCTCCTCTCCATTATTTTTCAATAGGTTCTCCACAGTTATTTTCGCCAAATCCATATATTCGGGTATTATTTGACATTTCCGAGCGATGTCTAAACAAAGTTCTTTGAAATTAGCTACTTCAGATGTCGTTAATGTGTTTGCGTCTGAAACATAACTTTAGTCTTAGCATTAGAATAATAGTTGTTACTATTTGATTTAAAAAAAAAATATTTCGCACCAAACTTTCGTACTAAAAAAATATTGCGTTCAAATATTACGCTACGCAATTTATAAACATCTTTGACCATTTTTATTTAAATAAAAAAAAAAACATACGAAAATGTTGCCATAGGAGATAAATTTTGTAGATAGTTTTTTTTAAATAAAAATCCCTCATGGAATACATTAAGGGATAATTTCATCCCTTAAAATAAAAATTATCTAACTAACAAAATTATAAAAATAAATAATTTGTTAGATATGAATCCACTTGTGTTGCACAAATATATACCAACAGATACATACCTTTTCTATCAACAACCGACAAGGAATTCTTAAAGTCGACAATGATGCTTTCGATCCTCGGGAACACCTCACTGAAGACGGCCATCCAGTGCTTCAACAGGCACTGCGCCACGTCCGCGAGGGACCACGGCGGCGCCTTGAACAGCACGTGCTGCCACAGGTTGTTGTATTTAGCTCTCATTTCGTTCTGAAATTTAAAAAAAAATGGTCATTGAATGGCAAATAATATTAATTTTAAAGCATTATCAAATAATACTCCAATTCACAGCCGTTTTTATCGGCCAACTAGCATAGTTTCCACTAGACAACTTATCACCTCGATGGTTACCAAACGATTGACCTAGCTCCTGACTCAATAGTAAAGAACGCTGTTACGACCCCACCACTCTCAATCCTTTCACCGGAAGTTGTCATAAAAGAGTGACGGGGTCGAGTAGAGTTGTCATTTAAGAAAAATAAAACTACCTTTTATAAAATTATTACAATATTTGTACCAAAAGTACAATATATCGAAACGGGTGGGATGAAGTTTATGCATGTCATATATGTACATACTAGTGTCCCGGCCGGACTACACTAATACAACATGCACGTATTACACATATAAATGGCCCTCTCGAATCACTCTCTATGAATGAAAATCGCATTTAAATCCAAAGTATACATTGAAATATCTATACGTATCGGTAGAATGATTTGGTTTTATACTACAGATACAGATTTTGCTCTAAATTATTTATATTTAAAGTTAAATTGCTTCCTGGCCTGGTACAAAAAAATTAAAAAAGGTTGTCACATAAAAAGGATCAAATAAATACCTCCAATATGTTAGCCAACAATCTGTACATGGTTTGTTGGTAATATTTAACATTCGTCAATAAGTCGGGGTTCGAAGCCTGCGGTATGTTTTCAACGAGTTTCTTCAGTTCGTGCACGTCGATTCTTTTAACGCCATTTATAGTTGCTTTTGTGCATAAGTTTTTGTCATTTGATACTAGTATCTGGAAAATATTATTAAATATAGTGGGGGTAGGTCACATAAGAACCTGGGGACCCCCGGAGGACATGAATGAAGAAGTTAATGACAGTAGACGAAGTCCAAGAGGTAAGCATACCATCTTTACATTTACCATATATTTTCATCAGAAATTACGGCACCTAAATTGAGTTATGAATATCGTAAAATTGTTTTGTTCTTATCTAATATAGCCACTTCAATGCGCAATGTCTCAAAAGGTGGAAAGCGGAGAACGGAGTGTCTCAACACTAGGTTCCCTCTGTCTACCCCGCTATGTGCGGGACACAGCGTGAAGGCCAAAATTATTATATTTTATATATTGTGGTTACTTTTCACAATAAAAATGCATCAACTGGTAATACAACATATAAAGGTTGACACGTAAATTTGGGCATATGCACTAATTTTGTACGAAACTAAATACATTATATAAGTGTGTAATGAGTTTTATTGTGATATGGCTATAAATTTATAATTTCTGGATATTTTGTAGGTCAACCTTAAAAAATTCTATTACTGGGCGTGTATCTATTACTGGGTGTTGACGTAAGTTTATTTTTTTCTGATCTCCAAGGGACTATAGACTTAGATATTTGATATTAAATTCAGCTTGAGAAAATGGCCTTCATACGCCTTCGAACAAAGTGATCCGGTAAGGGTGCCGCGCTTTCCTTTTGCAATACGAAACTCTAAAAAGTTATTTTCTCCACTCACACAAAAATATAAAAAAAAAAAACTCACCGCATTCTTCCCTCGTTCAACTTGTTGCAGAGTGCAATTGAGTATCTCATCGTCGGGCACCTCGCACGGGTAGATGTGCGAGTTGGCGTCGCGGAGGGATTGACCTAAACAGAGGGTATGGGCAATGAGACGTATTGTTTTGTTGTGTCCCGCATGTAGCAGGGCAGGCAGAGGGAGCCTAGTGTCTAGACAATCCGTTCTCCGTAGCAAGGTTCGAATTCTAGATATTATGACTGGAAATACCCTTACCAGAGCGGGGAACCATTCCTCCACGTGGGGATCGAACCAGATATATAAGAGACGAGCTATAAAAAGCGGCACCATATTAAAAAATATTTAAAATATTTGCAATTTACCGCTCTCGTCGTTCACTCTCACTGCTGAACATGCAATGCCTCTTACAAAAGGCAAAAAGCAGAGAAACACAGTGTATTAACACTACATTCTCTCTGCGGATGATTAAAATAAAAGAAAAAAGAATGTACCTTTAATCCTATTATTTTCAGGCAATGATTTATATAAATAGTCCATAGCGGCCTTAGCTCTTTTGCACAGAACGCCATTCCCATTGTTGTTGTCTTTCAATCTGTCCAATTCGTTTATAACGCGCCATGGAATTAGGAGGGTGGGGGGCTCACTGTAGCCTGGAAAGGTAATGTTTTATATAATATTGTTATTATTAATAAGACCAGGATGCTGTCATGACTGTAAACGCGATGGTTATGGGTTCGATTCTCATGACGAGAAATGAATTATTTTCATCGCTCTGGTAACAGGAGGAAGCGTTGAGTTCCGCCACTCAACAAGTAACTTCATGAATCGGCCGGTATATATATATATATATATATATATATATATATATATATATATATATATATATATATATATATATATATATATATATTATATATTATACAATGGTGAACACTACATTTGAATCAGTAAAAATCATTAATCATATTGTACAGCCCTTATTTTAGCATCACACAACTTATTATAGTAAGTTGTGTGATGCTAAAAAAAAAAAGGTTAATCTATCCATCCATAAAACGAACATAAGAAAAAGGAGGTGTTTTAACTATATTTCATCGTGTAAGTCATTTTAATATAAGAATAGCACAGGAGTTTAAATGAATACCAGTATATATATATTTCTGTTTGTTGTATACGTTTCTGTCATACCAATATACAAAGTACAGTCTCTTGTCCCAGTTCCAGGTTACATTCTAAAATGAGTAAAGAGTGAGCCCGTTGCGGCGCAGTGGCACAGCGACTGACAAAACGCGGGACGGATGTAGGTTCGATTTCCATGAGGAGAGAATTAATTCGTCGCTGAGACTCAACACTCATATATCAGAAGGCAAAGAAAGTAGTATCTTAACACTAGGTTTCTTTTGTGTATATCCTGCTATAGTGGGGGGGGGGGTCAGAATCAAGCTAATGTAATGTAAAATAAATATAATACAAGTTGACATGAGAACTCACCTTTAATATGTGAATTGAGAACATTCTTTATGAAATGTAATTCGTATATAAATACATTAGTGTCAACGACCAAAATTAAATCTTCTCCTTCGCTGTTATTATCCCTTTGTATAGGAGATTTTGGTTTTACCTGTAAATAATTCATTAATTTATTGATGAAATAGTAAAAACGATATATGACGCAAGAGTGAGGTAGGGAGACTCCGGTTGAGAGAGTGAGTGACTCCGGTGAGACCATCAAGACCATCGATGATACTGGAGGAAGGTCACGTAAAATCCCTGGGGATGAAGAGGTGGATCACAGTGGACGAGGCGGAAGAGATATGCAGGTACCGTTTTGTAAAACGTGAAAATAGAAAGCAAACTTTTACTTTATTTTAGATAAGGAAGTCCAAAGACAGACAAGTTTTTGTCATAAAAAGACTGATGAACATTCTTGATTTTCAGATATGGCCTATAACAAAGTCCACCCTCAAGGTTTGCCAAAATCGATGCATTGCATCTTAGGTGTAAAATTAATGTACGAAATACCGAACTGTACTCTCGCATAAAAATTACAGACCTTAATTAAGTATTAAAGCCGCTACACTGAAATGGGACTGGGGAAAAAATGGAAATGGCCCTCCAAACTCTGAAAGGCGAGTCGATAGACCAGATACCGAGACGAGTTGGACTATTACAGGCTTGACTGGCGCACCATAGCACAAAATAGGCAAGAATGGAAGAACCAGAGAGAGGTCTTCCTTCAACAACGGGACAGTACAGGCTAGTTAGTATATTTTATTATATTGCCATACATTTTTTTTTCTTACTACAGGACTGAGATAACGAATAAATATAAACAAAGGTGACAACTAACTAAGAAGTAAGAACATGAAAACTTAAATAAATATATATAAATTAAATATAAATCCCCTGTACATGGCAATGGCCCATTATACTTATTTTAGTCTGTAATACTAATATGATAATATTGTATTGCATAAGTGTATATTTTAATATGGAGGAAATATTTTGTTTTCAAACCAAAGGAATTGTTATTTCTATTAAAAAATATTTAAACATCTATAAAAGATGATTATTTTCCTAAGCTACATTATACATACTTTTAAGATATTGTAGCAATGTTGTTAGATTATTTTAGTTTCATGCATAAACCTGCACATAGCATGATGTGCAGAAAGAATCTATATTCAAGGCCATTCTCCGCTTACTATCCAAATTTTAGACACTGTATGTTATGTGGCACAACTCAATGTTGCATATTATCTTACCCAAACAAGGAAATGATAATAATTTATATATAAAGATGGAATCTACAATTGACAATTTACTGAACATATTATTAATAACTTTACAAATACATACTTCTTTAAAATCCTCAACTTCCATGGCTTCACTCATGTTTTTTGAATCTCCACTTTCAACTTCACAGCTTTTCTCACTTTTACTTAAAAAACTACAGCTACTATTCAATTCTTTTTCAGTTTCCAAACTTAAACTCATTCTTAAATTTTCCATTCTTTCTTTTGCAGTAGAAAATTGTTTAATTTCTTTAGAAGTGGACCCTTTATATGCCAATTTAGATTTAATGGCTGACATTAATTTGCTTGCTTCAGAAAATTGTGGGGGCGTAGCAGGATGTTTAGAAAAAGGATACTCTGTAGTTTGACTGCAGATTCCTTTTTCTATATCAGCAAAAGTATCCTTTTGTTTCTCTTTACTACAATACTCTTCTGGTAATTGAGCTTTCATGGATGATATGATTTTGTTTGCAGCAAAAAATTGTGATGGAGATGGTATAGACTGTAGGCTATCGCTACTAGGTGACGAAGTTGATTTGGAATCATTAAAACTTGGGCTCTTATCATTTCTTTTATGTGCTTCATTAGATTTTGGACTTATTTTTGACTTTTTTGGTAAATCAGGATCCTCTTCATCTTTAGCTTCCGAGTTAAGTAATGCTCTAAGTTGTGATAATCTAGTATTGGCCAAGTTTTTAACAGGAGATTGTTTCAATGGAGTCTCATTTTTACTAAAACATTTAGAAGGTGTAGTTTTTGGAGTGCTAGTTTGTTTTGGAGACTCATTTCTTTTTTGTTCATTGTGTGATGTAGAGAACCTTTTGCTAGAGTTGGCCAAGGAACCAGATGTGTCTAAATAAATAATAAGATTATAAATTTTAATCCTTTAAATATTGAATTGTATAAAAACTTATATGTTTCAAAAGACACTCATTAATAATCAAATTTTGGCAAACTTAACATATGAAGTATAGTTTCGATATATTGTTATAACAATAAATATATTGGAAATACAAACCATGTTTCGTCCTCTTTTTACTTGCGTTGTCTTCATGAGAATCACTTTTTCTCTTTGTCCCTTTTTTTGATTGTTCCTCTCTTTTCCTCTTCTCTAATCTCCTGTGTTTCTCTTTTTTACAATTTTTTTTGTTAGACTTGTCATCTTCCTTTAAATAAGAAAAAACAAACGTATCCCTATTAAAGTTCTCATATTATAAATAAATATGCATTTAAATGTATAAGATTTAATTGGTTTAATTATATAGCAACAAAAAAAGTGAAATTAATAAAATATGCCAGAAAAACTCGTTAAATTATGCTAGAATTTCGTAATTCACCTGCGGTTGTGACCACGAAGATTTTCCAGTTTTCCTGTTAAAGTAATATTTCCTTCCTGGAATTGATTTGGATTGACATAAAACCCATCCATCCGGTAATTTATTGTCCTCATTTTTAGTAGAACTCATTATAAGTAACAATAAATAATTAAACAAAATTCATCAAACCTAACAAGATCGTTGAGTATGTTGATCTAATTGTCAAATGTAGTGTTGCCTTTTCACATAATACTAAAATAATAAAGTGGGTGGAACAAAAAAAGTCATAAAGTGAAGTGAAGTCTTATAGCATCATAAAAAATGTATAACTAATAAAAGTTGTCTTAATAATCAAAATGTTATTAATACTATTTCATGACGATATTATTTTATTAAAAAGCATATAGGCATATAGCCTTACCTCCTTTACACTCAATCATAACTTTTAACATAGGAACAGTTTGACAAAAGTAAAAAATGTTGATATTGGCAACATTTTATAATTTTGGCATTTAAAACAGCTGACATATATAACCTATAAATATGAGTGTTCTTTTTGTAAATAAATGATATTTCACAACTTTTAAGAAGCTATTATGGAGAAAATAATAAGAATCAGTAAAACACTACGCAATAACTGGAAAAAATCAGTATTTGGAGCCATTGTAGTTTATTATGGTGCTGCAAAACTAAAGGAAAAATATGAGTACGTTCAGACAAAATTTTGAATATATCACCAAAATGTTCATATATTGAATTGACAATAATATTTATTTATTTCAATTTTAGTGACCTAAGTCACAAGCATCTAAAGGCTTACACGAAATTTTACAAAATGAACCTTATCATATCGCACCTTTAGTGTCATAACTTTTCACCTTCAGAGTCATAACTTTTCTCAACATGATTCTATTTTTATTGCATTTAATTTAAATGTAAAATATTATTCTGCACTAAGAAAAGAAAAGTATTTTTTAGAAAAAAGTAAGAATTTGAACTTAGCGGAATTTGTGTTCATTCAAATGCGAAACATTAGTTAATATAATAATAATTTAACTGTGTAAACTTTGTAATTTTTTACAAATTGAAAAAATATTAACAGTATGTTAAGGTTTATTACATGAAATACTTTTGAAGTAATGAAATATTTTTTTTATACAATCAAATAGGTACATTAAATTCAAATAAATTACAGAATAAGCATTCTAATGCAAGCAGCATGCAAAGAAGCTTTGAAATATGGCGATGCATTAATACCGATGGAATTAAATCCGACCCTAGTTACTGTAATCTTAAATCCAGTTGCAAATAAACGTAAAGCTAAGAAAGATTATGAGAAATATTGTGAACCACTACTGCATTTAGCTGGATTACAAGTAGATGTTATACAGACTACATCAGAGGGACACGCCAAGGAAATAGTTGAAACCTTAAAGGGTACAGAAGCTATTATAGTTGCAGGTGGTGATGGGACTGTGTCTGAAACAGTTACAGGTAAATATTAAAAGTCAAAAACATGTAACATGTCTCTGCTAGATAGAGTTCCAAACCTTAAAACATAAAACATATTTTTATAGGATTACTTTGTTGTCAGCCTGTCAATCATTTTTATCAAGATTGTGTAGAAATGTCAAGCTCAAGTTAATATCCAAGATCCTGGTCTACTGCTTCTTGAATCATGAAAAAAAACACACTTTTAAGTCAACATTTATGCTTAGTTTTTGTATGAATTCGTCTCGTTTACCTAAAATTATGAAATTTGCAAAGGTGCTTAGAAAGGTGTTTTGACTGACTATCTTAATGTAATATTATGTGTAGCGAAATTAACTGAACCCTGCTACATTCGTCGATAATCAGGAAGAAAGAGACTATAGTTAAAGCAGTCCATTCCATTTTTAGAGACTGCAAGTAGGATGGCGACATAACGCCTAGTTAGTCTAAGCCTAATTTAAAGCCTAATTTAGTCTTACATCATTGTATACCATCAGAAACTATTCACATTGCCTCAATGGTTGTTTATAACAAATTATTTATCAATTAACTTAAAAATTACATTTAATTCCTTTTATTTTCTCGCGTGTTCTTATTATTTTTAAATTATTTTACAGGTTTATTGAGAAGAAATGATAAGGCCAACAGATTTCCATTAGGTGTCCTGCCTCTAGGTCGTACAAATAGTCTCGGCAACGTACTGTTTCCTGGTGGCGATGGCGTAGAAAGAGTCAAACAATTAATTCAAGCATGCATGGCAATTATAGAAAGTAACACAACTTGGAAAGATGTCATGAAAATTGAACCTTTGACCAGTGACGATGAAAATCCAAAGCCTATTTATGCCATGACGTCGATCGAATGGGGAGCTTTCAGAGATACAAATGCAAGAAAAGACAAATATTGGATTTATGGACCATTAAAAGAATATGCCTCTTATATTTTTAATGGCTACAAAGATTCTCTGTCTTGGGATTGTAGCGGAACACTAAAATATACTCCGCCATGTATAGGATGTAACAACTGCTTAGCAAAAATGCCTGAAATTAAACGTAAATGGGCGTTTTTCATACCAACTAATGAACCCCAAAAGGAAGTTGTTGAAATTATCAATCCAGAATGTTCTATGATAAGTGAATTGTGTTTCAAATGTACTGATTTTCGAGTTCAGCCACAGATCAAAGATGGATTGTCAGTCTTGAGTGTTGGATTAGGGAAAAATAAGTATAATTATACGGAATTCGTATCTGAAGGATGGAGACGGTTGAAGGGGAGCAGTGATGTTCCCGAAGCAGTCAAAGCTAGGACTATAGAAATACATCCGTTAGAAAATAAATCTGATGTGGTGATTGCGATTGATCAAGAAGAATTTGAAGTGAAACCTGTCAAAGTTACCGTGCTACCCAAAATGGTGAAATTCTTTTGTAAATCTGATGTAAAAGGTTGAATTGTATTTTATTTTATTAATAATATAAACATTTTAATTTAACAATAGACATCTTTAAGTTTGAAACTTAAAAAAGGTTGCTGGCTATACTGGACCAGGAGGACGGAGGACTGGGACCTCTGGCGCACCCTGAGGGAGGCCTACGTACAGCAGTTGATAAAATAGGCTGAATTCATTTGTTCATTCAAGTTTGAAACAATATTTGAAATAATATTATAAATAGATATAATTAAAATTTTAATCTGTGTTAGTGTTACTTTACTAAGCAATATGCAAATTTCACGAACTACTTCTACTGGTGCAAACTGATTTCTTTTTTTTTAGATTATTTAACTGTACCTGTAAAAGTTACCTCTGGCATTGTATTATGTATTATATACAATGCTTAGTAACTTAATTTATTTATTAATATGTCGCGCAAAAGCTTTGGACCCTTTTTTACGAAAATTGTGCGGACTAAGTATGAAATTTGGCAGACTTTATAGTTTACGTGTAGAAGTGCAGAACTAGCATTTTTCAATAACAATGCTTTTAAGAACATTAAATCAATAAATAAAATATTGCACACACTGCCTTACGTTTAACAATATAACTTTTATAAAGTGACATACACGTTGCTATGGCAACGCATATTTCACGCGTCTACGGCTTCTTTCTTCTTCTTCAGTCTTATTTGATCAACAAAAAATCATTAGGATAATATAATATTTATAATAATAAATGAAACATCAAATAAATATATAAATTCTTTATTTAAAACATATTTACAATATATTCTGTCTAACATACTCCCATATAAATATGGCAGCTGTAACGTGAACATTCAGAGACCTTACAACTCCTTGTTGTGGTATTTCCACGCAATTGTCCATTAGAGGGAGAAGGTTGCAGGGTATGCCTTCTTTTTCGTGCCTTGAATAAAATATATATTAAAAAATATTATTATTATATAGAGTTTTATGAATAATTTTTGTGTACGAGCATAGAGGGCTCGATATATTGCGTGTTGATTGGCGAAACTCAACGCCGCGCTTTGCTTTTCCAGTGTGGGGAAGTGACAAAAATATTGGAAACATTTCATATATAGCAGAATCAAAATTAAAATGTGATTGGCAGAACTCAGTAACGCTCTTTGTCTCGCAAAAAAATCGTATACATACCCTAACAAAAGTAATGTTCTTTCAGGAAACTTAAAATTTTGTAAAGATTGGCTGTTAGAAGTTTGTTCTGCTGCCACTATTGAATAGCCATCTGATTTTTTCTTCATTAAATATTCTTTGAGATTTGTTGGACGAACCTCCTCTACGTTGATCCATCGTTCCGCTGAAACACTGTTAAAAACGTATAGATAAAATATTGTTAGAAAAGTTAGGAACATAGAGAGATTAATGGTAAAAATCAAAATGAAAATATTCTTCATTCAATTTACATTGAAATGTCAGTAGTGTCAGCCCCCCCCCCCGGTCTACCGCCGGCGAGGAAGGCAGGTTCTGCAGAGAAGATCCGCCAACAACCCAACAGTTGCTCATAGCGTGTATTGGAGTGTAAGTTCTCATTGCTTATCCTGCTATATGAGAGATACAGCAGGAAGATAAAGCAACAGTGTTTGACTGTAAGCGTGATGGGTGGGTTCGAATCTGACTCACACTTTCATATTATATTATACTTGCATATAGCAAGGAAGATATGACACACTCCATTCCCCAATGTCTGACACAACAAGTCTTCTTACCAAAGCGAGCAAATGAGAACGATGAATGTCCCCGAGTCGGAATTTATATATTAAATACTTAATAATAAATAAAAAAATACCTCAGTCCTTGAAACTGCTTGTCTTGTAAATGTCTCAAGCTGTCCATAACATATTTCTTTACACCGAAAACTTCGCTGGTTCTCGCCATTCCACCAAGATTTGGCAGCTTATCTATTAAAGATGCCACCACTATGAGATTTGATTTCTTTATCTGGAACAATAATATACTAACATTATCTCGGCACACTCAGGAAGTTCACGTCACGGAGATGAAGATGCTGAGATGGATGTGTGGCGTGACGCGGTCCGACCGCATACGCAACACATTCATTCGAGGTAGTCTTGGGGTCCGTGACGTAGCGGATAAGCTCCAAGAGCGTCGCCTGAGATGGTATGGCCATGTTATGCGCCGATCTGAGAACTATGTCGGGAGGAAGTGCCTTGACATGTCTGTCCCTGGAGTTAGACCACCCGGACGCCCAAGGAAGCGATGGCTGGATGTCGTGACACAGGACATGAGAGCCAATAGATTGTCCACTGAGGATGTTAAAGACCGTGCAAAGTGGAGTAGGCTTAGTCGGAAGGCAGACCCTGGCAAAAGCCGCGACTAATGCCAAGAAGAAGAAGAAGATTGCACATAGAGGGGCCTTCTATTATACCAATGAATATTTAATTAAATAATACACACCTGTTTTTCCGTATCAAAAACATTTATATCGCTCATATTCTTCCACGGTATATATTTCTTTTGTATAGTCCCACTTTCCTTCGACTTGTCTAAAGTTGAACTATTTTTGTCAATATTCTTACTTTTTTCTAATAAAAACGTGTTCTCCTTACGGTTATTTCTCCATTCTTTGATAAAATCATCCTCCAACTGGGAATCAACTGCTTTATCTATTTCATTTAAAGCACCATCTAAATATTTGTCATCCATAATGTCTGAATTATTACCAAATTTGGCAGTAGCCCAAAATATGCCACAGGGTGTTAAATCTTCTACTATATCAAACGAATTGACTAAATAATCCTTTTTAAGTTTAATAAATGTTTTATCTTTAGCTTTTTTCGTCGATTTTATTGTTTTTGTGACAATGTCGACTGTGTGGGAATATTTATCACTGCCCACATGTAACGCTAAACTTTTATGGTACAACCTCGCTGACATATACTGTGCGTTCAAGCGAACGCTATACACAGGCCCCATAGTATGCGATAAGAGAAAATCCATAGCTAATTCAAATTCCTCTTTAGTACATTTGCCATTATTTATTTTGTGTAATGTAATCCAATAAAGCATCATACATTGAGATTGTAAAGATATATTGGGTATGCATAATGTGGATTTTAGTTTGGGATCTTCAAAAGTATTCTGAAATTAATTAAAAAACCTTATTAAAACAATAATTAGAATAAAAAAATCATATTCTGGCAACTCTGGCAAATAAAATATAGGCTATAAATTTCTTTTTTGTATATAGCAGGGTAGGCGGAGATAACCTAATGTCAAAACACGTCGTCCTCTGATTTCCGTCCGAATTACATGTTGAGTGGTGAGCCGAGGAAAG
The DNA here is from genome assembly GCA_037127375.1 of Dione juno. Taxonomy (NCBI): domain Eukaryota; kingdom Metazoa; phylum Arthropoda; class Insecta; order Lepidoptera; family Nymphalidae; genus Dione; species Dione juno. Next base: position 14,620,029 of record JAXRJS010000014.1, on the reverse strand, counting down.
GAAAGAGCAAAGGAAAACAATTCATTCCCCCTTACGGGAATCGAACCCACACCTATCGCGTTTTCAGTCAGACACTATCCCACTGCGCCACGATGGTTTAAAACAATTTAAAAGGGATCATAATATAACATTATTATATATAACAAGAATAAAGAAAAACCGTAGAGGTGAACAAGTCGGCAGGTAATTACGAAATATAAGCAAAGAGGTGTACGCGTAAGTGGCGAAGTGTATATTTTTTTATAGGTAAGCCGAAATAGAAATAAAACATAAGAATAATAAATTCAATCAAGATAATATAAAAAATGAGTTTAATTTACGAAATTGTTTACTCAGCAAATATTTTATGTTTCTATAGCAGTCAATATAGTTGGTTTATAATATACATAATTAATTGTTATTTATTATTAATTAAGTTATGTGGACACTTCGCCACTGGTGCGAGTACTTTAAGTATCATGAGGCTGCAACTGATCGAATCCTCAAATCCGAAAATGGAAATGTTGCATAAGCAGGCTATTAAAACAGAAGTAGATGACAATAAATAAAATAAAAATCCAAATCCAAAAGAGCTGACGTGACCGTGAAAAAACACATATAATTTTTTTCTTTCCGAATAATTCAAGAGAACACACTACTTACCCTATAATACGTGCACAAACATATAAACCACTCAAGACACGCCCTAACGTAGGGCTGATGGGAATATTTTCCAAGAGTTACTTCACACCATTTCATTGAACCATCGAAGTTGATCCTTCTAGACTTTAAGAAAATGAATAGTAATGTTTGTACGCACGTCTGCAGAACTTTTTCATGGTGCGAATTACCGTGATAGCGTAGTTTATTATTGAAAATTTCATCTATTTTATCTGTCATATACTGAAACAACTTGTTTAAGACTTCCGGATGTTCCACTTTAGATAAAACACATATTGCCTGTATTTTAATGTGGGACGAAAATATTACCGATCTGAAAATTAAAAAGTAAATGTTTTACCTTATATATTTTTAACATACAAAAATATAATATAATATATTAGTAGAATATTCATTAGTTCTAAAAATTTTTGGGTCTTCTGTTTTAAAGATATAGTGATAACACTGTTCTATACAGTCAAACGTCCACTGCGCTACCGTGGTGTAAATAAAATTGAAATATGAACGAAAAGCAATAAATTGATTAATATACCACAGAAATAAATGGCAAAATAATCAAATTATTAAATAAAAGTACCTATTTTAAATTTAAATTTAAATATTTTTGAGTTACTTACTCACTATGACCAGCATATCTCGAGTCTTTCAATATAATGACTGTTGTGATATCAGAGATCCTGAAATGTAGACAATAAAATATATTTTTTTCGATTTTCCTCCCGAATTCAAGACATTCTCAGAGTGTTGTATAGCGGAACTCAAACCGACACTTTGTCCGAAGCCGGAGCGGAGATATTATTAATTTGTTTTATTGGTCCGAGTAGTAAATCGTTACTTGTATACATTATTTACTAAAGAAGTCCTAATACTATGCCTTGTGGTACACCAATTTTAACAATACAATAATAAAAATATTACCTTTGATCTTTCCTTTGTATACCTGGATGAAGTAATATTTCACTCAACAAGAACATTAAATAATCATATTTATAGGACTTCAATTCTCTCAATTGCCTTACTAAATAGTAGACTGGGGCGCTTTTCGTGGACGCGTCTTCAATAAACTTGTTACAATAACGAGTAATAATATCGATATAACTCGGCGATTTGAAAAAAACATCTTTAATAATAATTTTTATAAATTCTTGCATACATAATAAATATTGACTATTAGTCTTCAAATCTTCTATTTCCTTCCATAATGCGTATAAGAATTGTGGCCAATTAAATACGACAGTTTTACTCTCTAGTAGTTGAGGGATCAATTTGTCGAATATTCTTAGAATCCACTTTAAGCATCCATAGCCTCCACTCACTAGTATGTTAGAAACATAATTTAGAATATCATCATTCACTGTGTAAGGTCTATTATTGATCAAATAATAAGTAATTTCGCAAGATTTCTCGCAAAATGCATTTCTCAGTCTTCCAGTATTTTCTATATTTAAATCATTACTAAATTTCGTATTACTCATAATTTTTAAAAATGTACTTACATCCAATAAGTCGTGTGCTAATATAGTTGACAACTTTAAGCAACTATTTAATATAAATATAGCCAAAACTTTTTTCTTAAAATCTGTCACATCATCTTCTAGAAGTAAGACTGAATTCTTATAATATTGCACAATATAGTCATTAGTGATCAATTTTCCTTCAATATTGAGTGCATCTAAGCCATCAAATAAAATATAAAGGTTTTCAATATTTATAACAAAATCACTTAAAAGAAGATTCGTTGTATATTGTAAGACTGCTTGTAAAACTTTCACTGTACTTAAATTTACATTGGCAAAATATATTCCTGTATTTTGAGTTGTTTTCTTATAAAGATGCACCAAGAAGATAACATCATCGAGATATTGAGATTTATTTGAATATAATCTACTATTAATGTCCTGTATTTTAAGAATTGTCTCATTTACATATTCTATTAGCACAGGATCATTATGAGCTTCAAAATACAAAATAGCAAAGTCTATGTTTTCATATGAATGTGTTGTTAATTGTAGAAGTTGGGTCTTATCAGTTACCACCAGGTCATTTTTTATGTATTCAATAAATGGATTTTCACAATTTGTTTCCAGCACGGCCATATCTAAAGTCATCTTTGAGTATATACTAAGGTATTCCTTCCATGGCAAACCTTTACAAGAGTTTCCAACAAAATGAGATATATTTATATAGAAAGCGTTTCGTATGACTTTATTATTGCATGGTATTTTCAGTATATTCCCTATATAATTTACTACTTCTGCTCCATCAAAGTAATTTATAAATTTCTTTATTTTCACCTTAGCTATGACATCTGATACATGGAATAAGGGCACAGGAGACCATTTAACCAGCGGTATAGATTTAAAAACATTAATGAATGTTGTTATATTTACCAAATTATTTTGTAATTTTAATTTTAGAAGATCATACTCATTTTTATTTTCATATAAATTTATATTATTAATTGCTTCCAGAATTGGTAATGCTTCTTCTTCATATGATATTTTAATTTTTAATCTGTGTAATAAACATTTTAATCTTACTTGCGCATTGTCATGAGACAGACCAATGTTATAGGCACAAATCAACCAACAATGTCCTATATTGCTGACTATGTCAAATAGCTTTAAAGATGGTAATACAATGTTACTTTGTTTCTCTTCTAAGCTATCTAATAAGATAAAATAATTGTCCCACATTTTCTTCAAATTTATTTTATTTTTATAATCCCAGTTAAAGGAACTACTGGAATTAATATTTATATTTCTATTATAATGAAATGCACAATCAACAGCTCTTTTAGCTAAATATACTGCTTGCTTTCTTAAAGATACATTGTCCACAGATGATAATCCCAAGAGGATGAAATCCCAAAATTCTGAGTACAACATAATATCAGATGTTAGTAAAATTTGATTAAATCCTTCTTTAATTGGCAAATAGTAGTTTGAAAGACAACACAGCACTTTTAAGGCTATTTCTATTTCCATTTTATTTTTGAATTGCCTAATGAAGTTCCAAATTTTATCCAAAATGTTATAACCATTTACAGCTTCAAAAAACTTAGTCACAGTATTCATTAAAAAATAAATTTGTAATTTTTCATTTTGACTACAAATTAAATGTTCCAAAGGAGTCTCTAGGAAAGGTAGCGACAATTTGAAGCCACACTCTAGAACTGCATCTAAGACGCTCCCGCATATCTTTAGCCTCAACAATGAAATATTTGATTCTTCAATTTCTATATTAGTAGTTGGTGTTGTTCTAGGAGCTTGCGAGTTAATATCATAAGCAATTTGTTGCAACAGATGTTCTGATTTATCTATCATAGTACTTGGACTTAATTTAAGGACAATTTTAATAATTTTACATATATGTTCGATATTTTCATTATTTACATTATTTATAAGTTTTCCTAAAAACCTAAATTCCTCGTGGTTACAACATTCACTGTCCTCTCTACCGTTAAGCAAATGTTTGTACATTAGCAAATTAGTAAAATTTCGTAGGTGTTCATTAGTAAAACTAGACCTTTCTATTATATTTTTTGCCCGTACATCTATTAATTCTTCATCTAAATCAAGCAGATCCATAAAAGATACAATGTCTGCTGAAAACTCCATTCTTAGTTTTCCGATTGTTTCTTCAAAAATTAATTAAATTTACATCAATGATTATTATATAATTATATATTATGAAATTATATAATTATATTAATATAGTAAAAACGTGGGATATTTATTAATTCAAGTTGTATGTTTAGAACATTACTTATAAAATAAACATCGCGTGCAAAGTGCCTAGAAGTTAAACTGTTTGACTCAAACTTGACGTCTCTTTTTTGACAGCTGTATAACATGTCATTCTAAAAATCTATGTAAAGAAAACACACAACATACACAATAAACTAAAGAAAGGAAATTAAAGTTGGTTATGGTAATAATATTATTATATATAGATCTGGACAATTCTTTATATAATAATATTATTACCATAACCCACTTTAATTTTCCAGTTACATACAAATTTGTAAACATACGCTTACTTACTTATCATATAATTTTTTTTTTGTATGTACCATATATCCTTAAAATTTTACTGATTCTTTTTGGACTTTTTTTCTGTATGACGCATTTTATGTTAGTCTTTAATTTTTTCAGGGAACTAGAAAATAAATTTCATATATGGAATCATCTAACTAAAAGATATAGTTTCAAATACAATTACTTAGCGTATAATATCTCCTATGACTTGTGTAAAATATGCAAAAAACAATAAAAAATAAAAATTAAGTACATTTTCCATTAAATTTTATAACATTATATAAGTTCTTTTTCAAAAACAATCGAGATGATTGTTTTTGAAAAAGAACTTATCCTGTTATGTATTTTTATGAACTTTTTAATTTCTTATTGTTTAGTTTTTTTTAAGTAAAGCTTTAAATTTAGGCTGTAGGCTGTTCATAGAGGATTGGCATAGAGGATTGGCATGTCGTATTCATGATGCGTTGGAATATGTCTATATTGGAGTGGCTTGCTGATGCCCAGAGTTTAGTTCAATTTCAATCCCAATTTCTTTTCTTGATGTTTTTGTAAATTAGAATCTTATTTGAATGAGGACTGTATCAGCGAGCACATATCACTAATTTTCCTATTTGCCTGTTCTCTTTTGGCCTTGATGTAGTCTCTTCATATGTAAGCTTCCTGTCTAAGTACATTCTTAGATAATTCCCTGTTTTAAGCTGAGGTAAAATCATATAATTCTGTTTCACTCGTAGTCTTCTCTTTTTAATGTGAATGTCACCTCCTTTACTATAATACTTTATTTTTGTAATTAAATATTAAATAAAAAAAAAAACGTATACGCTCTGCTTACTTTCTTACGTCTCATCTACGACTCTAAGGTATTACAATTCACAAAAAGATCTGGAAACCTAAATTTTAAATTTATTATTCCATTTTATTTGATTTTTTTATTAATTAAAAATTATTTTCTAGGGATATATGTTATATATGTACTTTTAATTAGAATTCAGCTTATAAAACTCACAAAACTTAGTACTTGTATGTGCTCCATAAGAATATTTAATGTTTAAATATTTCAATATTTTTAAATTTAGTTCGAGACTTCTCGAATTAAACTTATTAGTTATTCCAAAGTGTAAATGTATAGTTTCGGGTTCTGTAGTCCCAGCGGTCGAATGTAGATAACAAAAATAAATAATGCCATGTCTCTGTCATTCTCTTCTGTCTGCTGCCAAAATAGAGAATAGATTCGCAAATTGTTCATTAGATTGTGATAATAATAGGAAAATGTCCACTGTTACAGCTGTTTATTAATTATGACTGTTAGTTTATATCTTTGATAAAATTAATATTATAATATAAAAACATTTGCCGTTTTTAACGTTTACATTTGAGCTTTGGTCGAAATGGAAGAAAATTTCTCAAGTGAGGACGACATTAAAGATCCGACTCAAAGTCCTAAAAAAGGTGGTAAAAAATTGAAATTAAACGATGGAAGTTCGCAGGATAGTCTCACAGAAACTGGTAAGTAGAATTTACGAGATACGAGTCCTTATTTAATAGTAACTGTGACGTATGAATTGAAACCATTTTGTTTTCGTGCTAGCATCTGGAAGCAAAGACGAGAAAGAAGAAAACGTTGATAGTGGAGTTTCGGCGGATAAATCTGAAACCACCAGTAGCGAAGACCGCGCTACTACAAGCGCAGAAGTGCCCTTAAACGAAGTGGTTTCAGTGGCGCCTTCTAGCAGCAATGTTAGAGCTCTCCTTCTTGATATAAGAAGATCGGTTCGATCGAGGAACTATAGAAAGCGTAGAACACCAGATAGGGGTTCGGACAGTGATTCCTCTCGAGATTCTGATGACCTTTCAGTTGAGGAAGAACAGTTGACACGACAAGTTGATACATCTGAAGGAGATTCAGCTGCTGAATTTGGCAATGGTTCTCCCAGCATGTCAGTTGTTTTATTATTATAAATTATATTTTATTTTGTAAGCCTATATAAATTATTGAATATTTTATTACAAGGATATCTGCACCTTTCCTTGTATACATTTTATTATATATAATAAAAAAAAGTTATAGTCCCATAAGAGTTTTGAGAAATTGTTTGTTATTGCTCCTTCAAGGATAAAATATAATTCCATCAAATAAACTCAATCTTCAATAGTACTTTTGATTTGGAATTATCTCTCAGTCACTCAGTAGTAGAAGAGTTTTATGTATTTATACTGATTGAAATTATAATAAGAAAAATAACATTTTTAATTTAGTAGCAGTTCTGCCATTTCATCCATCACAAGCACTGACAGTTATGGAATAGCTGGAGACATGGTATCAGGACCAGCCACTGGAGAAACAGACAGTGATGAAGACCCTTGGTTTTGTTCTAATAGAAATCAAAATAAAGGCGAACCACCTGCTGTACTGTCTAAGACTAGGCCAAAGCACAGTTATTTGATTTTAAGAGGTATTTTTTATATATTGAGATTAACAACTTAGAAATACAGGCAATGGTCATAAGTTCAATCCTCATTTGGGGGATGTTAACAGACAGATTGATAATTACCTTTGTTTTATGTTTTGTTTATATGAAGTATATTGTTAGGTTGCAACCATTCAACATGCAGTGTCCCAAATTGAGTAGGGCAAAGTGGACAACAGAATGTCATAACTAAGTTCTCTCTGCCTACTCTGCTATTAGCAGCACCAGTATTAAGAAATAAAAAAATCTATTTTAAAGCTTGACAATTTCTAATTGTAATATAATTGCTTACAAAATGCATGAAACTTTATTTGTAGAAATACTTAATCGGGAGCTTGGGCTGACATTTCCCGTTGGCAAAGTGGTTCAATCCGAAATAATGTTTGAACAGAAATTTTATGGATCACTGCACGCTGTATACAGACTTGATAAATTACACAATCTATTAAAACATAGGGGATGTGTTAACTCTATTAATTTTCATCCAGAAGGTAAGATAAATTCATATTATGAATATGTTTATTATAATGACATCTACAGTATATTAAATTGAAGATAAAGTATAAAGTAAAACAAAATATTTAGAAGTAATTCATTTTAGTCAATTTATATTAAAACAAGGTTTCTCATTCTCACTTGTCTAACTGAAAGACCTAACAAATCATTAAAATTGATAATAATAAAGAAGGACACATAATTAATTTACATATATAGACATAATTTAACACATATATAGATATAATAAAAAAATTATTAAAATAAGTATTACATGACAACATATCATCATATAATAATAATAATATACTTTATGTACCACAAATACTATATAGAAAAACAAAAATAACATACAGTAAAATATACAGCAGGCACCCTTATTGCTATAAGCAACTTATTGCCAGGCAACCAAAAATTGCAAAAAATTGGCAGGCAAAATTGTGTAGGAGTATTCAAAAATATATTTTGTATGTTTACATAAAGTATATACATATAAAATGTTATGATGGCTATATTTGTAAAAACAACTAAAAATTACATTGTAACTACATTCTACATACAGCCTAATAAATAACAAAAAATTATATATTTCTAGGTCACCTTTTAGCATCCGGGTCAGATGATATGACTGTCATTGTATGGGATTGGGCAAAAAAGATTGCTTTACAAACAATTAAAAGTGGACACAAATCTAATGTGTTTCAAAGCAAGTTCTTATATCTTAATGCCCAAAGTCAAATTAATATTGTAACTTGCGCTAGAGATGGACAGGTATGTACTTTATTGTCTATTTGTTTTAGAAAATGTAAGCTGAGCACTTCACTTAATATATGTCACATTATTATATTTTTTGTGCTGGCTGACACTGTGTCTAATAATGAAAACATTTTTTTCTATTGAAATCAAACACATCTATTGTGTTAATTTAATACCTGTTCAACAATAGTACCTAAAATATATCACTATGAATACATTTTAACTCTGTAACAATAATTAAAAGTGTTATTGATTGATGATTGACAGGAACTGTGAATGGAATTCAAAATATACATTCATTCTTATAAATTCATAATTATAAAAACCTCCTTGTACGACTAACAGAGATGTTGATGATGAGATAAATATTATTTCTCCATGTAATGAGATCCCTTTACTGCCCAACGTTGCCCAAAACCCAAAATTTCAAAAAAATTATAAATAATAAGTAATGAATAAAAGTTGCAAAAATATCATGGCTCCAGTCCCCTTCCGATATTGGAATATTAATAGGGTTTGTGCCAAAAGGCACAAACTTATTGCTATCATCAACTTGCACAATCTAAATCAAATTGGTTGAGGCCTGATTCTCCTGTTGGTGTCCTAGGTTTCGCTTGTTTGAGGGATGACAGAAGTGATGGGTTTGCGGGTTGTGCCATTTTAATTTGTAACCTTACTTCCTTTTCCCCTCTTTCATTCACATTGGCTCCTCCCTTTGTTAATCGTGATTCCTTTCCTAAACACGCGCCACTTGAGCACCTTGGATGAGATAAATGCTCCATTCTCTTTTGACGAACTCCAAACGAAAGAAGATGGCGTTTCTTATTCTATTATTCAGAACTTTAATTATAAATACAAGTTGCGTTTTCTAAATATTATTAACGCAACATTCGATTCGGGAGAGGTTCCTGAATCTTGGATGTCTCAAATCCTTCTCCCTATTCTAAAGCCTGGCAAATGTCCTTCTGACTTTACTTTTATCGACTTTTGTGAAAATATGTGAGCATCTCTTAAAAATTCGGTTGGGATGTATAGTGGAAAGCAGGAGAATTTTACTACCTTCTCAATTTGGATTTTGAAAGGGACTAAGTACGATAGACAGTCTTAGTATTCTTACGACAGACATTCGGCCATGCTTTGCTAAGGGTGAGTATTTGGTTGCTGTGTTTTAGGATATCGCTTCTGATAGTGTTCTGCTTCTGTTGCTCAGGCAGAAGATGCAACAGCTGAGTATTCCTGCAAGGTTGTCACATTACATATGTAATCTGCTGACCAGTGGAACTGTATTCGTGAAACATCAGCTGATTACTGTCTCTCCCAGACTTGTATGGAAGGGCCTCGGTCCTTTGCTGTACGACATATACACCCACGATCTCGAGCTGTCTGTTAACAGTTTTTGCAATGTTGCCCAATATGTTATGTAGTTCAAAATTTGTAGAAGACATCTCTTTCCGATTAAATACTATTTTGCACTATTTAGATCAATGGCCATCGCATCGTGGGTTCTGTAGCTAAATAGCACTAGAAAAGTGTATCCCTTTCTGTAGCTAAATAGCACTAGAAAAGTGCTCCGAATACCAACTCAGAATTTTTATCTTATATTCGAGCAAATTGGTGTAACCTTATTACCATTTATATTGATGCATCCAAACTGTCTAAGGATGGCTGTGTCGGTGCAGCGTGTTGGGTCCCTAAGTGTCCCCCCTCCTCATTGGTATTTGCTATATTAGACTATCGGTATCCTATCGGTATTTGCTAGATTAGGCTGTTGCTATATTAGAAGCAATCTTGTTTCAACCTGATATTAAGCGTTGTCCTTGGTTTTCAACAATTTACTGAACAGAGTACTATAAGTAAAATCGGTCGTTTAGGACTTGGACATGCACCTGTGCATCTGGCCAAAATCAGGATCAGGGGCGAATGTCGCCTCGACTCAGGTCCTATGGCCTGCACTAAATTAATTCATCCTATCTATGATATCTTTCCTTATAAAGTCCTTCGTCCGTCCGTCGTTAATGAATTCAATAATGCGGTAGCAGTGCGATGAATGAATAATGATATCATCGCTGCTTGCTGCCTTCAACTTTTGTTCACTGCGACTCGTATGTAAGTCTCCGTCGTCCGATGATACACTGGTAAAACGATTGCCGTGAAATTTTCGCTTTCGCGGTTCCGCAGCACGCTGTCTTTTACATCTATCACCTTTCGGGTAGCTCGACATTTCGATGTGCGCTCGACAAAATACAAAATGAAACTGAAAGTTGACACTATAAATAGCAGTGTAGAGGCCGATTCCGAGAGCTATAGTTTACCGTTATATTGTATACCGTTATCCCAACAACTACTCAACACAGACCTTCTAGAACCTTCAAATAATATTTCAAAGGACCGTCCAATCTTTTCAGGTATATACGAGTGTAATCAAACAATAGAATACACGATGGGGCGGAGCGCGCGCGCTCGGGTCTGCCCGAGCATTCGCACCTGCTCGACGCTCGGCCACTAAAATTGATGTAGCTTCGAAAATATGTCGTATTGGACTCTAAAATTTTGAACACATATTCTTGGATAGTTTTGGACTAGATTTAAGACAAAAACGATAAATCGATTTTTTGAAGCCTGTAAAGCAGACTACTGCCTTAATATTCAGTGTTTGTTAGCGTTTGTGTTTTTGGTCCTCTTTGTATATTATTAATATTAAACGTAACAAAATTAAGCCATGAACTGACCTAATGTATAAATTGATTGTACTAACATTGTATTTATGTAATATCTTATATTCTTGTGGTGTAAGTTTTTTTTTTTGTTTTGTATATGTTCCAAGTGGCGGTATATCGAATAAGAGACCTTATTTTTTTATACCGTTGTTCCAGTCTCTTTAGTTTTGTTTTATTCTCCATATTTACCTGTGAGATTGGACAACGTGTCATCCCCATTTTTCGTGACATTGGCGAAGTGAATTGTGCTCTACTGGCACACCTAAAGTACAACAATAACAACATTAATTACTTTTAACTACATCTGATTACTTTCGTAAATATTTTACTACTATTTGTGAGCTTCTTTGGGATATTCGGCAGAATGTTGACTTTTTACTGCGGATTGTGTTTTTCGTCATAGGGATTATTCGTCAAACGTCGCCAGAGCGTTGGGGTGATGAGAAATGCGTTCCTTGTATGATTTAGTGTGTTGTTCAATTTCCTGCTTTACCGTAGGCTTGTAGGTAACACTTAGGTATTTGGTATGTAGGCAACACATAAAGTTTGTTACCATACGCAGTACTTTATTTTGAAACCTTTGTATTATTTCTATCTTTGAATTGGATGCGATGCCCTAAAGTTGTATTCCATACGTCTAGATAGGTTTCAATATAACCTTTTCAAGGGACAGTTTACACTTACGACCAATAATCCAGTACTGCCTATTTCTTATCCTGGATTGGAAATCATTGATTAAGTAGCTTTCTAGTGTTTCTTTTATCTAAGCTATCTGTCTAGCTGATAAGTGACAAATAATAATTTTACTGTAATGAACGATTGAGGGCCAATGCGTGTAAATGCGATTATTGTGGATTCGATATATACTCATGATTCATTTGTCTTAAATGCGATGACTCAACACTCGTTAAGATGGAAAAATTATATTATCATACTTAATATTACCTCGTCAAACTTTTTGATCTCAATAGAACCATAATTATGACCATATTCTTTTTGTCATTATCAATTCTTTAATATACAGCAATAAATAATACTTGTAATTGCATGCTCGAAGCAATGTCTGGGATTTGTGACTCAAATATGGGCTTCAGGGGCCCTTTTAAAATGCATTAACTCTCGCCTTCATTATTCGAGCACAAATTGGCAAATCATATACAATCCAAACAAATAGCGCATACTTCACACTTTATCCCTTTATACCAGAGAGAACTAAGCGCCAAACGCTAGGGCCCCTACGTACCTCTTTCACCTCGTCTATACATGCCGTCAGTGCACGCATTTCCTTCAGGATTTTCGACTCTTACATCTTTTAGCACGGACCCCTGCTTTATATATATTGTTTACCATTGTTTCATTATCCTTGTGACAAGAAGAATGTGCTCAAACTAACTTGTTCTAATATCTTTCTATATACATATTAAAATTGCATTCCCGCCTTTCTTAGAATTTAGTCATTTATAAACATAACTCACAGTGCTGCCATAGCCAATCAAAAGATGCATATTATCATTAAATATAACAAGTTAAACACATAATAGAACTATCATCATGATGCTTCAAGTGATTAGATCTTATTAACACACTTATTATATCTTCCTCTGTTATCTGTCTAACTTAAGGAAATTACAATCGTGATAATGTTTTAGCTGATACTTTCCTTCTGTCTGGCTTCAGTCTTGGCACTGGTTTCGATTACGACGCTACGACGCGCGACTACGCTTAGTAATAGTATATTATAATTGAGGTCTTCGTGGCTCAGCGGAAAACCGTGGCCTACCCTGCTGTATGGGGGATAAAAACAACTCAAAAAAGTGATTATTTTAATGGCGCGCTTTGCCAGGTCCGGCTCCTGTCGGTCCCGCCAAGCGGCACAGCGCCCCCCGCGCAGGCGCACACGCGCCGCCTGGCAGCGCACGTGCGCGCCGTGCACAAGCTGCACGTGTGGCCCGCCGACCCGCACCTGGTGCTGTCCGCGGGCGAGGACGGGCTCGTGCTGTGCTCCGACGTGCGCGCCGACCGGGCCGTCAAGTGAGTGGCGCTCTATACCGTGTATACTTACGGCGGGGCGGCTGGTTCTTGACAAAGTTTCCTTTATTTTTTAGAAATGCGCATTTTTAATACGTTATACTTTTATACGACATCTATGGTATATAATATCATAGATGTCGATGGACTCACTATTAACCAGACCTCCCCCTGGAAAATATCTCTAGTTAGTATTTGAATACGACATACAAACGCGACCTACAAAAATATAAAATAATAAATTAAAATCTTCTACCTACGAGTATAATGGGATTTGAAATGAGTTTCAATCAAGTAAATAATATTTAAAATTAAAACGATACGATGAGATAACTTTTCAACTAACAATTTTTTATATGTGCACTTGTACTGATTCTTCATTTATTAATACAGATAGATACTTTTATTATAATTTGTATACTAGTGGCAGGGGCTTTGCATTAGTTGTGGTGTTCTGGTGGTTCTGGTTCTGGTAAGAATAAATAATAATTAAAGAAAACATCTATCCATCCTTGGTGTGGATGAACATATCGCTTTCACGGCAATGCATCGATCACCAAGTCTCGCTCCAGACTGTTCCACGTGAAGAGCTCGGAGCTGGGCGGCAGCATAGCGCTGTACAGCGTGGCGACCCACCCGCTGCGCCGCCACGAGGTGCTGCTGGCGGGCCGCGACCGCGCCGTGCGCGTCTACGACACGCGCCGCCCCACGGCGCCGCTCGCCCTGTACCGCCCCGCGCACTTCAAGGACAAGGTGCGCTCGGGGATAATTACAAAAACGTATAATATAACTGACGATATCTTTGCCTGACTATACCCTCTTTTTAGTTATAGCATTTAAACGGATTTAAGAAAACATCAATCCTAACAGGGTTGGCGATGCGTTATCCAAATCTAATATTTTCCTTTTGCTGGTAGATATTATGTTCCATAAGATACAACTATACCCAAAAATAAATGAAAATTTTAAATTTCTTCCAACTTATCAACAAACTGACCAGAAATAGCTTTAGATTTGATTGATTTGTACTCAGTAGAAGTAGATGCGAGAGGTACACTATGAAAATCTCTCTGTAGTTTGCTCTGAGATGTCCAGAACTATTATAAGTTAATTTCTAGAACTTATATAGAGAGGAGCTTGGCTGACGACGACTGCTGTTAATGGGTATTTTAAACGCATATTTTAAGTCCCAGACACTACTGTGCAGTGGGAATCTATGAAATATCAATGAGCTATTTGTTTCTCATATGTTATTACAATGTATTTTTAATTGCAGACTTCAGAAAAATCTCAAAAGATGCGTCTCACAATGCACCTCACATGCGCCGTTTACAACCACGACGGCTCAGAAATCCTTGGCTCGTACAACGATGAAGACATTTATTTGTTTGACACGAAGAATGATGTCTTCGATGAGTAAGTATAAATACGAAAACGTACCTTTTAAAATATTCATGTAATGCCTGCATTTTGCGAAGAAAATAGAAATAATCAAGTGCTAAATCACTTTATTCTTCTGTTTCTGATCATTTCAACACATAGCCAATTTAATGGTGAAGCCCAAATGAAGCTCTCTGTGATAAGCAAGAGCAACTATATGTATATTTTATCATAGTTGCTTTTAATCATGCTATTCCTCTCATCAAGCTACGCCAAGATGATATGACTTTAAAAAAAAAACAATGTTATAAAATAACTTTAATTATTAATTGAATTGTCTCAACACGCACTTGAACACACGCAGAAAGCGTCATCTCTTGACACTGTAAGGGTTGCTATAATTAGTTTTTTTTAAAGAAACAAACATTTGTAAGAATGCAGTGTATGTATGAATGCAAACATGAAATACCTTCGATCAGAAAAAGCACAGAGAATATTGTTAAAGGTTATGTATTTTAAGCCTTAAAGATTCTCCACTGAGGGAATTTATAATTATTGCCAATTATTAACCGTTCGAAGCGAAGCTATATATATTGCAGAGTATCTTAAAAGTGCATAGAATCACTATATTGTCAAATGATTCGTAAAAATAGAAGAAAACAAGATATGTAACAGCATATGGAATATGCCTATGAGAACTAAATTTAGCAACATCCAGCTTCCAAATCAGTCAGATTTTTATATAATAAAATAAATACAATCTTAAACATTCATTCATGTCTTCATATTGATATCTTTCGAAATTATATCGAATTAAGTTAGGTTTAAGTAAGTCCTCTAATATATTGTGATATAAGATGTGTATTGTATAGATATTTATTTTCACAAATGTATGCAGTTTTATGGAAAAGCGGGGCCTCCTGACACAAGTACCTACTAGTGCTGTGCTATACTGGTAATTTACTTAATTTGCAAAGGCAGTCAAGCGTTTTTAGTTATTGGTGTATAAATACATTTTTATATAGTGACATAGTCAGACGCCTTTGCCCACAACATTTTGTTCCATCTGCGAAGTGCAATAATAAAAAAAATATGAATATTTAATAGATAGATATTGTAAATGGTTAATTTTGTTATTTACAGAAATGCTAGTGACGAGAAAGATGGATACACACATCGATACACTGGACACTGTAACAGCACTACGTTCAAGGTTAGTTATGTTAGTATTTTGTTGTTTTTAGAATATATATTATTTGGCCTTATATATGATTTACATAATTACATAAATACACATAATGTAAAGATTATAAATTAGTAAACTCGCACTCATTAATTAAAAAAGCACTGCCACATGAAACTCTTCCTTCTACTTTTACAAAAACACCTTTGTGTTCTTACCCTTATTTTGTTTTCTAATGTTGCCAAATTTTATTTTATTTATGTTACGACTTTGGATAAAAAAATTACTTTATTTTGTAGATATTAAATGTTGCTAGTATTCTACGATGCCGTCTTTCTATATTGCTATATCATAGACAAATCTGTTCAATTAGTATATAATATGTACAAAAGTGAAATAAACACATACAATTTTCCTTTAATTATAAACAGGGTGTAGCATTCTTCGGTCCGAAAAGTCAATACATAGTGTCGGGGTCAGACTGTTCATACATTTATATGTGGGAGAAAAAGAGCGAGTCCATCGTGCAATGGATGCAAGGGGACGATAAGGGCGTGGTGAGTATTTTAAATAAAACAATAATTAAATATACTGAAATTATTTAATAGTTTTTATTGCCGAGATTTGAACCTGTCATTCTTAGGCACTGTCTGAGCCAACTTTAATGATATTCATAATATGGTTGTAATAACTACTCAATCAATACCAACTTTTGTGCCATCAATGCAATATATTAACACTACATCCTCTGTTATACGGGATATGCCATAACGCTTAAAGCTTTAGCCAACAAATAATTAACACTTTCCACTAGCAGGAAATAAATAAATATGTTAAAAAAAAATTTAGATTTTACTTTAACTAAATCTTAAATGAAACAACATGCAAAGAAAGAAAGTGTTCATTGATTTTTAGAGATTGTAAATTACTTATTTCGAATGAAATATCCACATTTTCAATTTAACCTACATTTTCAATTGACTGCAGTTAATAAATGAAATATTTAATAAATGTTACTTCCAGGTAAATTGTATAGAGACACACCCGCGGTTCCCGATAATGGCGACCAGCGGCCTCGACAAGGACGTCAAGATATGGATACCCAAGAGAGAGGTCGACCCCACATTTGAGGGTATGGATAAGGTATATATATATATGTTTAGATATTATCAAGGAAACTTCGCTTGTATCGACGCTTCGGTGGTGAAGAGACTCTACCGACTACTACGAGAAGTTTCGAGATGATAAACAATAAATTAGAACGATTAAACAAAAAAAATATGTTTTATCTGCAAACTTATCATACAGCTGGAGACAGTCTCCACTGCACTCTAATGTAAGCCTAAAGACTTGAATAGTTTGTTTTTTCTTAATGTCGCTTATTCATTTTATTAGATTCTAAGCTTTCAATTTGAAATCTTCACACATCATTTAAATAAATCAAAATCGTATTTTTCCAGGTTGTATGCGACAACAGCGAGCCCAGCCCTTTGTTCAATGATTTTTTACCTACGTTCTATAGTCCGTACCGCGGCGGCAACCGGGCGTTCGCGGACGACGTGCCCGCCTACGGCAACATTGAGTTCGACGGCAACGTGTGTACCGCTTTCTAGAGCTCACGGTAACCCACATGCTTCTTGGTCCGTCTAGAACCTTGTATCATTTTCTAAGTTGGTCGTAGGAAACGAGATGTCGGTAACTATTATTTTTTTTAAAATAATAATTGTTAGTATGTACTTACTAATAAATTTGTAAGTTTCGTTTTGGTATTTTATTTTATGTAGTCAGATTGTAAGGTGGAATGAAAATATTTTGAAATAAAAATTTCTTCTAATTGCCTGTTACTAAAGAATAAAAACTTATTGATATTTTTTAGCTTCCATTCGCTTTTGCCTGACAGGGAATTGAAAATAATTAGTTCCCCTCCATAGGGATCGACCTCGTAACCATCGCAGTCACTGTTGTATAGACACAATAGACACTGTCCCACTGTGCCACGATGGACTCAGACATTCAAAGTACATATGAATTGAAATTCAGCTTAAATATATTCCATTCCAACATTCGAATAGGCAATTGCGGCGTAGGTTTCTTTATTAAAAAAAATCAATGGTTATGAAAAAAAAGTTAAACATTAACTTTGTGTTATTAATAAAAAATAATAGTTACAAGGTATCTTATCTATCACAATTTTGCTGCCAATTTTGTATTTATAATTTTTTATGTGAAATAATTCATCATTTAAAAAATATATATTATAACTTAGCAAAGAAACTAATTAGTTTCAATATATAGTAACATAATATCAGATCAATCATATGCTATCATAATATGTACGAATCTGTCACTGAATTAATATTTACATTACATATTACATTATATTGTAACTATAATTAAATATTATTACCTTAACATGTTCATAATTTTGCAATAAATTAGAATGAAATGACTTGTCATTAGCAAAATGTGTGTAAAAGATGAGAAAAAAATTGTATAATTTATTGTTTTTAAAAAATCATCAGAATGTAGAACATTAATTTAGAAATATGTACGATAGTTGTGAAATTGTCCATTAATGTGTTTGAATGTAAGTCTTCAGGGTTTTTTTATAGGATATTGTTTTTTTTAAGCCCTTACTAGATTCCATCCCATTCTTTTGTCCCAAAAATCTTTTCAATTTATTTCTGGTTTACTGAAATATTTATTACATGTCAAATTGTATATAAGTAAAATAATATGAAAAGAGCTAGTACAACTTATGAGGCATTAGCAATTGAAAGATTAGTTTTTTAAATAAATTAATTGCAACCACTTGAAGGTAGCTGGCAGAAGTAAATTTAAAAAAGAAAATTATAAAAACCCTTTATCTTAGTGTAATCAAAATTTGTAAATATATATTGATAGATGAGGATGCCTATATATACATCAAAACCATTTTTTTCACATTCACATAACTATTCACTGTAACAAGAGAAGACACATGGAAATGTGTAATACAAATTTTACTACAAAAATATCTAATGAACAGCCATTATTAAAATAATATCATATTTTACTTATATAAGGTGATACTTTATATTGTTTTGTTTTACAATTAAATGCTAAAATTTCATAGTGATTGTATGTGTGTTATTGTTGTATTTAATATAATATATATTTCATAGATTTTTTAGGTAATTTTGAATATCTAAACAATGATTCATGGATACATCTATTTAGAATGTAGTTATTATAATAATGTTACATTAAATGTTATATATTTAACTTATATCCAAGTTTACAAGTGTTTTTTTTTATTATAAAAATTTTCCATCTTATTTTTTTATTATTTCGACCAGATCCATATGTATGTGTATATAGTATAAAATTTAAACATACATACATAAAATCTTTTGTAAGTTTTTGTATTTACCAACCGATTTATATTGAACTCGAAAAACATCTTATGCTTGTGATATGTTTATTTGTCAAGTAATTGAAATTTAGGTAGATTAAGGCACTAAGCCATTTTGCATAATAGATTTTAAATAATATTCATAATCTAATACATATTATTATACTTACCTATTACATTCTTGTAATTTTCATATGACTATAACCTTTGCTTTTGGTTTTTCACTTTAATTTAACGTTAGTTCACTGCAAACCATGTGTTGTGTAAGTTAGTATTAAATGCGATCACTTGTCGACAATTTGTTTTTTATTGTTACTTGACCTGAGAAGGCCAATCTGTTTTTAGTAGCTTAAAATTTAGAATTAGGAATTGTTCTTATTACTGTGCAAAAAACGTAAAATATAAATAAATATATAGCAAAAAAAGGACATTTTATTATTGTTTTGATGTATTCCCGATATTGGCAAAGTTATTATAATAAATAAAATTGGGGCAATGCTAAGAAAATGGTATAGGATTGCTTAGTTAATAATAACTTAAAATATTTAATTACATACCTCAATATTTACTTTTAAATGACGACTGTTTTTGATTAACTTATCACATATGTACATAATATTAAAATAACGTATTAGCAATATATACAGTTACATATGTATTACATTTTTACACGTATAGAAATTGTATATCATTATTTGAAGGAAACTTAATCGACAAAGACACAAGATTTACGTTATTAGTAAACAATATAATTCAAATAACCAAATAATTAAAAATACTTTAAAAATTGGATTCCCGCTTTTTCTGACACTGATTCGTTACGCGTAGTGTCGTATGTTGTTTAGTCTACAACACCGGAAGTCAAAGCATATGCTAAAAAATAAATATAAGATTAATTTAATATAAGTATTTGATTATAATTACAAAGCTTCATATAATTTTACAAATTTAAAAAAAAAACATTTAAATACTTCTAGAGTCATTTATATAATCAAACAAATATTTAAGATCGACGAGCCACATGCTTACTACTGTTTGGATAATGGCCGCCGCGTTTGACCAATCGGAGGCGAGGCGTGTGGAAGCCCGCGCCATCTTCGTTTTCAAACTCATCTCCGTCTCGCCCGCCCGCTCACTCGATCAGTCAGTCGCGCGTCGGTTTAGGCCAGCCGTATACCTAACTTGACTATTTCTAGTAATTAACGCAAAAATCAGTACAATCATGAGCTCCAATGAAAATAATAGTGAAGTGGCAGTAGACAAGGTGGGCGAAGAGAAATCTGGGGACGCTAAAAGTGACCTAAAAGGAGCTAAAAGGGCAGCAGAAGTAAGTGCACATGTCAAATTATATGTATTCGTTTTAGACGCTCGCCATTTTATTGAACGTTATTATATGAGATACATTTCGATAAAGTAATATGGTTTTGCACCACGTGGTGGTACTGAGTTGCGGTTTGCCGCTATTATCCCAAGCATCGAAGCCGGCGTATTTTTGGACTCCTAGTTCTAACATGTAAACGCGTGAGGCAATCGATGAGTCAGACATCCACTATTTCGTTATGCCATACATAGTAGAAATATAATAAGCATGGTTTTCACGAAAGTTAAGTGGCTACGTTTGGCGGTTCTAAGTTTGTTTACTCGTTTTCGATACAGAGGCATGACCTTGGCAGAAAAAAAACATGGCGCGGGAACGTATGCTTAGTCTGATTACTATATATTTTGACAATATAATTGTCGTGGCGGCGTGAAAACATTATAAAATGCTTATTGAGTAATGATTTTATTACGTATCTATATTGCTATTTTTAACTTGCTATCTTACCCAGTTTACATTCATAGTAGCGTGACGCTAGACAGTAACATGGCCGGCGCGTGAATGTCAATGTAGTCACTAGCATAGCATCAAACAACAATTATTACACAATACACAGCATTTTAATCATTCTTATTGTTCATACCTACGATTCCAGTATTAAGTAGGTTTATATCAACTTAATATAATATTGTTCTTTATGTTATCATTACATAGGTAGTCAATGACCCGGCTTTTATTTGTATGTAAAAGTTTTTTCGTGGTAACAATATTTCCTTTGTTTAGGATATATACAAAAATATATATTTTTGCTTACTTTAAAATATATATATAGGTTGTCAGCACAAATGTTTATATATTAGACAAAATGCTAAATAATTGTGATACTGGCCGACTCTTTCGTCACGGCGTAACCTAAATTAATGCCAACGAGCGCGTATCAAACATAACCTCAATGAGCAAATAAATTAGTATTATTCCGAAGACATTTTATTTGTACATGACCAAGTGATTATTTATAGTAATTGCATAGAGTATCACAGATATGATATTAATGTGTCGTTTTAGCGGTTTTAAAATGTCACGTCACCGATCTTGTTATGCGCATCGACCGCCATCCGCTTGCCTTTGCCATGACAAAATAGGCCGTATGACGCTTGCCCCACTAGCGTGTCTTTCCCCCCATACTAATATAACCCACGCTTTATTGTTACGGATACTTGTCACCTGCGTTTCATTATCTTGCAAGTAAGCTGCGCCGCTTTTATCAATTAAATTACACAACCGTTCTCGTTACTGGAAACTGCTTCAATATAATATAATAATAAATTCTATTTTATTAACTGTTTTATGTAGGAAAAAGCAACAGAAGCGAAAAAAGCGCGAAAGGAGGAAAATGGCGGTGGTGGAGATGATGACGCTCACAGTGAGGACGATGACTTGGAAGGATACGAAGTCATAGGCGAAGGTGAAGAGGACGATGATGAGGAAGTTGAAGGAGAAGAAGGCGAAGAAGACGAGGAAGAATTTGAGGAGGGAGAGGATGATCTCGAAGGTAAATAAAGAAACAAAGGTAAAATAAGTTAAATAGGATGGGATATGAAGTATTTCTTTTTATAATCTGTACTATTAAAATAACTACTCTTATCTGTAATTTTTTTTAAATTTGTAATTATTTACATTTTATGACTTGCTTTATATTAATTTGGTTTTATTAATTACAGTATCATACACTTTATCAACATTACATGTCTAAATTAATTCTTTGGTATAAAATATTTCTTTATTAACTGTGTGATCAAATTATGGCGCGAAATCAAAAAGCGCGCGCACTGTCTAGAGATTAGCTTGTATGTGAACTTTGTAGTAATAATATTTTATTTAAGTAAATATTGTTAACACTTATTTTGTGATTTATTTTCAAGCTTCAAAGGTTAGGCCGAATGTGTCAATATGTGTGCTTTTCCTGTCCTTTCTCTATATATTTCGACGCCGGTAGGCTTGTAACTTGAGTAAGCACGTATTCACCGCCATTGTTATATTAAATGTATAGGTCGTTGAAACCTTACAAATTGCTAGCATATTCGCTCGTTCAACTTTATAGTTGGAAATGGCTTAACGCTGTCAATTCTTTGGGCGTAATGATTGTTTGCATACTTATCTTGAAGTGTAAAATGATGATATATATATTTAGGTTAATGTTTGGTGTATTGTTTGTATGTGTAATGTAAAGTATTGTTTCAGACGAGGACGTCGAGGAGGAATTAGGGGAAGAGGAAGAGGACGACGCGTAATACGGTCGAGTCTCTATAAGGACAATGTCACAGTGTTAGTGCGCTGTGTGTGTAGTGTGTGTGACGCCCCGGCTGCAGTTGAACGCAACAACGGGTGCACTATGAATGACAACGTAATTAAGTCTAATCCGAAGAAAATTACAATTTTTTTAATTGATTACATTTAAGTTTGGTACTGATGCTGTATCAATTTTTTTTCGAGCAATCTAATTTTAATTTTAAGACTAGTAGAATACTGTTGAATTTTGTCATGAAATGTACAAATGTTTTCGGAAACTTTATTTTCTAAGTGAATATCCACTCCGTATTTAGGTTAAACTAATATACGCCCGAATGGTGAAGTTGTGATATTTTTCTAAATACTTACGTACAGTAGTATAATTCACATTGTAATGAAATATAGACCTAACCCGCCACGGCTGTATTAATAAATAATATAGAATAAGCGATTAAGTCACAAAGCTCAATTCTTCATTTTCCTGTTGTCGATGAGAGTTTGTGTGTACATATTTAGTGTAAGGGAAGCCTGAGAGTCCTCACTCAGTCATGTAAAAAATAGTGTGATTAAAGCGTTCATTTGACGCTCCATTATGTTCAATGTATTAGCGTTCGTCCCCGAAAAGCAACCACTCCCTAAACTCCTTTCGTAAAAAATACAATTTATACCCTTTGATCCTAGTTTTTATTTGAAACTAAACTCAAGGAGAGTTGGATGCCGACGTGGGAGCGTTCGCTCGATTCCGCAGTCGCCTACGAAACTTTTCATTGCAAATATTAGAAAAACATCACAATTTTGCCATTATCTCGCACATCGTGCGCCCGCCGCCCGCCGCCGCCCTCCCAAATGACTGATAAAGAGCGCGTCAGCCGCCGTGGCGCAACGACCATCTTAACCTGCCTGTAATTTTGTCCATATTGTTAATAGGATAGAGCCCGCATTTCGATACTTCATCTTTGGTGATGCGGGATAAGAGATTTTCTAGGTTAGAGAAAAATTAGTACGTAGTTCGATAAATTTCGACGAAGGGACGCGTCGGGGCCGGCGGGGAGCGGCGAGCGGGCGGGCGCGTGGCCTCGTTCGATTTGCCGCCGCCCCTCCCGCGGCGTCCGACGCGGCCGACCCCTCACCGAGCGACGGCAACGCGCCGCGTGCGTGGAAAAATACGTCAAGCACGCGATACATTGCGCCTCGTGCGTCGCGGCGCAGCGATGTACGACAACCTTCCGCTCGATACGCCGAATGCACGTGAATTGCTATATTTTTATACTTCCCGCCGCTCGCGTGAGGGTCCGATCGAAAAGCATATTTTAGTTGAATTATCATCGATACGATACTTGACCTTATTTGATTAGGATTGACATTGAAATAAAATTAAATTAAATCACCCTTATTGATTGTATCGTCTCTCGCCTTTTGTTTATTGTAAGAATGAACTATCGCATATTGTGTACGATGTACGACTTATGTGAATACCTTAGTACGATTTTTATTTATTTGTGATGTTGAACACTATTGATTTTCTACGATGGCCGAAATGTAAATACAACCGATTTTAAGTAAAACGTTATTTTGTTTCCTAAGCCTATTTATTTGTCCCCATGTGATGAGTTTGGTTTAAATAGCATGCCAAATACACTATAATAATAATTATGAAGATACCATCGTATATATATTAAATTGCGCCACTCGTGCGATTGATAGCCAGCGTCCATATTGGATAAGATAAAAAGATAATGTTGAAGTGAAATGACTTAACAACAAGTGTTAAGATAAGTAATAAAAATAAGTTTAAGAGAACTATATAAGCTATGTTCTATATATTTTCGCCTTTTGTTTCATTTGTATTTGTTCCCTATTTATTTACCTGTCACATTCCAAATGAAATATCTGTACCTATGTAAAGCCAAATGCCGGCGTCGAAATGCGCCGCCATTTTGGCTCGGCTATGCACATAGGTATTCGGTTTAATCTATAGAGGCCCAATTCAAACTGGTCAATATTTATCCAGACAGACATTATACAAAACATTTTATAGGTACTGAAGTTAACTACATTTCGCGGTTTTGGCATAGTATATTGGAAAATAATGATTAATTTATTTAAGAGTCAAATTGGAGGAATGTTAATATTTAGACGTAGATAGCACCTATTTATTATGCATGACGCTTAACATAACAAGTAGTGACATCTAGTATATAAAATTTCGTTTAGGCTAAATGTATAAATAGCTTTATCATAGATGTCACTGACAGCGGAAATTATTTATCTGTTTCATCATGACGTCATGTCATGACTAGTAGCATAAAAATATGGCGGCAAATATGAATTACGTATTCCCAGCTTGGACGCCCTTGTCGCCGACAGCTCCTCTCAAGAGTAGCGTATTGCTTGCTACTTCCCAGGTACTGCCTTCTTCCTTCCTCACCCGGTGTCGCTGTCAACGCAAATAGGCCTAACAGCATTGACCACAAAACCGAAAATGAATTAAGAATGTAGTTTTATAATACTACCTATCTAAAAAGGAATAACAGAACAATAAATTGTATGTAGTAAAGATGCATAAGCTTAGGTATTTTATTTATGTTTCTATTTCTATTTAACGTTAGTAAACGTCTATTTTTCTATCTATGCTAGATAAATAACGTGTCAGACTAAATCACAAATACACATATTTATTGTAAGATGAAATGTTAGATTTTAAAGCATTTAAATTAGGTACGATAACAAATAGAATTGAAGATTGAACGGAGATTTGAGCCTTTTGGAAATCGTTAAAGCGCTGTAATCCAAAGGTTCACGTCCCATTACTATAAGCCTACAGCCATACGCTAACATCAAGTTTTGTCGAAATTCTTCACTTGTTACATACAATTTATTTATGTTATCAGTATCTAGGAGGATCTTTACAGTTTTCACTAAATAGGTACTCGTATTAATAATAACCATTTGGTAAGAGATACCTAATGATATTCACTTTTAAAGTGCTATACGTATACGTATACAATTTCATACGTTTTGTAAAAATATATATAATTACTTAGTCGGTCTTCGTAGTTTAAAATGATTAAAAATGAGAAAAAGGTACACAGCTAACAAATTATAAATTAAAGTAGATATGCTATAGAGTATAGCCTGTAATGTAAGTACTAAGCAGTAAGGCACTTATTAGAGTTAGGTACCTATAAGATACGTACACCACTACAACCATTAACAAGTAACAACCAGTCGCAAGTAGCACTCGGACGTTGAAGCTTGTGTTCCGCGTTGTATTAAATCGTCTAACACGCGCATTTGTTTTCGAAACATCTTTTGTTCTTGAACGTTAACTACTTGTCTATATTTAAACTTTATTGCTTATTATTTACTCATACAATGTGAAATAAAATTGACAATTGTTTCAAATAATTTGGTGAAAAGTGATTGGTCTAAATTCAAGGTAAACTATATAAAGAGTCATAACAAAGTTCATGTGCCTGATTTTTACCCTTTTAAGATTTAAAATTTAATTTTATTTTAACAATGTAAAAATAAAAAAAATTATTAACTGAATTAGAAACAAAATACTTATATGTGACAAATATTTCTATGGTTCTTTTGTTTATCAAAGATTTAAGATAAAGGAACCAACCGATAATATTTACTATAAATAATAATGTTTTCAACTTATTAGTACCATATATACATATTTTTTTAAATTGCAAAAAATTAAGCTTTACATGTCCTTTTTTTTTTCTTTTTTTAAAGTATAGAGAGAGTTTATTTTTTAGTGACTCCGTCCTCCATATTCGGAATCTTACATAAATACAAAATAGTCAGCTGTTATTGTTAATTCTTTGAAAGTAGTTTTCGTGTTTAGGCTAATTGTACAAATACTGGCTATGAAAAAGTTGAAAACTAGGTGACGCGTATATGCGATAGCTGGCGTACATATAAGGTAAACAAACAGAAATTGTAATTTGCATTTTAAAAGCTTTTTCTTTGATTATATATACATATATATGTTTACTTTATCTTTATTTATCTATTACAAATAATTTAGATACATTTTTAAGCACAAAATATTTCAGGATTGGATAGACGTAGAATAAATTGCATAGATTATGAGAGTGGGTATTATTTAAAGATAATTTTATTGAGTTCTTTGTGGAGCAGTGAGCAGTATCTGTCTGTAAGTGTAATAATTGCGAGATCGATTCCTATATCTTTTTCACTCTGCTAAGACCAAATGTTACACAGCTTCATGCCTCTAACTAGAAAAAAAATATTAAAATGGTAATTGAGAAATTTAAAAGTCCAATAATACTGAATACAAGTGAAAATAAATAATAATATTTTTTATTAAAATTACATCGGTATAATACTTACACAATGGTAAGTAACATTATTTTCGTACTGTTGGCATTTTGTTTACATTTAATATATACATATATATATATATATATATATATATATATATATATACATATATATATATATATATATATATATATATATATATATATATATATATATATATATATATATATATATATATATATATATATATATATATATATATATATTATAAATTAATAATATATATATACATATATATATATATATACATATATATATATATATATATATACATAATACATATATATATATATATATACATAGATATATATATATACATATATATATAATATATAATATATATATATATACATATATATATATATATATATATACATATATATATATATAATATTATACATATATATATATATATATATATATAATCATATATATATATATATATATATAAGATATATATATATATATATATATATATATATATATAATATATAATATATATATAATAATATATATATATATATTATATTATATATATATATAATATCTATATATATTATATATATATATATATATATATTATATATATATTGTTCTTATGTCTTAACGGCATGTATTACTACATAGTCATAGAAAATTTAATAGTTTACGAAATGAGGCCATGGAGTTTTCTTGCAATTTATGACATGTTTAGCAAAAGCAATTTAACGATATATTTCATCTAATTATGCTGTAAATAAATTAAAAATATATTTTAGTATGTATAGCATACTTTAATACATTTTATTGTGAAATCACGTATTAGAGATGCTACTTATTGTTATGATATATCAAGGTTATGATCTTGACACCATTAAGGCACTAAATGTATTCTTCAATTTAATTTTTTTTAAATTATTTTACCTGATATTTTTATATTTCTAAAATGTACTTTAAATAAATGTAGAAGATGACAATGATTAAGTTTTAAAAAAATCACTATATTTGTAAAAATAATTTTTTTATTGACGACTATTTACTATATCTAATGAGAGCAAGCTTCACGTATGTCTTATATACGTGATTGGCTAGACAAAGACTAGAAGGTAGATCTCGATTTTTTGCATAATTTTGGACCATTGTTTATTCATACGTACTGGTCGAAACCAACGCTGCGCCTTATCTTACCAGAGCGAAGCAGTAAACATTGTGTAAAATTAAATACATGAAAATAGATTTAGATTTATCTTTAATGACTAATCCTGCCTACGTTGTATTAATTTTCTGATCAGTCATCGTCACAAATAAACAATAATATAACCTCATTTTGTTGTCTAACAATTATTACTAGTACAGGTTTTATCGATACATGATATCAGATATCACTGCTAGACTATTGAAGTTCATACATTGTGAAAGTGTAGCTTGTGAAACTTGACGCATTCCTCTGGAGTCTCGAGTCTAAACCATAAATACTTATAATAGCTTGACAGTATTTACATCTGTAATATACTAACCATCTCTGCCTGTCTTTAACTGTCTCCTTAGTTAAGTTTTTTGTGTTTTTGCTGAATTTACAATAAATATAAATAACATGGCGGCATCTCCAGACCGATCTCCGGAGCAGGGTGCAAAAAAATCCGGTCTTTCGGAAATCTTGCGTGGGATCCACCAGATATTGTGTAAGAAGTCAGGAACGGTAGAAAATATGGAGAACTATACTGAGTTTCTCTGAGACTGAGCATATATGTATACATCTCTTCTATTAATATAGACGGAGACAGCCTATAAACATTATTTAGTTCTCCTCATAAAGCCAGTCTTAGAGACGAGCCTGTATTAGGTGATAATTCTAAACGTTGTATTTGCTGATAAAGAAAAATCTATGTGAATAAATAGAACCTATGAGTATTGTAGACCTTGGTCAACTGATAACAACGACATCTGTCAAATTACTTTATTACTTTTATAATAATATTTTGCAGAACATGAATATTGCAATAACTATATTATCATCTATTATATGTATGTAATTCATAAAGCGTTATTATTGTCCATTGACAACACTTAGCACGATAAAACGTCGGTACTGAGACAATGACCTGAAGTTCATTGCCTTCAAGTTTAACTTTTGTGATTTTCCTCGTAGGTGGGACCATTGTCGGACATAATTCTACGATTTTCCAACGAAAATAAAAATGAGGTTAATAGCTCTTAATGATTATAAACGTTATTATTATGGTATCAAGAAGTCGATATTAAAAAAAACATGTTATATGTTGTTATAACCTATCACAATAAAAAATATATGAGGAATATATTTGTAGATTTCGCACTTTGTAACCGATATGGGTATTTAATACAAAAAAACATTATGATAAGAGGAGTACAAGTTTCAATACTGACTTTATCGTTAATTTTGCTAACTTTGTAAAAATTGTAGTGAAAACGTGCGACTTTACTTCAACAAACATGTAAATAACAATAAACCGTAACAATAAGCTCAAAGATAATTTCCGTATATCTAGTATCTAGGAACATACGTGTCTAATGTTAGCATTTACCTACATACAGTACAGTCTACAGATCACGTTGTACGGAACCAGGCGATTGTCAATGTCGGTCAGCGGACACGAATGGAATCACGAATGTCATCTTGTATTGTGATAGGATATGTTTTAGTTATTCATAAGTTGCTCCTCTACTGTTGCTATGGGAAGCTGAGAATTAAATTTTTTTTTTAGCATTTTATGAATACAGTACTTACGGCAGTGCCAAGGCTAATTGAGCACCTAGCTTAAATACATTCTATGTACTTGTGCTTTACAGTTTAAGTTATTTTCTGTATTACCAATATTTTATAAGGTTAGTATCAAAAACATTGATGATTCTGAGATAGTTTCTGAATGTATCTGTATATGGTCAAAAATATTTAAAAGTAAATTATTATTATATCCAACTATTGAAGTTGATGTTGCTTGACGTTTAATAGTTTGTATAAATTTATTAAAAAAGTAAAACGTTTAATATATATAATTTCATAAAGTTTATTTATTAGAAATGGAGAGGGGAGGGGGGCGGTACTACCATAGAGTCGGAAAAAAAGGGAAGGAAAGTTGTTACGCCAATGTACATAGGAACAAATTGTAGTTTAAAAATATATTATATTATTAAGGAAGTATGCGCACTAACCAAAACTAAATGGCATTTAAAATAATTCTCATGTTTCAGATGTCAAGACAATGGTTCTCACTATGTGCCTTGTGTTTGATATCAACGGTCAGCACACTACGCGTGGGCGTTGGTATAGCTGACGTCACTGGACCGGCCGCTGAAATTGGTTTTGTAAGTTTATAATTTATATGTGTACGTTACAATTATATAATATAATTGTTACTTGTATATAATTTTGATGATAACGAGAATATTATGTCGCTTTTGACCTTTTTGTCGTGTTAGAAACTTTTTTTTATAAAATACTTATCTTTAGCGAAGTTTTTAATGATTTTTAGTGTTGCGTGTAACAAAAATATTGTAACTCTTATTAATTTATTACTTGGTGGTCTGTCTGTCTGTCGCAACTATTTTTTTAAGAATCTGAATGAGTAACTGTGATAAACTTTTAAGTCAACGCAACGCAAGATACGAGCGTCCAAGTTCGATGTTGCCACATATTGGGTATATGAAATTCGCCGCGTAATCAAAACCTATACTTGCAATTGACTTAGACTTATGAGAGTGAAATCTTACAGTATAAATAAAGAACAAAAAAATCTATAAATTAGAAATAATTTAAAAAAGGATAAATTCAAACACTTGTAGTTCATTTCATACAAAATTTGTCCTTATGTTTGTAAACTTTTATATGGTGTAGTTCCCGTTGATCTACCCCGTTAATCATGAAATTGATATGGAATCCTAGGATCGTTAGTTCGGCTCACACATCACCTTTTTTTATCTATATCATGTTTTATATGCCAACAGTATTCAATTATTTTTATTATATTACTGTTACATTTGACTGCGATTTACGTAAAAGCTTAGACTTCAAGGTAATTATTTAAATTATTATTTACTTAACCTTCGAATTACGATGAAAACATTCACCATTTTGTGATTTAATCTTATCAAAAGTCATATGTTAATATTGCATTTATAATATTGTTATATTCCTATATAAGTTGCTAGACTTCTTTAAACCGGGAGTTCTCAACCAATGGAACGAGGGAAATGCCCCTCCTAAAGTGACATAGAAATCATGGGATGATATGATTTATCGTCCGGGAATTCTACACTAAAGAACGGTTGTTATGTATTTTTAGTAGAATTGTTTGAATTTCTTTTTATTATTAAAATACAGTAGATAAATAATAACGTGATGTTTACTTTAAGCATGTATTAAATGTAAGTATTGAAGGGTTACCACAGAACCTAAACTAAAATGATAATTAATGTTATTATTATTTATGGTATACAATTTGTCAGTTCTAAAATTTTACTTTTTTTTTTGGAAGAATGTAATAGGTGTTAAATAAATATGGGCGATTTTAACAAATTTCCGCTTACCAGTGATTATTGCTAAGAATAATCATTTGACAAAAAATATATAAAAAAAAATATAATAAAAAATATAAAAAATAATATATAAAAAAATATATAAAAAAAATATATATAAAAAAAAATATAATTAATATAATTAATGGAATAATATACAATTTTTCTATAATTAAATTTAAGGATAAATTGTTGTAGGTATTACATTAGCAAGTTCTGTGACTAATAAATACACCATGAGGCCATAAACATAGGAAAATATGTACTTAACTGTAATAAACATTGTTTTTTGTTTGATATTGGATTTTTTTTATCTGAGACATTCAAATAATTTAAGTACTAATGCGTAATAAAAAAAAAAATAATAATAATTTTAATGTCATTTAACCTAGTTATGAATTACTCTGGTTTGTTTCCGAGTTAGCCAACTCTCCGTTCTACATATTCCATACTATATCAACATAAATCTCAGTACAATTTCAATTTTAACCTTAAAACTTTCAAATCCCATTCGAATTAAAACCCAAAAACGTATAACATCAACATGACTTTTTTGTTTGTGAGTTTAATGCTGTTAGCCCTGTTGGCCTTGACAGCGACACCGGTTGGGGAGGGAAGAGGGTACTCTGTCCCTGATAAGATTATCGTCATGACTAAATTCACGTTTCTTAATAAGTGCAATAGGTCATGTGAGTTAACGGTCATAATGTATAATGCATTGTGTCATCATTATACTCTAGAACATGCATTGTTAATGTTACTTGACGATGTTATGGCAATGCTCTATTGTAAAGCCATGCCTCCCATTGAGGGGTTATTCAATATTATATTGAAGTAAGTTAGTAAGTAAAGGGGTTATTCAATATTATATTGAAGTAAGTAAGTATTTAAACGTTTTAAAAGTTTGTGTTTGTTGACACATGATATATAACCTATTGATAGAATACTTAAATCAAGCCTCTACAGTCGAAGGAATGAATTGTTTGTTTGTCTAAGGTCTAACTTCTAATTTTACGAGACGTCTTCCCCAAGACCTATCCAAGTGTATCTACCCTGCCAATTTTTTGTCGACGTGCATTTTGGGCATTGTTTTGGGAGTTCAAAAATATATATATATATATATATATATATATATATATATATATATATATATATATATATATATATATATATATAATATATATATATATATATATATATATATATATATATATATATATATATATATATATATATATATATATATATATATATATATATATATATATATATATATATATATATATATATATATATATATATATATATATATATATATATATATATATATATATATATATATATATATATATATATATATATATATATATATATATATATATATATATATATATATATATATATATATATATATATATATATATATATATATATATATATATATATATATATATATATATATATATATATATATATATATATATATATATATACCAAGAAATTTAATACGTGCCACTTCGGAATTTAGTAAAACGTTCTCAGATAGTATAATCGTCATCCCAAACATAGGCAAACACATTTACTAAGTAAGCCGAAAACCTATGCAAACACTACGAAATCAAACTCTACTGTTAGACAAAATTTTGCCGTTTTAAAACAGCTATTCCCATACGATGATTTATATACGTGGCTATATGTCTAGCTATAAATTAATTAAAAAAAATAAATGTAGTGTCTTTAATTTTTTTCCTCTACTAATCTTACATTCTATAGTTTTTAACAAATTTTAGGTCAACCACAAATACAAACAAGATAAGTTATAAAAATTGACAGACTTGCGTCACTCATTTTATATTTGTATTTTGTATTTTTTATATTTGTATTTTGTATTTTGTATTCACTCATTTCATATGGTTGGTTTTAATGGCATTTTTTCTGTGTTTGACTGAATTGATAAATTACTAATTTTCATATTTGTTTTCTTTTATTTGTACTGTAAGTTGTTCTCTTCCCCAAGAGACTATAGACTTGGATATTTAGTATTAATTTTAACGTGATATCTCCGCTTGATCTTGAGAAAAAAAGTCTTGACAGACGGACAATAAAGTTATCCTATAATGGTTAGGCTACTGGCGGTAGGTACTCACGCAATGTAAATGCTTTTTCCCGCGGTAAACCTAGATACCTTGAGATTTCCGGTTTAAAAAACATATATGGTGCTCCACAACCTCCTCTATCTTCCAATGAAAGTTCCACAAAAATAACTATATGCACATAGAACACAGTAATTTTGAAATCACAAACAGATACTTAAATTTTATTTATGAATATAGATATAGATACAGGTGGTATTGTGCGTTGTCTACGCAATAATATAATTTATTTATTAATGGTAATATAATTTATATATAAAGTATAATTTAAATATAATTTATGTATATATATACAATTTCGATTTTTTTTTTGCATGTATAAGGTAAAATACAGTTTTTAGTTTTTATTATTATACACTAGATATAAAATTAATTAGTAATAACGAATGAGGAATTACGGAAACACATAATGTATCGCGACCTTAACTATTAAGAGTAGACGCGGCTTAAAGTACTTAGACGCGGTCGCATTTGTAAGGCTTTACACCTTTTTAACATTTTTCATAACGTTACTTCTAAACACCATTTGTAACAAGTATTTATATTTATTTTTTAATTTTGTTGTTTTCGTTTGAGCCATGCCATGGAAAAATCAATATATCAAAACGATAATAATAACGTACAGCCAGTTCGTCTTTTTACGTGAAAAAAAAATAGCCTTAGGTAATCTTTGATTCTGGAATTCTAAAGGTTATACTTGTTACAGTTTAAATGCAACGATTCTCCACGCTCAAATATATAAGGCAGGTAGACTTAGTCTTTAAACAATTCTTTATTGTTCTTAAAACTGTGCTCTGAACTTAACGGACGGAACTTAACGTCACGTTTCTTTCCTCCAAATCTGATTCGAATTCACAACCATCGCGTTATCAGTCCACAGCTATTATACTCTAATTGTGTTTACATAATAAACAAGTATAAGAATATTTTATAACGCATTTTAAATACTTATATAAATAGGCTCCTAGGCTTCCCCTTTCAAGCAATTTTAAGTCATCGTCATGTAGATAGTGTTAATTGAAACCTACTCTTATGAAAATACGTTCCAGGTTCAAATATAATTATACAGAAATAATCAATGCAAAGGAACTGGAAAATAATAAGTACTATAGTAGAAGATAACAAGAAAGAAGATGAACAGCGACTCTTGACTTTGTCTTTCTTCATGAAGAGCGGATTTATCTATTTTGTACATTGAGGTGTCTGTTCACTGTGATTTCATCATTTCGTCGAATTTATAAGGCTTTAAACCTTACAAATTTGACCGTAAGCCGTCTACTTTTCATACTTAAGGTCGCAATACTTTATACGATTACGTATTTCCTCATTTATTTTTGCTTTTAAATTATTCTTTTACTACTATTGAATGTTTAAATCATATATAACTATATAGGTATATGTATATATGTATATATGAGAAGATATATGTATATGTGAGAAGATTTACTTATGTTTTCATCTACTTGGGTAACAATATTTTCCTTATAATCTTTATTGGTTTTTTAAATATAAAACAAATCTTCTTCTTATAATATTAGTTAATTATAAGATTTTTTACTGTGGGCAATAGGTGCGAAGGATGGTGAAGGTTTCTTCACGGTTTATTGAACAGGCGAGGTTATACCTCGTCTACGTGTGAATAGCCAGTTCTCGACTATTCGAATACTTAATGAAAGTCTTTGTTGTTACTTAAAATTATATGTAATATAAGTATTATATGTAATATAAAAGAGAGAATGTTTTGTTTTAATTTTTAGCTCTCATGATTTACAAAGTCCGGATATTTAATATTTTTATTGAATTAATACAATTCAATTATACAAACAGTTTTCATATAGTATAACCTATTATATAATTCAAACAGTTATATAACAGGTTATACTAAATATAACTGTTATATTACTAGAATAGAACATAGAATTTTGAGATGTCAACTACTTTGAATAAGTATGTCAATACAAATATGCTATATGCTATTTAGCATAAATATACTTATACTGGTTTTAGCATATTATGAATGCAGCTGTAATTTTTTTCATAAATAGTTTAATTATTATTTTTTATTAATAGTTAATATAATATAATTTTTATTAATAGTTAATATTTTTATAATTATTTTTTATAATTAACAAGAAAAAAAATATATTTTAATTATTTTATTATGTTTGATGAAAAGTGCAGCGTTGAATTACGTCATTCAACTCTGAACTAGCATGTCTCGAATTGCCGGTGGAAAATAGGAAACAGAGTGTATTGATGCTAGATTTACCCTGTTACATGCGGGATACAATGTGAAGCTGAAAAAAAACCGGCCAAGTGCGAGTCGAATTAGCGCACCGAGAGTTCCATATCCATTTTATAGATATAGGTCTAGAAAAACAAATTTAAACTTGCGGCAGATGCACTCATTTTGCTTGAAAAAACTAGGGATATGAATTTGTAACGGTCTTTTCCAGTCCTTAATTTACTTTTGCCTTTATCTGTACTGTAAGTTCTAACTCATATGTTTATTACTTTTTAAATGTTTTAAAAATATTATAAAATATTATAGTAGAAGATAATTGGACGGTTCCCAAACGACTATATACATATAATACATTATTCCAGTGATTATGAGAAAAATGTTCTTGACAGACGGACAGATAGACAGGCGAACTGAGGCGTTATCCTTCCAGGGTGCCGTTTTCCAATTGAAGGACGGAACCCAAATAATTATTGATGTAATTATTTTTTTTAATAAAATCTTACACTTAATTGGTAGTATGCAATAAAGCAGCACATATTTTTGCACATATTGCACGTATTAGGTCAAAAGGTGGCGTTTATTAACAGTGAATTCTACTTCATTATACCTTTTATTACTGACACAAATAACTTTGAGCTTTTAGCAAGTTTTGTTGAAATACTTATAACGTTCTCGTTCTGTAAACACTGTACTTATGTTTATACTCGCTCTTACCTGCGGCTTCGCTCCCGTTATTAACTGGAAATAACTAAAAATTGCGTATGACACATTCTAAGTGTCAGAATTTTCGTGGTAGGTATAGGTGGGTTACTTCGAAGCGAGTAACCTGACGTTATATAGTATTTAGCCTTCCTCTATATATGGACTATCCAATATAAAAATAATTTGTCAATTTATAACTTCTAACTATTTAATATAAATTGACGTTGAATGAAATTCTTATTTATATAACTACATTTCAATTCGTACTCATCTTTATAGAGTCACCTTATGTAAAATTGTATCAAAGTGGTTACTTGACGGCGTAAGGCGTAATTGTGTAAGGAATGTTTAGATACTGAGGGTATTTTAATTATATTAATATGTGTAATATTCGTGCTCAGTGTTTAATGTTAACTTTGCTAAATTAATAAACAGCTATTCACAATTCTATGAAAATTTTATCTTAAAGATAATTATCTTTTAGTAAAAGTAATAATTAAAAAAATATTGTAGATAATTTAGAGAAAAAGAGAGACTTAAACACTCGCACACACACGCGTGTCATCATTGCATTTTACACACAAGCAAATTTTATATACGACGATGTCAGTCCGTCACAGCCAGTTCCCAATTGTAGGTAATACATCTTTAGCCAAAAACAAAAAGAATCAACTATTCCATAAGAGACCCTCAAAAGTAAATAATGTTCTTTATAATATTTAATACTACATATTAACATTTACAGATGGGTTACGCAAACTTCGAGCAAACCGGCCGTGGCATCCATTTGCGTCAGTTCTCCCGGGCGTTCGTGTTTGAAGATGAGGACAATGCCACTCGTATTGTCTTCGTGTCTGTAGACGCTGCTATGATGGGCAACGGGATCAGAAAGGAGGTATTGAAAATAATAAAATTATTAATATATAGAGAAACAATTCGTACCATCTCATTGTAAAAGTAATGGTTTTGGGTTTGATTCCCACTCTGGGTAGAAATTACATTTTAATTATTATCAATTGTAATTGGTTCCCTCTGCCTACCCTATACGCGGGATACAGCTGGATTGCCGCTTTTGCATTTTATTCTATGTGTTGTTCAATATTTTTTTTCTTTCTTTTTCTTTTCTTTTTTTTTTTTAAAGGAAACATACAGTACAGTAAATTTAAACATAAAACATACACTTTTTAAACACTAGCTATTTATAAAGAACACAATATATACTATAATATATAATAATATAAGTACAAAAACAATGTTAAAACATCAATATTAAACATATTATTCTTTTAAATGTTAGTTCCACGTGCTTGGGTCAAATGTCGTAAGCGTCATGTGTACTATGTTAATTATATTTACTTTGTGGTACAATTGTTTGTAGTACAATGTAGGTGCTGAAGGTTGGCAAAAATTTAGTCTTGCACAAAATATTTATACAGCTACATCATATTATGTTGCATCTTCTCCTGTACATATACACAATTTCTATATCAAAATTTTAATAATAATAATAACTTTTTATTGCACACCCAGAAAACATACAAAAAATAAATATAAAAAATAAAAAATTAAAATATAAAAAATAAAAAAGTATATGTACAATAGGCGGGTATTGCTCAAATATCTCTGTCAATCTCTGCCCGGCAACCTTAGGGCAAAAGGAATAGCATATAAGATAGGATTAGGGTGCAATATCTAATAATTGATAGAATAATTAACTTAGCAAATAAACAAATATACATACTTATATACATGCATACATACATACACACATACATACATATATTATGTATATATATATATATATATATATATATATATATATATATATATATATATATATATATATATATATATATATATATATATATATATATATATATATATATATATATATATATATATATATATATATATATATATATATATATATATATTAAAGTAAATTTCGCTTATGGTTTATTACTTAAAGCAAAATAAGAAGTAGGTGACTTTTAATCTAGAAACTATTACTTTTATTACCAAATACTTTTATTACTTTGATTACCAAATCATTAAAAAAGATAAATAATTAGAAGGCAGACAAACTTGCGCACAGTGTCTCTAGTTCTTGTATAAAGAGAAAAGCGGAGCATCTTAACA
This sequence comes from Dione juno, assembly GCA_037127375.1. Classification (NCBI taxonomy): domain Eukaryota; kingdom Metazoa; phylum Arthropoda; class Insecta; order Lepidoptera; family Nymphalidae; genus Dione; species Dione juno. The sequence goes on along the minus strand of JAXRJS010000014.1, from coordinate 14,581,170 downwards.
CTAGCTTATTTCTGTCTACACTGCTATATGCGGGATAAAACACGAAGCTTAAACTATCAACAAATTTCTATAGAAATCGAACCCGCTGCCTTTCTTAAACTTAATCTCTAACATCTTTCCATTTTACGTCAGGTTATAAAACGTTTACAAAAAAGATACGGCGATCTGTACAGCGAGAACAATGTGATACTGAGTGGAACGCATACACATTCCACGCCTGGAGGGTTTCTTTTGGATTTCCTTTTCGATTTACCTATTCTGGGCTTCGTGAAGGAGACTTACGTTGCGTATATAGTCGGGATATTGAAAGTGAGTTTAAGTTTTTCTAAATTATTACACTATAATAAGGTTTTAATCATTTAATTTTTTTTCTTTTTGATATATTACTAGTGTGTACATTTAAATATATTATATTTATTACTACAATTTAATTGTGAACGTAATGGTTGCCTATTGAATTCCCTCTCCGGAGATAATTTTTTTATTTATATTTATTTGCCGCTCTGGCTCTTCACAAAATGCTGTGTTAAGTTCCGCCACTCGACATACAATGTCTTGAACTCTGGTGGAAATTGCTGAACAGAGTGTTTTGACGCTAGGCAGCGTAAAGCTAAAAAAAATACTTAAAATAATTTATATATATTATTATTACTCTTAGCAACATAATTCATAATGATTTAAGACTATGTTTTAGACGTCCTAGATTTAATTAAAATTCAGGATTTAAATCCACAAATAATTGTACAGTAGTAATTAAAATCTATATTAATTATACAGTAGTTAGTAAGTATAGAACAACAATTAATATACAACTTAATTTATCAATTATCATCATTACAGAGTATAATAATCGCCCATAACAATATAACCCCAGTGCGTATGGAATATGGCGAAGGTGAATTATTGGATGCAAATATAAATCGATCTCCGACATCTTATCTACGGAACCCGCCGGAAGAGAGAGCTAAGTTGGTGAATCTATTTTCATTTTTATTTTGTTATTCTAAAGTATACGGTTCAAACCATAAGCTTTTAAGATTGCAAATCTACAACTATATCTGTGTTTACTTTCAATCTTATATAGTTATGGGTTCATTTCTCATTTAATGGGATTAACTTTTATGGTGGCTTCGTCCTTGTGACAGAAGGGACTCAGAATTGTGTGTGGTACATGGCATTCCAAGTGCCTGAGGATATATCTGTGACTGCAGTAGCATTGGGGTAATTTAAATAATTAACTTCATGCAACTTATAATTGCCTTCCACCATAAACAGACTAACCAACACAAAGATATTTGGATGGAAGAATAAGAAGGAAATCTTTCAAAATGTGCGGATAGTTTGGAATTGAGTTTAATATTATTAGATTCTCCCTATATTATAACGAATAGAAAATACTATACTGTATAGTGAATTTATATTATAGGCTTGTCATACCATGAATACACCTATCTACTAAAAAATATGAGTGGGAAAAAATTTGTGTGTGTGTGCGTGCATGCTATATTGTGTTGTGTCAGTCACTTCTATGTGTACAAGAACTATTTTCCACCACAGATATAAATACGATGTGGACAAAACCCTCGTGCAAGTGCGTTTCATCTCGCCCCCCAACAAAGTGGTGGGCGTCATCAACTGGTTCGCGGTGCACCCCACCAGCATGAACAACACCAACCGACTCATATCCTCGGACAATGTCGGCTATGCCTCGCTGTTGATGGAGAAGGCTTTGAATGGAAATAATACTTTACCTGGCAAGGTCAGTGAAACTTATATTATCGTATTTAAATATATGGTTGTACTAGCGAAGACGGCTGATCCATTAGGTCGAAAAAATATTTACAGATAATTATTAAAGGACCTATAATAGCATTGCATAAAATGGCCTTCTTATAGGTCATATTAAGCTATTATATTTTTATTGTTTTATGGTCTGCCTCTTATTTCGTAATACGATGTAATAATCTCTCTGTTCTCTTTCTTTAAATAGTGTTAAGTAAACTTGCACAACGATCGCGATTAACACGAAAAAGGTTTAATTTATTGGAGTGTATAATTTATAAAACATGCACATTATATTATTGTAAGGTCGAGATTTAACACGGATTGTAATGTGATTTCGTATAAACATATTTTTGTGCGCATAGCCGGAAAAACAGGATATAACGAAATATTCTTATATATATATATATATATATATATATATATATATATATATATATATATATATATATATATATATATATATATATATATATATATATATATATATATATATGGTTTATAAGTTTATCGATCATATTGAAATTACTAAGACTTGCAACTGTAATGCACACGATGACGTGACACATGCTCGTATCCATACCCGCAGGGTCGCATAGTGTGCGCGTTCGCGTCCACCAACCTCGGAGACGTGTCCCCGAACACGCGAGGCCCGCGCTGCGAGTTCTCCAACAAGGTGTGCGACCAGGAGAAGCTGCAGTGCGACTTGCCCAAGGAGCGGTGCTTCGCGTCCGGCCCCGGCAGGGACATGTTCGACAGCACCAGGATTATTGCCAACAAACTGTTTGAGACGGCTATGGTGAGTTCCCTTATATACAAGTGTATATGTAAGTACTACTTAAACCAAGTAGCAGCTATTTTAAGCGGGGTTTATTTAAAAATTCTTTGTCATTACTCAAAACTAGACTTACATGACTATATAATAAATAATAATTTATTGTTTAGTCCAATCATTTGTAAAATTATGGCCGTCATTTTTATGTACACTGTCTTAGTAAGTTTGCTTTCTTGTTACTTTTAATATATTATTCAGATAATAATAATAAAAAAAATTATAACTCTGCTACTATAAAATGTTTCTAAATATTAAAAAAAATTAATGTCTCCAGAAAGTTCTTAAGCAACCGGGGGAAGATTTGACCGGTCCTCTCGCCATTGTCCACCAGTTCGTCGACATGCCCAAAGAAATAGTGTCGCCTTATGATCCTGTGACAGAAACGTTTAATGCTGTATGTATAATTATTGTTATAAAAATGTACACTTTCTGATTTACTTAAACATAAGTACTAAAATGTGTAAGACAATTTGTATATACCCATTGTTAACCGATTAAATGAATGATAAATTCTCAAATTCCAGAGCATAAAAGTCCAAGGTTGCGTCCCAGCAATGGGCTACAGCTTCGCCGCGGGCACTACCGACGGGCCGGGCGCCTTCGACTTCTCCCAAGGGACCACCACCTCCAACCCCCTGTGGAATGCTGTGAGGGACTTCATAGCGGAGCCCACGGCCGCCGACGTGGCGTGCCATGCGCCCAAACCCATACTGCTGGCCACCGGCCGGGTGAGTACTTGTACTTAAGTAATGGAAGTCTAATTTTATTTAGAATCTAGTGAGGGACGTTTTGTTCTTCTATTTTTTGAGGATTGCTCTTGCTGTGAAAATTCCTCTACATATTTTCCTGTCACTTTCACAGGAACGCGACTATGCCTTCCTGTATTCTAGCATGCGTTAAGCGACTTTCAAACATTTATATATATATATATATATATATATATATATATATATATATATATATATATATATATATATATATATATATATATGCAGTCTCATATCGTAATCAAGTATCAACACACATTTATCTTATATATTGGCAATAATAAATAACATATTTTGCCTAAACTTCGGGAGTTTCTATTAATGATAATATTAAAATAAAGCATCAATTATCTTTACGAGAAATCAAATTCCATATTTAAACCAATGTAAAATTATTTTCGACTCCCTTCCGAGCGTGAGGTTTCACAAACAAAAATTCCCAAAATCATATAGAAGTTTCCCCATTCAGGCAAAATTCCCCTACGAGTGGCAACCCCACATCGTGTCGTGCTCGCTGGCGCGCCTGGGCGGCCTCACCTTGGCGGCCGTGCCCGGCGAGTTCACCACCATGTCGGGGCGCCGCCTGCGCGCCGCGCTGCGGGCCGCCGCGGGGGGAGCGGGGGGAGGAGGGGGCCGCGTGGTGCTCGCCGGCCTCGCCAACGTGTACTCGGACTACATAGCGACGCCGGAGGAGTACCAGGTATTCGGTTTTCACAGACATCATGACATGTTGCATTGACTCGATCTCTTAATTCTTGCTTGTCAATTAAGTTTTTTACTGTCATTTACGCCAAGCTTAAACTAATATAATTTTCTTCAAACATACAATATAATTCCCATAAATATGACAGGCGCAACGTTACGAGGCAGCGTCGACTATATTCGGGCCGCACACGCTGGACATCTACCTCAACAAGTACATCGAACTTGCGAACGCCTTGAAACAGGTAATATATATTTTTTCATAATTAAATAAAAAAAAATAATTCAAGAATTTTTATCATTACAACATTTCTATTCTGTTTCTATATTGAAAAATACCTTTAATAATTCTAGAACACGAAGCTAGACCCGGGCCCGTCCCCACCAGACTTCAGCGACCAACTGATAACTCTGGTGCCGCCGGTGCTGTGGGACTCCGCCCCCTGGGGACACGAGTTCGGGGACTGCATCCAGCAGCCGCACAAGTACTACAGCTACGACGACACTGTTGTTGCTGTATTTGTTAGTATCCGTTGTGTGTTGTCGTTGTTGCTTAAAATGAGCAAGAGATAATAATGATTTCTATTTAGTTTAATTTTAATAACTTTATTTGATTTATTATAAAATTGTTATTATATACAATCAATGAAAGAGATTAGTTCATATAATTTTTACTATCATTAAAGTGAACACATTAAGGAAAGACAAATGTTTTTAAATAAACTTAAAAGGTTTCCAAGAAGTACGAGTTAGAATCTCGCTATGTTCAAGTTTTAAACTTTTTCTAAAATTCGTAAATACTCGTATGTACATATTTTAAATATCAGCATATCTAACTGATACAATACCTGTGCACTCCATATATACGATATAATAATTTATTTACTGCACTGCAGGTGTCGGGGCACCCCCGCAACAGCGCGCAGCGGGCGCGCGGGTTCGCGAGCGTGGAGCGCCTGGCGTCGGAGGCGGACGACGCGTGGGTCACCGTCGCGGCCGACGCGGACTGGGAGACCAAGTACGGCCGCTATTCCCATTGTGACCCTACTCGGTGTTGTAGAGGCAGCGCTACCCAAATAAATAATACATTAATACGAGAAAACTTCGTTCTTGGTCCAGTGGCCAATTTAATACCTTGGAATAATATATTTTATTCAACACATTGGTTGAATAGTCAATATCTACTATACAAAATATTTATGTATGTTTCATCATTTTTCATCTAATTGGATGTAATTGAGACATTGCGTGTGGAGTGGCGGAAGTTAACGCCACACTATGTCTTCCCAGAGAGAGTATATGAATATGAATCATTCCCCCTCATTGGAATCGAACGTTTACAGTCAGACACTGTGCCGTTACGCCACGACGGCTTCAAATATATTGATTTATTAAATATTATATCTACAAAAATAATAATGAGAAGGCATTATGAATATTTCTGATCAAAATCAAAATATTCTTTATTCAATTGAGTCATTACATGCACTTTTGAATCGTCAATTTACTTTGAAGTATCAGTAGTGTATATCTGAGTAAAATTTAAAACCCCAAATTTCAACAGATTTATATGGAAGCGCAACTCTAAAATCCTCGGCACTAGCGAGGCCCACATCGAATGGGAGATCCCGCCGGGCACCGAACCCGGGACCTACCGCCTACACCACTACGGCAGCTACAAATATATATTAGGAGGTATATACCCTTATCATGGCTTTTCCGATGCGTTTCAAGTTAGTTAATTTGGTTGATAGGAAATTAGAATTCAATTGATCTAACTTAAATAATCACACAAATGTAGAGAACTTTTGGTCTTAGATTTTAAATGCAGTCAATAAATTCATTTTAAATTTCCCGCCAAAAAGCTCGACCACAGATTAAATTAAACAACGTTAAAAATCGATTCAACATTTGATTACATTCTCAATATCCTGGTCTTCCTGGTAAGGACATCGTTCATGCTATAGCAATTCATTGAAATTCGTTGAAATACAATCAGAAATAATTGAAAATTTGACTTAGGTCACTTTTATACTGAGAGGGATATTATTATTTATATATATTGATATCTACTTAATGTATAACAATTTTGTATGTAGCTTGTTAGTTGGTTTTGGATTATTGTTCTAGAAGTCATTAGTTTGAGACTAATCGGTTTGTTGTAAGTCATGTGTTATGTAAGCTTTTTTCTTTACGGAATACTTGCGGGTTCGATTCCCATTAAAGGGTTAAATTTAAATATACAATAATATATTCCCTATGTGGTAAAATAAGTTCAAATGTAAACATAAAACGTATATTAATTATAAGTTTACATAATACATGATTTTCACTTATATTTGTATATACATAAGTTAAGTCCTTAGTGTAGTGTCTTTAGTGAGTACCTAGTGGTCAGTGCTTCCCAAAGATTGTTTGTAAGCCTTGCCTTTATTTTAGTTCACTAGTCTTATATATATATATATATATATATATATATATATATATATATATATATATATATATATATATATATATATATATATATATATATATATATATATATATATATATATATATATATATATATATATATATATATATATATATATATATATATATATATATATATATATATATATATATATATATATATATATATATATATATATATATATATATATATATATATATATATGTACAGTAAAAAATAATATTGTATATTTAAACATTTATTTATAATTGAAATGTAATAGGATTAACATTAATTTTATTTACATTTTTGTTTTTTTAAGAATTTCCAAACAATTAGCCCTGCAACTAAACTTTAATATTGTACTATAAATGTCTTCTGAATGTGTTAATTATATATATTGTAAATATTTAATTCTAGATTTATTATAAAAACAAAGATGTATATTATATAAACTTATTTGTTACATATGTTATTATGACATGATTCTATTAATTATATTATATGTATATGTAGAAATAAAAGCCATATCATATTAAAAGAGAGTTCAAAATGAACATATTTATCTATATATCACATAAATATATAAAAAGAAAATATATGTTACTTTAAAGGTCTAATTTGCATAGAATACAATATAATATTTTATCATCATTTACTAATATAATAATATTAAGCATTGACTTCTTATACATTCTACTTAAACATAATATTTACCAATATATATGTATATATATACTTAATTAGTAATTCATAATTTTCGCTTTAAATTAGCTAAATAAGCAATCAATTATTTTTGATAATAATAATCAAAGCTTGCCTTATTGATTAACTTATTAAAGTAATAAAGAAATTATAATATATAGATATTTGTTTTATTTATCATTTTAATAGTATTGTAAGTGCATCTGCACTAGTTTTATAAACAAGGAGATGATAAAATTATACGATTGTAACTAGGAAAGTCAGTATCAAATAATATTAAGTTCACTCCACTGGTTTTGAATAATATTTCATTGTAGACTATAGACCGTAACTTCCGGCAATCGTAATTTCGCTTGAGCGTCGTCTGTCCGTCACTCAGTAACGGAAGTGTTTTATATATATAGATAGATAGATTGCCTAAATATTAATTATTATATTATATATAAATGGTAATAAATTAATTATTATACTACATAGAGCTATAAGTACATAATATGTAGCCTAATATGTATGTTGTAAGACTTTCTAAAGCAAGACAATATTAGCTAGTAGAAAACCTAATAAGACGAAATTTATTAATTTAAGTAGCGACCCCCTTGCAGACTTCACCCGCTAGATCGACTCAGATTTACTTTAAAATAATATGCATATATTGTACATATTGTACATGTACATTGTATATTGTATTATGTAACTTTTTTATTTATAAACCGATTGAAATAAAACAAACTCAAAATTTTAAGTGCAGTTTACCATAATACAAAAATATTTGAAACATAGAAACATGAAAACTGCATTTGAATTGATGTACTAACAGATAAAGAAAAATTAAAATCATTGTTTTGGGGTCTGTTACATTGAAATATGCCCCAAATAATAGTTTTTTAATGGTTCTTTCAGTTACATTTTTATTATATTTTTTATTATATTGTATACATTTACGAAATTCGTAAAAAATCCGTAAATTAATGAACTTTAGATGTTTGAATCTTTATATTTTGTGATGATAATTAAGAGCACAAAAACATAATCATACGGTAACGTACAGTATTAGGATATAGCGATCTTCTTCTTCTTCTTCTTAGCATTATCCCGGCCTATTGCCAGGGTCTGCTTTCCTACTTAATCTACTCCACTTTGCACGGTCTTGAGCATCCTCAGTGGTTAGTCCATTGGCTCTCATGTCCTGCGTCACGACGTCCAGCCATCGCTTCCTTGGGCGTCCGGGGGGTCTTACTCCAGGGACAGACATATCAAGACATTTTCTTCCGACGTAGTTCTTAGGCCGGCGCAAAACGTGGCCATACCATCTCAGACGACGCTCTTGGAGCTTATCCGCTACGTCACGGACCTCAAGACTACCTCGAATGAATGTGTTGCGTATGCGGTCAGCCCGAGTAACGCCACACATCCACCTCAGCATCTTCATCTCCGTTACGTGAAGCTCCTGAGTGTGCCGAGATAATGCTGTCCAACGTCATGCTCTTGTATATCAACCCCTTCAGTTTGGGCGGTATACTGCGATCGCAGACCACACCAGTGACCTCCCGCCATTTGGCCCAAGCAGCGCTAACCCGGGCGTGGACATCGTAGTCTATGCCTCCGGACTCGTGCATAATGGATCCAAGGTACCTGAACTTCTCCGACTTAACGGCTGGCTCAGGCCCGATGTGGATGGTGCTCGAGTCTGGGTTCCCGCAAGCCATGTACTCGGTCTTTGACACATTCAGTTTAAGACCACCGTTCTCAAGCGCACCCTTCCAGGCATTCACTTTACGCTCCAGCATCAGTCGGTTCTCGTCAATGAGTACTATGTCATCGGCATACATCATCAGCCATGGAGGCTGGTCCTGGATGTGAGCCGTGACAGTATCTAGCACTACATTAAACAAAAGTGGACTAAGAGCTGGCCTTGGTGAACCCCTACTGTAATTGGGAAGAGTTTGGTATCGCCAACAGCGGTCCTAACTGTAGAAACAGAGTCGTTGTACATGTCTCTGATAATAGCAACATAGGATTCAGGGATCCCTTTGGATCGTAGTGCCCACCAGATACACTGACGTGGCACACAGTCAAAGGCCTTCTGCAGGTCTAAGAATGCCACATGCAGAGCTCTCCTCTTTTCCCTGTGTGCCTCCATCAAAATTCTGAGGGCAAAAATGGCGTCCGTAGTGCCTGATCCTGGCTGAAATCCATATTGACACTCAGAGAGTACACTCTCGGCGGAGCCTGAGGGCGATCACGCGCTCGAAGAGCTTCATGGTGTGACTCAGAATCTTAATGCCCCTATAACTACCGCAATCTTGAACACTGCCCCTTCCTTTGTAAATAGGGGTAATAAAACTGTGCCGCCATTGATGTGGCATCGTCCCAGTGTTCAAAATGCGGTTAAAAAGATCAGTAGCATGATTTCCACGCTTCGATCGGAATATCGTCAGGTCCCACCGCCTTGCCGTTCTTCATGCGTCGAAGACAATTCCGAGTTTCATCAAGGGTTATTGGAGCAATAAGTCCCAGGTTAGGAGGTGGTTCAGACGGAATACTACCCGGTTGCTGAGTATTTAGCAGCTCCAAGAAGTAACTTCTCCACCTCTCCTTCACAGAAGCATGACTACAAAGCAGCTTGCCTTGGGAATCTCTGACGCAAAGACATTTTGTGATATCTTGCGTCGCTTTATCCCGGGCACGTGTCAATTTGTAGATGAGCTTCTGCCCCTCCACTGTTTCAAGTTTATCATATAGAGGTAATAAACTGTCACTGCGGGCTCTGGCTACAGCTCTTTTGCTGGCACGTTTCGCTGCTATGTACTCCAGCCTGTCTTCAGGAGAGTTGGAACGCTGCCACTCCTTAAATGCAGTCTTCTTATCATGAATCACCTCTTGTACCTTGTCATTCCACCACCATGTCTCCCTGTCCATAATACGTCCTCCCCTAGAAACGCCAAGAACATGTTTACCAGCCGTAATGATTGCTGACTGAGCTCGATTCCAAGCATCCTGAGCAGTTTCGGTGTTAGTTGATAAATTTTGACTGTTAATATCTGCCAGAAAGTCGGTCTGCATTGGTCCATTCAGCAACCACCACTTGATCTTAGACTTACGCGTCTCGGCTAATTTCTTTATCGGGGTAACGACATAATCCATGACAAGAAGACAATGTTGGGCCGTGAGGCTTTCACCAGGAATGACTTTTCAGTTAGTTACCTTGCCAACATGACACCGCCTGGTCAATAGATAATCTATTTGGGTTGAGTGGAGTCCACTCGCATACGTAATAAGATGCTGCGGACTCTCTTGGAAGAACGTATTCACGATGGCCAGATCAGATGCAATACAGGTTCTTAGGATATTTTCGCCCTCTATATTGCGGCGTTAGAGGATCGGCTCTAGGATATAGCGATGTTAGATATATATTCACTAATTTATGCATACATTACAAAAAAAGCACTACGATGGTCTACTATTTAGAACTTTTATTTGTCTCCAGTCAAGGCAAGTCTATGTCAAGTAGCCACGTACCTACTCCTTACGATTTCTCCGGGACAGAGAATTCTCTTCCCTTGAGAATTCTCCACTTGGTGTTGTAAAGGCCAGTAGGACACACATTAATCTTAGTTCATCAATCATTAGTCCTATAAAAAAATAACTGATAAGCGCATATCTTACTTGTGTTTTCATATTAGCACTGATACGTTTTATCTGTCAGATTTATCTGTGAAAGACCAATTTGTAATTGTAAAAACCATTTTATCTTTTGTATTGATAAAATCTTAATTTTCATTCTGTATTTATATGTACTTTCCTTACCACGTTTTATGATACCAAAATGAATATCAGTCAAGTGCGAGTCGTATTCGCGCACCAACGGTTCCGTAACAATTTTATGACTGTTTGTCAGCGGAAAATACAACTTATAAAAAGTTGACAACTTAATTTTGCACTCATTTTGTATGAAATAAACTACACGTTAGTTTGTAATGTTTATTTTTTGTGTTAGGCCTCGTCAGGCAATTTGCAATATATTTAAAAATAAGACGACAGCAGTAAGTGGAACGGAGTGTCTCATCATAACGTAGAAAATGAAAACTTTAATTTTCAACATTATAATCGACGTCGTCGTAGCGCGGCACATGTGTCTCACTGTAAACACGACGACTGTGAGTTCGATTCCCACTAGAATATATTTTAAATTTCCTCGCCCTGATAACAAGACGATGTCTCGAAAGGCGTAAAGCGGGGAACGGAGTGTCTTAACACTTGGTTCTCTGTCTACTCTGGATATGCGGAATACAACGTTAAGCTAAAAAAAAACAATAAAAATAAGATATTTGAAAAGCGTGGAAAATAATTACTTTGGAGTTTATCATAAATCACGTTATAATCCACAGCTATTGATTAATGAAGATTTCTTATCGCCATATCACCGTGTGGTCTAAAGAAATTAATTAAATTATTTTTAATTCATAATTAGTGCTTAACATATTATTAGAACGGCATATCGTATTTAGAAAAAAAAATATTACATAAATTAAACATGACCATTTCACTAACCGGTAAGTTGGTGATACTATTTGTGTCACTAGCTGTGATAGGTGGTTTGACGGCTGTGATAGTGTTAGTGGTGAATGATAGTGTTGTAATAGATGATGATGTTATCGCATCTACAACTAATCCACCTCCAACGGTGGCCCCTGAGGGTGGTTATGAAGTGGGTGTTGGTATAGCGGATATGACTGGGCCATGTGTTGAAATTACATTTGTAAGTATAGTTTTAAATATGAACTTTATAGGTAGTTATGGAAAAGATTCAGATAGACGTAAAATAAACAGTATATTTTAATTACATTAGAAAACAGCGATATTATTATATCATACCTTTAAATTTCAATATATAAATCTAAGTATAGCTACTTCCACTGGCCACTATCGTATTTTATTAGTTAGTAGGGCTCACAACGAGACTAGCGCTACTAACTTACAAGATAGAAACATTTATATATAGGTATATGTATATATATATATATATATATATATATATATATATATATATATATATATATATATATATATATATATATATATATATATATATATATATAACTAAAATATGTTGTATAAATAAAAAAAACTAATATATACTATGTTGTATGTGCTATATGTATACTACGTATACATACCAATCACACGCACGCACTAATTTCAGGAATCACATGTTCATATTGAAAAAAGATTTTTGTTGTTCACTGTACCTACCGGTAGCAGTTACCTGAGATATTTAAAATATTTTTGTAATATACACAAATTTCAGTTACTTCTATTTTGTAACTGGGACAAAGCTGCAGGTCGCTAAATCAGGCATACAAACTATAAATTGAGCTACGAGAGTGTATATATGTCTTATACAAATGTGTATATATGCTGTAATTATAAGAGCTTATGATATAAAAGGTTTAGTAGCTATTAACTTAGTGCTGAATTGTATCGATATTTAAGTTTAGGTTCAAAAACAACTTAAAACAAAGTCAGTTTTTTTCAGATGGGCTACGCGGAATTAGGTCAAAAAGGAGGTGGCATACATTTACGTCAGTTTTCCCGAGCTTTCATCTTCGTTCAAGGGAATACTAGAGTAGTGCTAGTTACAGCTGAAGTTCAAGCAGTTGGAATTGCTGTAAGGCGAGGGGTAAGTTATTTCCTGCATAATTTTTTTATTATTAATAGTATAGCTTTTTTCACAAATTCTTGGATTTTACAAGAATGATGTGTCTTGGCTCTCTGCTTATCTTGTTTTATCTTTATTTTTCTTTTGTTTGCAAAAAAAAACGTTAAGTATTCAGTGGAAACGCAATGGCGTTTATTTCTTAGACCAAGTAAATGTATTCTAAAATCTGTCATTTAAGATTTAATACATTATTATCGCTTGCTTTTTCTGTGATTAGAGAATCACACTGTGTTTTACAAATAAGGATGATATTCTAGTATAGGGTATTCGGGTATTCGTTATTACAAATTGTATTGTATAGGTGATAAGATTATACTATTATTACAGCACTTTCTTAACATTATTTCTTAACATATTATGGTACAACATTTTAACACAAATATAAAATGCATAAGGACCTTGTAACTAATAGTGATCACTTCCAAGAAGAAAAATAAAATTGAAATAATAAAATACATTTTTTTTTTGAAACACTAAATGTTGAAGCATACATACATGTTGCCTATCAATCTGCAAATAGTGAAATAATTAGAATAAGTATTGATTTTTAGACTTTCCATAAACAAAATTACCATTTGATGGTAAATAATTATTTTTACCGGATAGTTATATAGTATATTTTTTTCAATCATAAACTGTAGAAAATTCAACCTTTCGGACTAATAAGTATCTACTGTAGACCGTGGTTAGGTATTGGTAGACTTTCTTATACTGTAATTAATACTGAAATCATAGATCTTATTAAAATAAAAAAAAACTGAGTACAAATTTTCAGTAGCTGACTAATTATAAAATGTATTGGAAAATATATTTAAAATAAATAGTATTTTTGTAAGTATGTAATAAATTTAAATTTCCAGGTAGTAAATAAACTTCAACAATTATATGGCGATATGTATAATATTCGTAATGTGATCATATCTGGAACTCATACTCACAGTGCGCCCGGCGGCCATCTTGTGGATTTTCTTCTAGACGTATCTATTATGGGCTTCTCTCGAGAAACTTATGATGCTTATGTCGAGGGAATAACCCGGGTGAGTTTAATAAATATTTTTTTTTTGTTGTATAAATATATTCTACATTTTTTAAATGAAGTGATTACATTATTTTGTTTTACACTTTTCAATTTTTTACAAGACAACACCATTTCCTGTAAAACAGAGAGGAGACCCGTGTCAAGACATATTTAGGTGTATAAATAGTCTAAATAGTACAGTATATAGTACAGTACAGTATATAATACTATATATATATATATATATATATATATATATATATATATATATATATATATATATATATATATATATATATATATATATATATATATATATATATATATATATATATATATATATATATATATATATATATATATATATATATATATATGTATATATATATATATATATATATATATATATATATATATATATATATATATATATATATATATATATATATATATATATATATATATATATATATGCCATAATTTAAGAACTAAGATTAACTGAAGTGAACTTGATATGCTTGAGAAGGCGTTTGTGGCGTCGTGGGACGAAAACTAATAGTAACGCGAACGCGATGTGAATGATTGTGGGTTTAATCATCACATGAACTTGAATATTATATGAATATAATTATTCCTCATCGGAGAAATGTTTATATTAAAATATTTCCTTTTGTCGGATAGTAAGAACACTCGTCCCGTGCCGTAACAAAATAAAGGTAATAAGGGGGCGAAATAATTGACACGATAGTTGCGTTACCGCTTAACTTTTTCTTTTTTTTTTCCTTTTTTTATATGAAGACAATATTAATTTGCTTGCCGAGAAGTTTGAGTTTTTGATTGACGTTATACATGTGGTACATATCGATGTCTTGGACTCAATGGGGACCAGTCTTCCACTGGAAAATGCCTCTAGTTACGCCAATGCTGAAGTGAAGTGGGAATTCATCAAATTCGTACATTTTTCTGTCTATGTTGCCAAAATGTGTTCACGGACATGTTCATAATAGACTTATCAGTAATATTTAAATACATTTTTTAATAATTAAAGCGTTGATTTTTCATATAGGACTACATAATATATAAATAATAATTCGTACAAAATTGTAATAATCTTATAATATATTTGGTAAATACTTAGATATTTATATTATTACCCATTTATTAAGTAATCAGGCTTGTTATTGTTATTAGGAATGTTTCATATCTTATCTGTGCATCTTTGTTGAATGAATTTGATAAATGGAGATTAGAATATGCAATATTTATACATTATATTTTATATATTACCATTACAATAACTATTATAAGGAAACTACTACTAACTACTATCTAAGTACTTATGTACTAGATTCATTTACGAAAAAAATATTTAATTCAAGTAGAAGTTATATCTCACGAAATTTGGACATTCATTGGAAATGCTGTTTTGGCGATCAATTTTTAATAATAAGTATTTTCTGGATAGCAAGAATATGATTATTAATAATAGAGTTTATTTTAATCTGAGATAAAAATTTATGCTTTTTATTATTTACTAAACTATGAAATATTAGAAAACAAAAACATAAGAAATTCTTATAATATTTCAGAGTATAGTGAGAGCCCATAACAATATAGCACCAGCTCGAATGTACTTTGGTAGTACAAAAGTGAAGGATGCTCACGTTAATCGATCTCCCTACTCGTATGATAAGAATCCTGAAGAAGAGAGAGCAAGGTAGGTTGTTTATTGAGCTTGAGCTCGTTTCCACATTTTTCGGCTTCCGCTATCCACTGATTTTAGAGTATTGTCTTTGTTTGTTTTTTTAAGTTTCATGCTGTAGTATATGCCGTAGCATATAGCAAGGCAGAGGGAGCTTAGTGGTAGGACAATTTATTCCCAATATTCGATATATTGCGCGTTGAGATAAATTAAGATAATTCATCTCAAGTAGGGAACGAACCCAAGTAGGAATCGAACCCGCGACTGTTGTCTTGCCTGCTATGCCACTGCGCCACGACGGCCACAATGATCTACGATGCTATGATGATGTATTTAAATTCCACCTAAAGATGGAGAAATCTAACATCACTGAGAATTTTTAGCCTTAATAAAACAAGTATTTTATTAACTGATTTCCAGATACGAATCGAACACAGATGAAGAACTTACACAAATACGTATAACTAAACTCGATGGCTCCCTCCACGGTGTAATGAACTGGTTCTCAATACATACAACCAGCATGAATATGAGCAACCATCTCATATCATCTGACAACCTTGGTTACGCTGCCCTGAAGATGGAAGAAACGCTTAACCCTGGGAGACTTGCTGGGAAAGTAAGTGATTTAATAAAAATAAATACATTTAGAATACTATACTTGTAGACGAAAATTCTTTGTACCTATTTAGTAGTTTCATACTTTTCCACTTAGAAATATAATAGATTCTAGAACGTTACATGAAAATTGTTCAGAATTGTCATCTTAATAATTAAAGGTAGCTTGATTAACTTAATTAAAAGACGACCACCAAACTCATCAAATTGTTAAATTTGTTTCAAACCTCTTATACTTGAAGTAAAAAAAAGTATATAATTGAATATACCTACCTACATAATTTACAATAAATAACCGATATGCTTATATTCTTGCTTTATTAAAATTGTATACGTTACTTTCAGCCACTGATCGTAACAGGTTTCTTCACATCGTCTCTGGGCGACATATCCCCTAATACACGAACGCCAAAATGCGAGTTTAGCGGCAACGAATGTGACAACCAGTTCAAATTGTGTCAGTTATTCGAGCGATGTTTCGCTTCCGGACCAGGGGAAGATATGTTTGAAAGTACGAGGATTATTGGAGAGAAAGTGTACCATGGAGCTATGGTGAGTGCCGCTGATGAGTTTTGGTCAGTGTCAGAATTCATGAGTCAGAATTTGGAGTTTTATATTGGGGTTGGCTTGATGGTTGTGTGGGCGCTGAACAGAGAGAAATGGCGTGAAATAGTGGCAAAGATATGCAAAGTATGAAGGTAAAAAATATGTTTAATTTCTACTGTCTAGGTTAACTTAAGTTTACTTAAGATAAAATGAGACTGTGATCAACTTATCACCTATTTAGACACCTAGATAGCATGCCAAACCTAGACTAAAGCAGAAAAAAATTTATTTAGAAATAATAAATTAATATCAAGCATTATGGTTTCATGATCGGTATAAATAATATTAGAAGAGCTTACGATTTTACCTGTTTAGTTTTTATTAGCATATTTCTCGAGACCCAGTTCCATCTTTAATATAGGATACATGGGGTACTAAGCAATCTAATAAAATGTATTTAATAACTTATAACTCAAAAATCGAGTATACCTAAGGCCCTACCATATGTTTCAAAATATAAATTAATAAAATTTTCGTTTACAGGAAGTACTTAATTCCAATGCTGAAGAAATAATCGGAGATATATCAGTCATACATCAGTTCGTTGAAATGGGAAACGAAGTGGTACCAAAGTACAATCCTGTGACAGATGAATTTATGACGGTTTGTTGAAGAGTTTTGTTAATATATAGATATTATTTTAATACACTTGAAAGAGTACATTCAGAACTTCAAACGTACAAAATTAACTTTGGACGGTTTCCAAGAATTGTAAGTTATATAGTAAGGTAAGGTATATCCTGCTATTAAAAACAAAAGTGTTTAAATTTTGGTTATTTGTACCTGGCTTTGTACTGGTTTGGCTGGCCTGGCCTGGCCAGTTTGTACAATATTTTCCATATGCATTTCAAGTTATACAGTAAACATTACACATAAGATAAATTCAAAATACTAATGCTTTATCCACTTTTGTCCACAAAATCTATACATCTATATCCTTTTAGAACGAAACAGTAAGCGGGTGCGTCCCTGCAATGGGTTACAGCTTCGCCTCGGGCACTACAGATGGCGCTAATATACTCAATATCACTCAGGTATTTTTATTTTTTACTTTTAAAGATCTATTTAATCTGTACCAATGAAGCTGAAGTTGGCGTGGTTCAACGCACTAATTTCAGAAATTAAATAAGTTTCATTAATCTTTTGGATGTACGCTAAAAATGATCTAGGACATTGAGAATGCGTCAAGCGTATACAACTATCAGTTATGTCTATTTAACTACAGGCTTCATCCACGTAAAAACAAGTATTTTAAAACGTATACTTTTGTACCAACCAGCACCCGAACCCGCTCGTCTTGTATACCATCCAAGCGCTCGAGCTACTTTTATATTTGTATACGTTCGTTGCAAGTACACAGATACATATTAGCACTAGACTTTCTCTGCCTGACATAACAACAACCAGACCGACGAGATTGCAAGTTAAAAAAGAAAAAAAAGAAAAAGAAAACTACAGCAACATATTTTGCTATATCATGGGATATCTATATCTATTTAATTTAAAAAAAGCATAAAGACTATATGTCCTATGATACTATGTTCTTCAATTATGTAAATATATATAATCAAATGCAATGTTATATTATCTTAAATATTTAAATTTTGATACGGGTTCAATCCACACTAGGTGAAATTATTATATTCATGAGGACCGTCGTGGCGCAGAGGCGTCTGTCTGTAATCGCGACGTTCTTGGGTTCGATTCACACTCAGGGAAAATGAATTATTAAAATTTTTATTGCTCTGGTAACTAGACAAACCGTAAATGTCCCGAAGGGGGGAAAGCGGGGAACGGAGTGTCTTAACATTAGGTTCCTTTTGCCTACTCTGCTATTTGCGAGATACAGCGTGAAACTAAAAAAATGCAGGATAAAAGGTGAAGCTGCTTATTTTAGTTTAACATTTAATTCCAGGGTACAATAAACGGCAACCCGCTGCTAGACGCAGTGAGCGGGATAGTGGCGCGCCCCACTGAGGAGGACACGCGCTGTCACGCGCCCAAGCCTATATTGTTGGCTACCGGACGGGTTTGTATTTTATTTTAGTCTATGTGTCAAGTTACTTATTTGTGTTGACGCTTCAATGATGCTGGCAACATTTAAGACCGACAATCTTCCTAAAGATATAAAATTATCAATTCAGTTGCCTAATTTACATTGCAGGCCAACTTCCCTATTCCATGGCATCCCCACACAGTCTCCATAACCCTCATCCAGCTGGGCCAGGTCACCGTGCTGGGCGTCCCCGGCGAGCCCTCCACCATGGCGGGCCGGCGCATGAAGCGGGCGGCGTGGGGGGCCCGTGCGGCGCGGGGGGCCCGTGCGGCGCGGGGGGCCCGTGCGGCGCGGGGGGCCCGGGGGGCCGTCGTGGTGACGGCGCTGTGCAACGAGTACGCGCACTACGTCACTACGCCTGAGGAGTACCAGGTGGGGTATTAAAGTAGCTGCGAGCCAAGAATTAGGGAAACCACGACTCGTTTTATAGTTTTAAATTTTAAAGCTACCATAAATGTATGTATTTCAAACCAAGCAGTCGATGAGTCGCAGTGGGGCCGCGACTCGTTGTTGATGCTATAGTCCGTGTAGATATACGGAGATACAGAGTGTCCTCACAGTAAGTTCTTTCTGTGTACCCTGCCTACTCTATATGTGGCTAAAAATATAACGTGATCCCGGTAATCCCAATATTTCCCATATTATTTCCAGGTCCAACGTTACGAGGCAGCTTCTACAATCTATGGTCCTCACACATTAGACATTTTTCTCCACAAGTTCCACGAGTTCACACTGGCAGCTATAGAAGTAAATATATTTATGTTTTTTGTTTATACAACACAATAATAAATTTAGTTTTGTGTGCTTGTATTTTTTCTTGTAAATTGCTAATTAACCGAATTTTATAAAGTTTTTTGAGATTATATATATGTATATATATTAGTTTACATCTATTTTATTATCGATAAGGCCATATTACGCTCAATATTATTACATACAATATAATAATATTGAGCGTAATATGCCATGTACTATATAATATAATATATATACTATATTATTTCAGACACACACACACATATATATATATATATATATATATATATATATATATATATATATATATATATATATATATATATATATATATATATGTATATATATATAATTATAATTATATATACAATTTTTTTATTTTTTTCATATCATATTATTTTCTTTTAAAAACGTCTCGTAGGGTACAGCAGTCTCGCCGGGAATCGAACCCGCCGACGTCAAGAGTCGCACCCTATCCCTGATCCCGCCGGTGGTGCTGGACGGTGCGGGGGGCGCCGCCTTCGGGGACGTCGTGAGCGCGCCGCCCGCGACCGTCGCGGCCGGCCGCCTGGTGCGGGCTCAGTTCGTAAGTTAATCTACTTCACTACCTGTATAATGTGATCAGTTACTGTCTTTTCTTAATGTTACACCATATGTAAAAATATATGTTGAATATTACTTAAAGGATTTTTCTAACTATATCACCTTGTCTCTGCCTAATATCCTATATAAAGAGATGTCATAAAGAGTAAGGGAGGAAAAAATACTAAATTCAATTTACTTTAATTTCTATAATTGTGTAAAATTGTCAACACAATGGGAATTCAAATCTGCCCAAGCGTTCTCTATCTAACCTGTTAGTTCTTGTACGTTCCTTTACTTGCAATAATAAAAAATATTCAAAATTGGAATTATCTCTTACAGGTAGCGGCGAACCCCCGCAACGACCTGCGTCAAGAGCTGAGTCACGGCGTGGTGGAGCGCCTGGAGCTGGGCCAGTGGGTGACCGTCGCCACGGACGCGGACTGGGACACTAAGTGAGGACTTCGTCTATGTGGACTATTCCAGTTTTCTTTGGAATTGTATAAAGAGTTGTTACACTCTCCCAATCCCAATCCTAAGCCTCGTAGTTTCACGAGCACGTTGTCAGTCTCTTTAATGGAAGAGCATATAATAGAAAATCTTTGTTTAGTTATACAGAATAATACGTTTCTGATTAAATATCAAAATTAAACATTAATCAATATATCGTTTCTTAATATGATACAGATAATGTATAAAATTTGATAAATTGTAAATAATAATATAATCAAGTGAATAATAACATTAATCAAATAAATTGGCGGTAAAAGTTCTACTTCCTAATACGTCACCAGTTTACTTTTTTCCCGGGGTTTTGAATCCATTATCCTAAAAACGAAATAAAACCTTATATTATAGAAACACACTTGATTGATTTTCGGATAATTTATATTTTATATTTCATTGTACTGTTTGTTTTCCTCAAATAATAATAATAATAAAATGTATTCCAGATTTACATGGGAGCGCGAGTCGACCGTCTTAGGCACGAGCAAGGCGACGGTGGAGTGGCGCGCGCGCGCCTCCGCGGCGGTCCCGCACCGCGTCGTGTACCACGGGGCCGCCCGGAGCGTGCTCGGCGATATCACACCGTTCAAAGGGGTTTCCAGTCATTTCTATGTAGTGTCTTAGTTTATTTGTTTTTTTTTTAAATTAATTTTGCGCTATTTTACACAGACAGAAAGGTTAGTGTTTTTAAAATGTGGTGAATTGGACGAATTTGCGCTTTATCTTGTCGAAACGACAAAAAATGGCAGACCTATAAAAATAATGTCTTCGATTGGAGTCCATTTTCAAATTAAATTGACTTTTTATTAATATAGCAACAACAAAGTGTGCGGAACTGATATTTACATTTATAGTTTATTTAAATATAATTTATATATTTTACATGATTTAGTCTATCTCCCTAGGAATACAGTCAGCAGTGGATGCTTGCCATTCGATACGTTTCAGCTACTTTTTGTTTATATCTTTAATTATCATAATGTGCAATAATATAAAACACATTATGTTTGTAGTTGACTTTTTACATCGTGTTTAGCTATTTATACGCTCATACTTTCTTTGTGAACTGTTAAAGTGGCGTTAATTACACTCGGTGATAGCTCGGTGATTTTTATTCGTTCTCATTAACTCTACACAGAAAAATATTCAGCTCTTTTTTATTACATTTTTATTTTCACTCAGCACTCCTCCACGCACTTCCTCCTCCTCCTAATCTTCGTCCAATTTCGAGACATTGAGCTTGACCTTCTCATCAGAGCGAGGAAATGCCAATAATTGAGGAAATGACAATATTACCACAAGTAGGAATCGATCCCACAACTGTATTTAACTTATGTAATTTACTCAAGTGACTATTTAACTTTTCTTCATACATTTCATAACTTTAACACTAAAAATGACATTTTGTTAGTACTATAGAATATTCCATAGTACTATAGAAGCCTAAATATATAGTAAAATATGATATGCAGTTGTTTATTGAAATTACAAGGAAATATATACCTTATTGTAGTGAAATAAATTATATATTTGCTTGTCAGCAATATTTTATATTGTGTTATGTGTATTTGTGTAGATATAAAAGAATTATTATATACACTTCTCTTTCTATCGTAAGATTAAAGAATGAGAGGGAATATAGCATATGTACATTTATGAACATGTAAAATTAATATTATGATAACTTCTTTAAGCCACGAGTGGGAATCAAACCTATTATTAGTATAGTAAACGTAAGAAATCATGAATAAATAAAATGAGTTACATTTAAGTATATAAGAAATATTAATAGTAATTGTACATACGATATTGTTATTAAACATATTTTGTTTTTTTTTTTTCATTTTTAATATAATTTACACATTCTTTTGCTATTTTTTTGATTAGACATCACAAATCTGAAAATAAAAATTTACTTTGAAAAAAGAAATTTAGAAATCGATATTAGCTTTATCGATAATAGAAACCCATAATCGATTCTCAAAGAACTGAATAATGTTGTTTAGAATCGTAGCCAATAACAAGGTTGGCCCTATTGTTTATAATGCGACTAAACGCAATGGTCATTTAAAATATACATATGAGTAGTATTTTACTACTGTTTTAATTTGTCTCGTTATATTTCGACGTTATTAATGTTGCTGGATTACTTCATGTGACTTTGAACATTAGGATGCTTAAATTAAGTGTGATTTTTATATAATGACCGTTTGTTTTTATAATCTTTTGTATTTAAGGGGTTATTAGTACATTTTCTATTATACCTACATAAAGTATTAGTGGTCTTCTTTCGTAACACATAATACATTTTAGTATTTGTTTTTTTTTAAACTTTATTTACATTTAAGGAAGTTTTGTAATATTTGTTGTAAATAAATACTTAAACGGTAAATTTTGAGTAAGTGAGTGTGAATTGTTCTCTGCTATTGAAAATATTGAAAGGTAAATATTTTATATTTTTTTTATCGTACTTAATTAAAAACCTATTAAATTCGTTGTAGTTTGATTTTCTGTCTATGATTCTATAATAGGTTTTGTAATTAAACAGAGGAGTCCAATAAAATTATAAAAAAAACATATTAGATAGTACTTTTACAAAAAAAATTAAAATCTGAGATCATAGATTAAAAAAATAATAGACAGACAGCGCGCGTAGAACAAGAATGTGAAGCCAACAAACCAATTACAAATTTAAAACGTACGAATAGTAAGTTTCTTAAAAAATTGCCTTCTGGTATTTAAGCAATATAAAAATTGCTCCTATAAATAAAGAAAAGGAAATGAGATATCTTTCCACGTATAATTATTGATTTTATTTTTAATTTCTTAATTTGTTCCACAACTTTTTGGAACACAGCACCTCAACAATAATTGGTCAATGTTGTCAGTAGATATCAAAATTTGTTTCCCTTCAAGTTAGGAACAATATATGAAGAGTAGGAATATTATTTTTTTATATTCTTTAAATGTGTGCAACATTTATAAAATTACATGTACATGGGCTTTACGCTAAAAAGCATTCTCTCCATACCAATACTTATACAATATATTAATATAAAAATATGTACACAAAAGTCGCCGTAACTAATAATAATAATTAACAAGGTATTTACCTGCTGCATTTTAGTTCGCACAGGTGGAAAGCTTTTTATACGCCTCATTGAATACAAGGAATTGCATAGAATTATTTGCGGGATATATCCCCAACGTAATTGCTCCAAGAAAGCTTGTTTTTTATAATAAATTTATTAAAACAATTAATTCTAAAATATTTAATAGTACGATTCAGCTATAAATTAAAAACGAAATTCAAAAACTGATGTTCAAGTGGTGTAAAATGGAAGCTTTTTAAATTCAATACATCACGGTCGTAGCTGTTAAATTATCGAAATAAATATGTGGTATTATTTACTTCTCAATTTTAAATTATATTTACATTTAGTATAGAGCATTTATTGTGATTCTGCCGACAAACAATGAATATTTAAATTAGTGTTCGACCAAAAGTTCAGTTTCAGTTTCGGTTCGGCAAAAAAATTAGTTTCGGTTTAGTTTCGGTTTCGGTGGCAAACCTGCCGAAACTACGACCGATACCGAAACTGCATTCGGGAGTTGCCGCGCTGTGCTCGGTTATGATTGGTATGAGTTAGAGTATGTAGTAAACTACGAAAAATAACTTAATATAACAAACTAATCCATAGATTTTATAGTACAGTTAAGTTTAACATAACTATCTTAATCTTTTGTGGTTATTTTAACTCATTCACTATTGCTATATGTAAACAAACATAAGTTAGGTATATTTTAATGAATTTTAAATTGTTAATCCACACTAAGGATAGAAAAAATACTTAAAGAAAAGATATAAAAATTTGAACACAGCGGGATTTGAACCCGCGTCTATGTTGCTTAGTGTGGATTAACACTTTAAAAATCATTAAAAGATTTTAATAAAAATAGAATTGTCTCTTGCGAAATGATTATTCTTTGCAATAATCTTTGGTTAGCGGAAATTCGTGAAAATCTCCCTACAGAGATGCTAACAACGTAATAAGATGTATAAAGCATATAAGACCCCAAAGCATATTGCTCCAACGTTCAATTCAATAATTATTACCAATATAACCAAGTAGCAAGTACAGTTAAATAATTATTTCTTTTGGAAAATTAGCACGCTTGTAATGAAATGATTTGGTACGTACCTACCTAGATATCCATTTTATAAGTTTTGTTTATCACTTAAATATTAAATACCTACATATAAAAATCGTGATATTGGGTAAAAACTTAAATAAGTATTTAAGTTGTTATTTAACGCATTTTTAAAACTGTGATTTAAAGAAAAATATTAAAGTTTAAATATTAATAATATTTTCTTAATTTTTCCCACAAAACATAATACCTGTAAGAAAACTTCGGTTTCGGCATAAACTGAGACCTTTGCTAAAATTCGGTTTCGGTTTCGGGCGTAAAAATCAGTTTCAGTCGGTCTTTCTCATACTTGAGTGAGCGATATTCGATAAATATATATATATATATATATATATATATATATATATATATATATATATATATATATATATATATATATATATATATATATATATATATATATATATATATATATGTGTTTTTTATGATTGTTTTATTTAATTTAATTATAAATAATCTTAATTACAATGTATATTGTAAAAAAAAATACCTAATTGTATTTATGCGTGCAAATAAATGTAACTTGATCAATTCCATTTACCTCCTCTATATCAATACAAAATATCTGTCAAACAAACGAAATTAAAATTTTCATTTGAAAAATGCATTCATTATGACGTTGTCACGTTCAACTATCTTCTATCTATCTTCTATCTATCTTCTATCTATCTTCTATCTATCTTCTACTTTTCAGACAATCAAGTAGCACGCAAGCAAGTGTGGGTGTCCCCACAATACCGGTGCCCGCTTCTACTCAACACGGCTTGTTACCTACCCGCTATCTTTTTGTTCTATAATCTGAGAGCATAATATGCATTTTCTATTGCCATATAAAATTTAAACAACATCAACTGAAACCTAGCAAATGAAGCGGGTTTTTTTTTAATAGAACTAATTTTCAAATTTGTGAGTTTTCGAAAACACTAACGGTTGATTCCGAAATGGCTAGAGATTTAGAGCTAGGGATTTTACTTACTGGTGTTTCTTTTTAGGTGGCCAGTTATTTTTTTATATTAAACTTTTAATATTTCTTAATAGATCTATTTATAAAAAGAACTTGTATTTAATATTAAATATATAAAAAAATGGTAGCAGGAAAGTTAAGTTGGTTAAAAATTTTAATCTTATCAATATTATGTTTTTAAAACAATCATATTTTAATCTAAAATTGTTTACACCAAACTCGCCTTTATGAGAGTCTTTATAAGATAAATAGTGTAATGTATGTAATCTATCCAGGGGTCATAAACTTTAGCTCAAGATAAAATTTGTGGTTATATAATATGACAATAGTATCGTTTAATAGTCATACAAGATACGGATTACAGTCGTGTTTACTTTTAAAATTAAAAATATTTATAAAATATATAATTAATATTGTAGTGTACGGACTAAAGTAAGTTATATATATATATATATATTAGCAAATCTAGATATATATATATATATATATATATATATATATATATATATATATATATATTAATTAAAAATAAATTGATTGGAAAGAAATTATTTTAGTATTGAAAATATATACATAGAGTAGCCAAATTAGCAAATCTAGATAGTATACTAATAATATTATAACTAGTGATGTAGTGTAGTGATACGACGGACGGATACGGATCCGAATACGGATATTTGGTGCTAAGAGTCGCTGATACGGATACGGATACGGATCTTAATTGTTTTACTTGCCAAATATTTCATTTTATAAATATCAATCTGAACGTAAAATAACCCAATATAGACTTTTATCATTATATGGAAAATTAATGAGAGATCCGTAAATTATCCGCCACTAAAGTCACGGATACAGATCTTTTATCTGCTTCCCATATTATACAGATACGGATACGGATGCCGACACATCTCTCACAATTATAACGCAGAATATATTGTTTGGTTGAAACCATTTATCTCAAGCTATTAAAACTTTGATTTGATAAATTATTTAATAATAATTATTGTTGACAGGTAATTTATCTATATAGAAAAAAATAATAACAATATATTTTATGTTCATATATAATTAGTTAAGTACTTACTTGCAAGTGCGAAACGGCAGCTAAAAGCTAGTATTTAAATAACATTTATGATTATAATGACTTGAGAATGACCATAAGTCCGAATATTGTACAGCCTTCTTGAAGAAAATAAGCATTTAAAATATTCTATAATAAACACAAAGTCAGGTAATTATAAATTATATATTAATAATATTTTTTACAGATAAAAACAAGATATGTCTCGTAACGTGACAAAGAAGATAATCAATACCCCGGAATCGTGTGTTGACGACAATCTACGCGGAGCTGTCGCTTTATACCCTAAACTTAGTTTACATCCTAAACATCGAGTTGTTACCATTAGGAGAAAGGTAAGTTCATTGAGTTACCTATAGGAGAAAGGTAACATACTTAAGAATCGAGGTAAGGTAAGTTCAGTTATATGGCTTTTAGGTAAACAAGTTAAAATTTAAGCCGTCTATGATATGTTGACTTGAGGACATATGCTGAAGTTTAGTTATAATTAGAAGTTTTATATTTTTATTTTTTTTTTAGTTTTATTAGTTAGTAAAACACACCACGGCTTCGTCTGTCTTCCGTGCTTTTGGTACATTTTTCTTTTCCATCTGTGTTTGTTGTCATTCTGCATTTTATTTAATTATTGATGAGTATAATCAAGTACATCACTGTGTACAACAAAAGATTTTACACACTACTATTGAGGCTTGAGAGATATTACTAGGCTGGAAGAGGCCCATTCAGTCACAGTTTTATGTGGTCGCAACCTGTGATTAGTCTGAAGTTTTATATTAAAAACAATGCGCTTGAAATTGTGGTAAATTGTGGAGAAGAGGGAAATCAAAATGAGTTGAAAAAGAGCTGCACTTTTTCCTTCTAATTCTAATACCTAACTAATAGATGCCATCGTGGCGCAGAGGCACGTCTAATTGTAAACGGGACGGTTGTGGGTTCGATTACCATTCAGAGGAATTAATTAAATTCATTTCCTCCTTTTAGTAAGAAGACAAAACGCAGCGTTCAATTTTGACTCACAATTTGAAAAAAAAAAACAAATTTAAATATTATTAACAATAATCTAATGCATTTTACATTATACTCTTTTTCTATTCATTCCAACTGTTGGTACCAATTACAGAATGACTCCGGACGTGTTGCGGTTCTCGGTGGTGGGGGTTCCGGACATGAACCATTCGCAGTAGGTCTGACTTTTCTACAGATTCTAGATTTTATAATATTATTAAATATTCAGAGCATATTTTGATGAAGTATTTAATTAGCAGCGATGATTGTCATTTTCTTTATCTTTTAATAACTAACGCGCAGTGTTGGTTCCGCCACTTAACAAATTGCATTTCTTTATGGAAGTGGTGGATAAATTGACAGCCGTAATCTTTACTCTACAGTAGTCTTGAGACTTGTTTCATTTTGATAATGTCGCTAAATACTACAAAAATTATAGGAATGACAATGACAAAAATTATAATACATATTAGAGAAAATTATAAAAAAATTATATTAATATTGTTATATACTATTATAATAATAATATTATTATATACTAATTTATCGTATTATTAGTATTTATATATTCGTCTATGTCTACTTTTATTATGTTATAGTGTTCCTTTTATCCATAAGATCGCTTTATGTACATTTTTTTTTAAATTTTTTATCTTTTTTTTTATTGTTTGTTTTTATATTTTTTTTAAAATAAAGAATTAAAAAAAAATATGTTTAATATTATAATTTTGTACATACGCAGGTTATTTAGGCCCAGGCATGTTAGATGGTGCAGTAGCAGGCGAAGTGTTCGCGTCTCCGCCCACTGGCAACATTTTGTATGCGATAGCACAGCTTTATAAATATAATTCTGGTATGTTATAGGTACATAGGTCACATAGGTTCGAATTTATTTCGACTAACTAGCGACCCGTTCGCGGCTTCACTCGCTTGATCGACGTTCTCTAATATAATATGCCAAATATAAAGTAAATGATTATCATTACAGGTTGTAAGTCGCGAACTAATCTAATATAATAGAATATTATATTTAATATTGTACTTATTTTTTTTTAAATTACTATATCTGTAAAAAAAATTATACGGAATATTTTTTGGGCGGTAAGTGCTCGCGCGCATTTTTAGTGTCGGTAAAAAACATTTTTCCAGTTTTTACATCTCGATCCCGACAGAATTTCGGTATACTATAAGCTTTGAGCGGAATAAAGCGGGAACCTAAAAAAAAATTCGGCGATCCTTAGTTCTGACGATATGTTTAGAAATTTTATTGAGTGTCCAAAATCTATAGAATTTGCATCACAGTTACATTATTATAGTAGTATATTAAATATTCGATTATCGATGTATAATAATATCGATATTCGATTTAAGAATGTAGTGGAGTGATAAGTCACTTAGTATTTCTTATAAACTTATAAAGACTATAAGTTAATAATAGATTTGGGTCACAAGTATATGAAAAGCAAGTGCCCATATAATTAAGTATATGTACATTTTCAGGTGGTGTTTTAGTGTTACTCGGTAACTATACCGGGGACAGATTGAACTTTGGGAAAGCATTTGAGAAAGCTAAAATCGCAGGCATTAAGGTGTGTACATGTTTTTGCTATAATAGTATATTATATATATATATATATATATATATATATATATATATATATATATATATATATATATATATATATATATATATATATATATATATATATATATATATATATATATGTATATCAAATCAGCCCATTACTGTCCACTGCTGGACATAGGCCACCCCTAGGGTGCGCCAGAGATCCCGGTCCTCCGCCTTCCGCATCCAGTCAGAGCCGGCTACCTTTTGTAGGTCGTTGGTCCATAGAGCTGGAGAGCGCCCTACACTCCGTTTGCCAATTCGCGGTCTCCACTCTAGAACTCGTCTGCTCCAACGGTTCTTCGACAGATGTGTCCAGCCCACTGCCACTTCAACGTACTTGTCCTGTGAGCGATGTCGGTAACTCTGGTTCTTTTCCGGATAACCTCGTTTCGGATTTTATCCTTTAAAGAGACTCCGAGCATAGCTCGCTCCATAGCACGTTGGGCCACTTTAAATTTGTGCACTAGACCGACTGTTAGTGTCCACGTTTCGGCACCGTAAGTCATGACAGGTAGGACGCACTGGTTGAAAACTTTCGTCTTCAGACATTGTGGTATAGGTGACGTCAAGATCTGACGCAGCTTGCCAAACGCTGCCCAACCTAACTGTATTCTTCGATCAGCTTCTCTCTCGCAATTGTTCTTACCAAGCTGAATAGTTTGCCCTAGGTAGATATATTCACTAACAGCCTCGAGAGAGGAGCCGTCTACGTATATCGGGCCCGGCATGACGTGATTGTTGAACATGACCTTAGTCTTGCTCAAGTTCATACAGAGACCGACACGCCGCGGAGATTCACCCAGGCTTTTCAACATCTCGGCTAGCTGTTCCAGGGACTCTGCCAGGATGATAATATCGTCAGCGAATCTGAGGTGCGTTATGTACTCGCCGTTTATATTGACTCCAAAGCCGGTCCAATCCGGGGTGGTGGACAGTTGGTGGTGGTGGTGAAAAGTTTTGGGGATATAACATCCCCCTGCGAAGTTGGATCGCTTTTGTTTTGCACTTCTGGATTTGAACAGTCATTGTAGCAGCGGTATATAGACATCTCATATATATATGTATATGATTATAGATATATATTTAAAACCATCAAATGTAATTTATGTAATTTTTTTTAATAAAGTTTGTAAATGAGGTTATGATGGAGGTATATTAAGATGAATATTATATCTTTTTATTTAATAAGTTAATAAAAAAGAGTATTGTATCGTAATATATGCTTGGATTGTATGAAGTTAAGAAATGATTATCATTACAGGTAGAAGGTTTCATAGTCGGCGAGGATGTCGCATCGAGTCACAACAAGACCGGCGGCAGGAGTATGTGCGGCGAAATCTTTCTTTATAAGGTACTGCAATTATTATTATACATATGTCATTTATTATATTATTTAAAAAAAAAAACAGGAATTCGTTATTTTATATAAATAAAAAATAATCAACAGTTCTTTCAATTTGTCGTCTCGATGGATACTTTATTTCTTCACTGATATAGTCCAGTCATGTACAAAAACTAGTACATATATTACATCACGTTCGTTTCTATGCAGCTCACTGTGACTATGGTCAGGGGTACCTCTAGGTAGTCCTCTAGGTCCAGGTGTAGGTCTAGATAATTCTAAGAAAAATATGCATACTTTAATGCGAGAGACGCATGTAACTAAAACAATATATCATAATAACATGGATTTTTATTTATTATTTCCATAGATGAGCGGCGCTATGTCCCAAAAAGGCAAAGATTTATATTACATAAGAGACATGGCGGCTGAAATTAACAAAAACATGGCTACACTCGGAGTGTGCTTGAGTGCTTGCTCTTTGCCAGGTAATATTAAATATATATTTTATATAATTAATAATTATTTAAGAAATGATAGCTACAACTGTATATAATTATTGATATACAATTTCTCGCTTTATTCCGTATACAGGGGGGTAGGCACTAGGTAGACCAGCGGGCTCAGACGTGGTGTCAAAACACCCCACTGCCCGCTGTGGCGAAATTCACCGCCGCTCTTGTTTTTCCAAGGTGTGAAAGTGAATATAACTGGTTCTCCACAGTGGGTGTCGAATCATCAACCGTAACGTTGTCAGTCAGTCACGTTGTATGCTTATTAAAAAAAATTATAATAATCAAGAGAGCCTATTATGCATAGCTTAAAATGTCGGTTTATTATTTTGGGGTCTTCAAACATCTACCTAAAACTTAACACCATGCCGTATTCCAAACATAACAAACTACGTAAACAATCAAAGATTGCCTATTCGATTCCCATTTGGGGTATCTCTGACCGCAAGGCCAGCCGCCACTGTTCGAGACGGAGCCCGACGTCATGGAGCTGGGCGCGGGCGTGCACGGCGAGGCGGGCATACAGAAAATGAAATTGGGGACCGCTAAAGAAACTGTTACTGTATTACTTGATAAGGTAAGTGCATTTATTTTCTTATAAGCAAATGTTGACTTAAATGAAGTATTTATTAAAGGAAATAGAATATTTTAAAATACTACTAATCGTAAAATGATTATTAATAGGTCATAAAATTATAAAGAACAATATAGGTATATAGAGGGCCGTCGTTGCGCAGAGGCACAGCGTCTGCCTGTAAACGCGACGATACCTGGGTTCGATTCCCATGAAGGGGTAATGAATTATTTTTATTTTCCCCGTTCTGGCAAGTTCCGCCACTTAACACACAATGCCGCGAATGTGGGGAACGAAGTGTCTTAACACTAGGTTCCTCAAGCCTACGGTTTCCTCTGCCTACCTTGCTATGATCAGGATACAGCGTGAAGCTAAAAAAAAGTGTACAAAAATAGCAGTTATTTCTTCAGTTTAGTAATGCTTAATGAGTCCAGTATACTAGTATCGCTAACTTAGTAGACTTTGTAAGTTTGTTTATTGCACAAATTGCTACACACCCTGACGGGTCAATGCTCATCAATATAAAAAAAAATACCTTCACGTTATATCCTGTATATAGCAAGGTAAACCTAGAGGTACCTAGTGTTGAGACACTACGTTCTCCATTTTCCTCCCAAATATTGACGAATATCACGTGTTGAAATATAAAAAGAATGAAATTATAAAAACTTCTAGGTTCTAGGTTATGTAATTTTTTTACCCATAATACTTTGAACTTATGGACATTATAAAGAACACATTGTTTAATTTGTACAGATCGTAGCTCACTTGAAACTGTCAGCGGGTAATCGAGTAGCGGCCATGATTAACAATTTGGGTGGCACTTCTCTTATGGAAATGAATATTATTGCTGCGGAAATTAAGGAGTATTTGGGTATGAGTTATTTGTATGTAACTTGTTTAAAATTAAGAGATTCAACAGGTTTTTATAATATTTTTAAATTGTATTTCACACTAAGAAGAATATTTACGAAATAAATGAAACATTAAATGTACCGGGACTCGAACCCGCGGCTCTTGTTTATTGATTTTTTGTTTTATACATGTCTAATCTTGTTACTAACTTATATCTGTTGGTAGCATTTATCATAGTCACATATATAGGTATGAAGTTATACATATATATTTCAAATTTATATTTTTCAGATAAAAAACAAATAATAATGGAGCGCCTATACTCTGGACATTTAAAAACATCGTTAGAAATGCACGGTATCCAAATAAGTCTGTTATATTTAAATAAGCTGCATGGCGATTACTGGCTCGAGATGTTAGACGAGCCGACCGGTGCCGTGGGATGGACCGGCAGTGTGATGTCAATGAGAGACAGTAATGATAATGATAATTGTAATGACGATGATGAATCATGGCTTCAGACTGATGCGAAGAAGGTTAGTTTTTCCAATGATCTGTTGTAGGTAGATTTTTTAGTGATTTCAGATTGGTCGCCTTTTGGTAATTTTTTCCACATTTTTCGTTAAGTTAAGCAGAAGGAATTTAGTGATAAGACTCTCCGTTTGAATGCCACACGTTGAATGCCAGAATTCAACGCAACACGTTCCCATAGCAGATGCGGCAAATGAAAATAATTCGTTCCTAAGAGGGTTTGAACATACGAATTGTAGTGGCTTAAAAAAATTTAAAATATTGAAAAAAAAATTATATATTAATTCTCATTCGTGGTAATGTTTCAGCTAATTATTATAATGTCCTCCCTACTGTGAAGAGCGCTATGAAGTTCTGTTTTCTCATATTATATTATTTATTTTTCCGTTGACTGCAGCTAACAGCAGGGCCCTCGTTGAATAAATCGG
Organism: Dione juno; assembly: GCA_037127375.1. Lineage (NCBI taxonomy): Eukaryota > Metazoa > Arthropoda > Insecta > Lepidoptera > Nymphalidae > Dione > Dione juno. The sequence goes on along the minus strand of JAXRJS010000014.1, from coordinate 14,547,229 downwards.
AGCAAGATTTACTATCAAGTTGTCTAAAATCAGCGGCTTTAGCCGTAGCCTCCAAGGAACAGCTCCTCAATGAGCTGGACTCGGGATGCGGGGACGGCGACTGCGGGATCACGATTAAGAATTTTGGCAATTGTAAGAAAGTTGCTTATATATGAAATATATTAAAAAAAAATTATTGTATAAGTCCCTATATATATTTAGTGGTATACTTAAACATATTTTATCCGACTGCGCGATTATGTATGTATGTTTACATATCAACGTATGGCGTAGACAACAAGCGGTTCTTCCAAAAAATTATGGTTTCTTTATATATCATGGTCTATTATTGGGTACTAATAGCAAAATTCAAAACTGTTATCATGTTTTTATAATTTTTATATGCTGTCGGTTTTTTATGATTAGTTTTCATTTATCTAATATTTATTTATATATTTCAGCAATCGTCTCCTACCTAAGCACAGCAAATCTACAATACCCTTCGAACATATTATTGGAATTATCGGAAATAGCTGAAGCGAATATGGGTGGTACTTCCGGTGGTATTTATAGTTTGGGTTTAGCAGCAGCTTCACAGGCTATGGCTAAGTAATATTTATATTTTTTATGACTTAAAAATCTTGCTTTTCAATTAAATGACAGTAAAAAAAATAATTTCATTACTTCCAATTTTAACTAAATTAAAGACAAATGTTAACTGCAATAAAACAAAATGTAAAGCCAAACTTTGAAGATTACTTATTCTGACCATTTTTACACGTGTCCGTATATAATTAGTTATTTATTTTGAAATGCTTAGAATTTCAAACTATTAACATAAAAAATTTGAATCAAAATTTGATTCGTCTTAGTATTTTTATATACTTATTTATGTCATGTTTGTACAATTTTAAATATTATTTCAATGTTTTTAGCGCAAAAGCCAACGATAGGAAGGCATGGTTAAACGCATGGCAATGCGCAATGGCCGCCATAACTAAGTATGGAGGCGCGGAGCCCGGCGACAGGACGATGGTATGTGGCAACAATTTATGGAGAAAAACTTTAGTATGCATTTTTAATGTGAACCTTATTTCTTGGTTACTATTAAATGGTGTTATATGATGTAGTCGACAATGTCTCAACTAATTAATGGCTTGAATTTAAGAAATTTTACTATTTTTATATAAATTATATCAAATATTTGCTTTCAGTTGGACACATTATACGCTTCTTCAATAGTATTCGAAACGTACTTAAGCGATGATCTTCAAATTTTATTAAGAAAAGCCGACGAAGCCGCCGAAAACGGAGCAAGAGCTACCGCCGACATGAAAGCTAAGTACGTATATTTACCATTCATTAATTAACAGATTTTTTTCTAATGGGTTCAACTTTTGTAAGCATCTTAAGGCGTTTACGTAATTATATAAAAAAAAAACAGCACTGTCATTGTGTCGGTTACAAAGGTTATTTAAGGTCAAGTGTCCAAAATAATCAGTACTGTATAGTATCTCGTTCGTAGTTCATTAAACGTTACCTAGTATGTTTTATTTTTTGTTCGATTATCAATATAAAATGTATTATAAAACTTAGAAATAATTAAGCGGGATTCGAACTTGTGCCTCTTAAATACCATCCAATGCTCTGGAGTCTAGATAATTAAACAATGCGTTCTTATATAGCTACGTCGAAATAAAACGGTTCCTAAGAGGCGCGGGTTCGAGTACCAGTTCTAACAATTTAAAAGTGTTATTGTAATATAATAATTTTTTTAAATATATGTAATAATCATTTTAAAATATAAATATTTAATTTAATTTTATATATTCCAGATTAGTAGATTTATCTGGACTGAAATTGATTATTCTATTGTAATATTATTTTATTAAAATAAATAATGTTTTTTTGTATTAAATATATAAAATTAAAACGCAGCGGGATTCGAACCCACGCCTCTTGGAAACCGTCCAAGCGCTCTGACTACTAACTTATACGTTTTTAATAACCTTTAGCTTAGTAGCGTAAAAATATAATACGTTTTATTTAAAAAAAATATTTTTTGACAGTGTGGGCCGCGCATCTTACGTGTCAAGCGAATATCTGCAAGGCGAGGACGCGGGCGCGCGCGCCGTCGCGGTGTGGATGCACGCTATTTATAATCATATTATAGAAAATATTTAAATATTTATTATAGATAATATTTTGTAATAAAATTATTAAACAATAAGATTTTGTCTTATCATTGAACATTATATATTGTCTGTTTGACAGCTCTCTACGACCTAAGGAACTAATGGTTCGAATTTCAAAATTATTTTTTTTTGGTTGGATAGTCTATACAATGTTGGAACGCTATATAGGCTACCATACTCTAAAGTCTGGAAATTAAACACTGTGCACGTTTCTTGCCACTTTGCGCTCAGTAAATAAAAAGCGTGTACGCGTAAATGAAAGCAAAGACATTTGGTTAGTGATTAGAGAAAAAAACTAATTTCTAACAATACTATAATCATCACAATTTGTTAACAAGTCATTTCTCTAAAGTTACACAAGTACAAATATTAGTTTACATCTATTTTATTATCCATAAGGCCATATTACGCTCAATATAATTACATACATAATATATATATATATATATATATATATATATATATATATATATATATATATATATATATTATTACACACACACATACATATATATATATATAAACGTTTAATCATATTTATTGACCACTAAATCATATGGTTTTGAGTACTTATGATATAGTAGTCAGAACGACTGGACGATCTCCTGGAGACACGGGTTCAAATCCCGTTACGTTAATATTTTTATAGGTTCTAAAAATACATATTTTTTGTACATTTCATAAAATTATTTCGAGTACAGTAAGCCGCTGTCACATTCCGCCGCAATGGAGCTAAATATTGAAAGGTGTTATATTGAGCGTTAAATGGCCACCTTAACCTCATTTTACAATAATTTTAATTTGTTTTAATTTAAACACTTTACATAATATTTTTCTACAATTTTGTCCGAATGTTATATATATAGAGAACTGTTACATAACAAAACAATATGGTTATGAAATGATAAGTACGAATTAATTAATTTTTACATAGTTTTGCATAATATATATATATATATATATATATATATATATATATATATATATATATATATATATATATATATATATATATATATATATATATATATATATATATATATATATATATATATATATATATATATATATATATATATATATATATATATATATATATATATATATATATAAAATCTAGATTACACTTTTAGGATTTAATTGTTTTTGAGAAAAGGAAAAACACAGCCATTAAAAAAAAATTACTATAAATAATCAATACTAATTTACAAATAAAACGTGGCTTATATACATTTTAAGCCTCACAAAGACTCATGCAAGAAAGAGACAGCTGTAAATACTATTGTTTCGTCTCACTTACTGTTTTGTCTAATAGCTATAATTAACCTAATTTTCCGTCTATGAACCTTATTATAACAAATGTTAGAAAGAGATAGCTATTCTTATTGCGGTTTTGTCACTCATTTACTACTAAGAGCATATTTAAGAATATATATATATATATATATATATATATATATATATATATATATATATATATATATATATATATATATATATATATATATATATATATATATATATATATATATATATATAAAGCACCATGTGTTAGTTATTTTAATTATTATAAATACTGACCGACTGAAATTTAATTTAGTTTTATTTACTAGCAATTTTAGCTTTAGGAAAGGCGTTGGAGGTACTTTTGGCCATGGCCTAGGTTATAAAATATTTTTTGCCCATTCATAATTTTAAGTTACTTGTGTTAAGTAATAAGTATGTATGTATGTAACTGTTTCAAGTCTGAGAGCAATTTCTTTTAGTAAATTAAGTGAGATTAATAATTAAATATCCTATATAAATGTCCACATACATTTATTTTTCAATTACAATTTATTAATATTTAATCACCACATATATATATATTTATTTATTTATTTATTTAACAAAATATATTTCCCAAAGTGCGTTCAAACGAAAGTTTAAATTTCAGAATCTATTGAATATTTAAAAAAAAAACAGATTTCAGTAAAGATTTTCAGTCAGCACTGATCGGTCAGTCACTAGTTACAACTAATATTGTTCGTATTTTCAAATTTATTCACTATATTTGATTAATTATTATTATTGTTTTATTAAAAGCATATATAACGGCGGTTGTTATATTTTGATATCACTAATAATTTCATATGCCGTCGAATAAATATTTTAAAGTGCTTGAGCTAATTTAACTAAGTAAATACTAACTCAAAATTCAAAATTTGGTTAATTCAAATATTTATACACCCTTATATCGTACTAAAAAAGCATAGCACTTTAAAACATTTAGTTGACGACATGTCCTGACTAATCTAGACGTTGCATATTAAAAATATTGTATTAAAACTTTCTTTAAAAATGTTCTACATGTCTATTTGAGAAAAAATTTGCCTTAAAATTATTATGAAAGTTTTTTTTTTCTAATATTTTTTGTTATTTCTTTTATCAATATGTATATATAATAATACATAATACCAAGCTTTGAATATAGCCATATAAATAATCAATAGTACAGGATTAAAGGAAAGTGGCATAGCTTCCAAAAAAAAAAAAGAAATATATATATATATATATATATATATATATATATATATATATATATATATATATATATATATATATATATATATATATATATATATATATATATATATATCAAACTTAATAGTTCTAAAAAAATTGATTATTAAAAAGTTAATTAAAATAACAAGTAAGAGAGATATTTTGACAACAGTTCTACATTTGGTTCCTAAAAACATATGTAATCTAAGTTATACCATTATTACTTTAATAACTTGAAATTAATACATATTTCAATATAATTGTAATAAATAGTATTATTTATAGTAAAATTTGTACAGATGGCTGTAATTTTTGCTTACATTTTTTTATATTTTTTTTTTCGACAACAATTTACTAAAGCCCTATACTATACAAATAATGATATTTTTTTTAATGCGTATATTGTACAAAGACACATCTTTTATTCCAGCTTCATACTTCGTTTTCCGCTCTCCACTCTATTGGAGACGCTGCATGCTGGGTGTTACCAGAGCGAGGAATGCCCTCACCTCAAGGGCAGTCCTCGCCCCCTCCCCCCCCCACCCACCATTGCAGCTACAAGCAAACGCTGTTATATTGCGCCACGCTGACCTCTTCATGACATTTTTCATATTATTACAAAATATATATATATCTATACATATATATATATATATATATATATATATATATATATATATATATATATATATATATATATATATATATATATATATATATATATATATATATATATATATATATATATATATATATATATATATATATATATATATATATATATATATATATATATATATATATATATATATATATATTTTTTTTTATATATTAAAAAGAAATACATAATCGGATTTGAACGCGCTACTTCTTACTAACAATGTTATATACTACAATAGATTTGCACTTTCCATTATTAGAAACAACAAATTTCCATACAGAACTTCAATAGATTTACAATTCTAAGAATATATAAATTTCATATATTCATTTGTAGAATTACTATATTTAATTTAATATTGAATATATTACTTTAAAGATTTTAAATTATAAATTAATTTAAAATCTTAAAGTACTATATTAAAACTAGAACTTGCACTGTTTAAAAAATTGTCATTTTATTATACCAAAAAAAAAACTTACAATTCAATTCCTTGCATTTTATGAATAGCTAGCGATATAGTGAGTTAGTGACATATTCAGATAGTGTTATAACACTACTATAACAAACGGCCGTAGTGTTATAAAAATAAGTGTATACTAGAAATCCCATTCCGTGTTCTTCTCTATTTCCATTTCGGAGAGTTTCTCCTCTAGAAGCAAAGCTGATATATCATCTGTAATATAAAAAAAATATATGTAGACATTTCTTTTGTATTTATTTTAAAATATATAATAAAACAAGCTTGCGATAGTCATTTTAGGGAATATTTGTATTACAAATTATTCTCATTATACCGCTTTAGTAACATAGAAAGAGATGATGTCATTTAGCTTTTTTACTAAAACACCACAGACCTTGTCTCTATGTCTATATTACTAAAGTGGCTAAATACAGCGTGTTTCGTCACTAGATTCTAGACTCCGTTCCTACGTTGCTATTGCAGGAAATGTGAGAACAAAAAACACACCGGGATCAGGCTTAACAGGCTTCACACGACCGATGAGACTTGGCAAGAAATCAGTTTTCCTTATTTGCTTGAAGAATGGATGGTTTAGCAGTTGACTCGCAGACGGCCTCTTCTCTGGATCACTGAAATCACAAGGTCGTAAGTTCATAAAAAATTTTTTATGAACAATATAGTTCTATGTAAAAATTATGACATAAATGGATTTGGAAACAGTCGACCACTGTTGAATCGATGTTTGTGGTTTCGATATTAATTCGGGAGAATTGATCACTTTCATTTTTATTAAGATAAAGTACGGCGTTAAGTTCCGACACTCAACATGCAACGTCTCGGAGCAGGTGTTTTTACTTTTTTTTTCTAGCTTCCCACTGTATCCCGCACATAGATGGGCTCAAGAAACCTAGTGTTAAAACACTCCGTTCTCTAACTTTGACCTTTCGTAGAATTGCGCGTTGAGCGGAACTCAACGCGGCGCTTTGCCTTGTTGCCAGAGCGGGGAAAATGAAAAGATTACATTCTCCCCTCGTGGGTATCGAACCCACAAACCGTTGCGTTTACAGACAGACACTGTGCCTCTGCGCCACGACGTTCCTCTCGTTAACTTATCCTGAAACATGAGCTATATGTACGTGTGAATCTCAAAAAATTGATAGTTTAGAAGCATAATAATAACATTCATCTACGGTTTACGATATATTGGAATTAACCACGAGTTGCTCCATGTGACATATTAAGACATGACATGGAAACGATTAATATGATGTAATATAGCCGTCCTACTAAACTATCCCATACAAAAAGATTAATTTGAACCAGTAGGTTGGCATTTTGAATTAAAAAATTTCATTTAAATATATCTTCATATCGGTACAACTGATCGGTTCTAGTTATATTAACCAGGAAAATTAGCCGAAATTAACCAGGAAAAGCTTACATAGCACATAAGATTCCTTAATGAATGCACTAATAGAGGATTCCTCGAAATCACCAAAGCAAACCTCCCTCGACCCTCCCCGTCCCTCACTCACCGTTGCAACAGCTGATCGTTCAGGTGGTGGAAGGCGTCAGACAGCTTCCTGCTGGAGTAGGCGGCGCGCAGACGCGACATGCCCTCCGCGCTGTCGCCCACGCCGCTGTCTGTGTTGTACATACCTGACGTTTGTATATGACGCTCATTATTATAGTTATTATGAATAGTCAAATTTTTAATTTTTATATGCTACTTGTATATGGCAGGTAGGCAGAGGGAACCTAGTGGTTAGACACTCCGTACCTCACTTTCCGTCCAATCTTCGAGGGATTGCGTGTTGAACGGAACTTCGTAAAATCGTACAGTTTATATTATTATCATAATTATATATAAGTAAATAATAAAAATAATTGCTATATATAAGGTATTGGGGATTCAATAAATTTAAAAATATTGATGAATATTAATAGATATATTTTTTGTGTATTCTGTGGTGTTATATAATCTAGGTTTATAATGCTGGCTTAAAAATAATAATGTTTTTATTATAACAAAATGGGTTTGCCCCACTTTCTAAATAAACACTTCATATATGGCATACAATATGAGAAGAGAAAATCTAGTATGTAGTATCAAGTTACTAGAGATAAGTGAGTAATTTGAATATTTTCATTCCCCCAAATGGAGATTGAACCTGCAACCATTTAATTTAATGTCAGATTTCAAACATAAATATTTATGTATATACAAACTTTTCTTATAAATCTTAATTTTTTATTCATTTAAATTAAATTGTACTATGCTCTTACCTGCTGCTAGTAACTCTTTGAATTTTTTGTACAAAAAAAATTGTGAACATTGCTAGATTTGATTTTAATAAATAAAAACCTGACTGGTTCTTTGTTAAAATATAATAAAATTGAATTTTTGAAATTTCTTCTTCTCCAATTTTTTTTATTACCTATTCTTAAATACAATTTTGCCAACTTACAATATTATTAGTAGAGAAAAGTAACTCACTTTTCATCTCACTATCATCCAATGGCTCAGGAAAAGATGAACAATCCAACAACTGGGGCCGACTTCCCCTTACTTTTTCAGTAAACATTAGTGTAGTGGGAACTTCTGCGAATGGCACGGCGCCATTTGCAAGTTCACAACTCAAAACACCTAAAGAATATATGTCTGAGCGTTCATCGTAGCCTTTGAGATTCTGAAATTAATGTTTACTAATAATATAGCTACAAAAAGCTAGCAAGTTTTTCATATATAGAAGGATAAGTTGAGAGGACATAGTATAAATACTCACATTTACAATGTCTAAGAAAATACTGCGGAACTGAATACTGAACTTACTAAAGCATAATTTAAATATCATATACGGTCTCTAGTTATAGTAACGTAACTTCTGTAAACTTCTTCTATATTTACTCATAATAAAATTACATTTGAATAGACTTTTGGATGTTTCTCTGCATAAGTAACCATTTAATTTTATTCTTGATTTGCTCACCTGCTACAGCTATATAAATATTTAAAATTTATATTGTTTATCATTTAAAAACTAACCTGTTCCAACAACTCGGGACTAAGCCACATTAAATTAGCATTATCATGGTCAGGAGGTGGCAAGTTGTGTTGTCTTTGCCGTCTCCCTCTGACCATCATGCATGCTGCACTTCTTAAGCCTGATACACGGATTGTACCATTTGTATCAAGTAAAACGTGACTTGCACGGATACTTCTAGAAAAAAAGGTTAATTTAAAAAAATACTGTTAGAGTTATTACTCTAAAATACTATATATAATAATATTCACAATAATATACTAGTGGCTCAAGTCTTATAAAATACTCTCATTAGAGGTATTTTTTGATAAATTACAGCAATAGGTTTAATCTAAGAGTGACGATTTCATATCTTATTTAAAAAAAAGTATATCCAAATTTCATACAGTGTACTAAGAATTTGTTAGTTCTGGAATTCCCACTTACTTATTATAATGTGTATAGAGTAAAAACAAATGGAGTCTTACCTATGAATATAAAACTGTTTATGTAAATATTGCAATGCTAGCAACACATCTTTTAGTATCATGGCACAGGCCAGTTCAGGTAGGCCTTCTTGAAAGTATCTATCAAGAATATCTCTACAGGAACCCAAGTTCATGAGTGGTGAGACTACATATAGCTCAGGGCCATAAACAAATGAAGTTAGATAGGGTAGTATATTTGGGTGCTGCAGTTCTTTTCTTGTGAGAATATCTTGCTGCAATATAAAAATATAAAATAAATGCTCATATTAAATTTACATTATTATGTGAATAAAAAACCTTTTTGAGTCTATAAATAACAAAGTGCCAACAAACCTGTATTAAATTAGCTTTTTCTTTAGATTTATCGACAAAATATCTTTTGATAGCTACATTTTGGTTGTAAGGTTTATAAACAGCTGAGTACACTACAGCGACGCCCCCACAGCATTCTGCTATAATTGAAGTCAGCTGGTAGTCGTTAATATCAGGATTAAACATTGCGGGTTTTACACCGTCTTAGGTATTTAAGTATTCAAATTATTGTCTTTATTTCCTCTCTCACTGCAAACACATGATTTCAAATTTAATCAGCTTAACAAAAATAGCAACTTTGTAGTAAATAAATAAAGTAAACATCTACTAAATTATCAACAAAATATGCAACCAATGCTTGACAGATCAATGGCGTTCGGAAACTCGAATTTGTTTGACATGCTTAAATAACTTAACATACATATTATTATGATTAGAATAGAAATTATATAAAAAAAATTTATAGAAATAAGCTTTCTTATTCTAGTAATATAAAAAATTATCTAAATCGTTATAATTTTGCTTAAGTCAACATATCGCTAATATTGATTTGAATTATGAAAAGCTTAATTCTTAAATTAAACTGCTCCTTTGTTTAATTATTTAAAATTGAAAAAAAATATATATGTCATTTCATTCTCTTTGCTTTAGCCAATTCTGTTAACTTATTATATATATATTTTTAATTTTATTCCTATTATCTTGATTTTATATTTGAATTTTTCCTTATTTATATTTTTTACCTAAGATGTTTCTGATCTCAGAGGGTGTCCAGCCAATTATTTGTTCGATATTTGGTTTTCGGCATACGGGTACGCGACCCCGAGACCTCGAGCCACCACTTTCATAACCCCATCCAATCCATGGAAGTGGTGTCCCTCCCCCATATTCCAAGTCTTCCTTTCTTGGTTTCTCCCAGTAATCGGTATGGAGGTCAGATGGCAATCGCTCCACTAAAAACCACTTCGCCACTCATATGGACCGATTTAGAAAAAAGCTGGGTACGGCTAGGGCGTCGCCGCAAAACGACGCGCAGGCACATCACCCTACACCTGCGACAAGTGGGCAAGGGCTACCATGTCAGGTACGGGCACGGCTAAAAACCCAGACGTAGACTCGAGACGTAGATTAGTACCCAGACGGAAACTCCGCTTTGCAACATGAAATAGTGGCTCTCTAACAGGACGATGCAGAGAACTCGCAGATGTACTCATGAGACGTCGGGTCAAGTGTGCTTTCTTTCAGGAAACTCGCTGGAAGGGCAATAAGTCTCGTAACATAGGGCTACCGCCTTATAAACACTGGGTCACCTACAGACAAAACAGAGTGGACCGCCACACGTGCTTTCTGAAGAGCTTCAGAATGGGCTTCTTGAAGTTGACCGTCACTGCGACAGCTTGATGCGGATAAGGGTACTGATTACAACCCCGCGCTACAAACCCAGACGGGTTCTAGCAAGGCTGAAAACGAGACTTTCTGGGAGCAGTATGAAGAAGTCCTACTAGCTACACCGTCTACCGGATCAGTCTTAGTTGGGAGGGACTTGAACGGTCACGTGGGTAGGGTCGCTGAGGTGTATAAACGTGTTCACGGGGGTTTTGGATATGGTCTTCGCAATGCAGACGGAGAAAATATTCTAAGAACCTCAATGCATCTGATCTGGCCATTGTGAACACTCTTCCAGAAGAAACCTCAACACCTTATAACGTATAAGAGCGGGTCTCACTCAACTCAAATTGATTATTTGCTGACTAGATGGTGTCCTATAGGCAGGGTGACCACTTGTAAGGTCATACCCGGCAAAAGCCTGACGGCCCAACATCGTCTCCTGGTCATGGACTATAATGTTACTCTGAAAAAGAAAGTAGCTGAGAAACGCAAGCCTAGGATCAAGTGGTGGTTGTTAAATGGGCCGATGCAGACCGATTTCTTGGCGTAAGTGGAGAGTCAAAATCTACTGACTAACACCGAAACCGCTCAGGCTGCTTGGGATCGAGCTCATTCAGCTATCTTTGTGGCGGGCAAGGGAGTTCTTGGTGTTCCTAAGGGTAGATTTGTGATCGACAGAGAGACATGGTGGTGGAAGGACCAGGTGCAGGGAGTGATTCGGGAAAAGAAGGCTGCGTTTAAAGAGTAGCAGCATTCCAACTCCCCTGAAGACAGACTAGAGTACATAGCAGCGAAACGGGCCAGCAAAAGAGCTGTAGCCAGGGCCCGCAGAGAAAGTTTGTCGCCATTATACGATAAACTTGAAGCTGTGGAGGGGCAGAAGCTCATATACAAACTGGCTAGTGCTCGAGATAAAACGACGCAGGATATAACAAAATGTCTCTGCGTCAGAGATTCTCGGAGCATGTGGCTTTGTAGTCATGCCTCTGTGAAGGAGAGATGGAGTAGCTACTTTAAGGAGCTACTGAACACTCAGCAGTCTTGCAGTCTTCCTCCTGAATTATCTCCTAACCTCGGACTTGTTACTCCAATAACCCGTAACGAAACTCGTAATTGTCTTCGACGCATGAAGAACGGAAAAGCGGTAGGACCTGACGACATCCTGACCGAGGCGTGGAAATCGTTGGGCTCTCTTGGTGTGCTTATACTTACTGACCTGTTTAACCGTATCTTGAATAATGGAAGAAGAGTGGCGACAGAGTTTTATTATCCCTATTTACAAAGGAAGGGGCAGTGTTCAAGATTGCGGTAGTTATAGAGCATTAAGATTATGAGCCACATCATGAAGCTCTTTGAGCGCATGATCGGCCTCAGGCTCCGCAAAGAGTGTACTGTCTCTGAGTCTCAGTATGGGTTTCAACCAGGATCAGGCACTATGGATGCCATTTTTGCCCTCAGAACTTTGATGGTGGCTTACAGGGAAAAAAGGAGAGCTCTGCATGTGACCTTTTTGGACCTGCAGAAGGCCTTTGACTGTGTGCCACGTCAGTGTATCTGGTGGGCATTGCGATCCAAGGGGATCCCTGAAGCCTATATTGAGGTTATCAGAGATATGTACAACGACTCCGCTTCAGTGGTTAGGACCGCTGTTGGCGACACCAAGCCCTTCCCGATTACAGTAGGGGTTCACCAGGGCTCAGCTCTTAGTTCGTTCTTATTCAATGTAGTGCTGGATACTGTCTCGGCTCACATCCAATGCCAGCCTCCGTGGCTGATGATGTAGTACTCATCGACGAGAACCGACTGATACTGGAGCGTAAAGTTAACGCTTGGAAGGGTGCGCTTGAGAACGGTGGTTTTAAACTGAATGTGTTGAAGACCGAGTACATGGCGTGCGGGAACCTTTACTCGAGAACCATCCATATCGGGCTTGAGCCAGCCGTTAAGTCGGAGAAGTTCAGGTACCTTGGATCCGTTATGCATGAGTCTAGAGGCATCGACCACGGCATCCATGCCCGTATAAACGCTGCCTGGGCCAAATGGCGGGAGGTCACTGGTATGATCTGCGATAGCAGAATGCCGCCCAAGCTCAAGGGATTTGACCGGTTCTTTTGACCAACATTATCTCGGCACACTCAGGAGCTTCACGTCACGTAGATGAAGATGCTGAGGTGAATGTGTGGCGTTACGCGGTCCGACCGCATACGCAACACATTCATTCGAGGTAGTCTAAGGATCCGTAATGTAGCGGATAAGCTCCAAGAGCATCGCCTGAGATGGTATGGCCATGTTATGCGCGGACCTGAGAACTATGTCGGAAGGAAGTGCCTTGACATGTCTGTTCCTGGAGTTAGACCACCCGGACGCCCGAGGAAGCGATGGCTAGATGTCCTGACGCAGGACATGAGGGCCAAGAGATTGTCCACTGAGGATGTTAAAGACCGTGCAAAGTGGAGTAAGCTTAGTCGGAAGGCAGACCCTGACAAACGAAGCCAGGATTAATGCCAAGAAGAAGAAAAGCTAAGATGTTTCTGAGTTTATATGTATTTCCATGTATGTATATGTAGTGGTTGTTCTTGTGCAATAATTTTTTTTTTTTGACATTAAATTTTTCCGACAAATTACATATATTTATATATAACATATACTTGGCTTTCATTGTTTTGGCCTTTGCAATAAAATATTTTTTATTATTTGACACGAAGTCAATATCCATCCAGAATCAATCTTGAGTTAATTTTTAATTGGTGGTTGGCTCGTTGCTATTTGTGTGTGGTGAGGCCTGATTATATAAATGAATGCCAAGAGTCCTAGTTGCGTCAATTTTTGAAAAAAAACACCAAAGACAGGAAATAGCGATATGTGTAAAACATGACATTATACGAAAAAGTCCTAGAACTATATCACTTTTTATTTTTCAGACAATTGAAAGCTATATTAAGAAAATAGGCAAGATAGACAAAATAAGTACATCGTCAAGAGTAACTCAAGGTAAGTCTAAAGAGAGATCTGTATGGTAAGATTTTTCGACAAGAATATTTCACAAATTTCTAAATATTTAGTATGACAGTTTAAAGTTCATATAATTTATTCAAACTAAGAACAATTGATTAATTTTTTGAACGTCATAAACTTTACCAACGTTTCACTAAAGTTAATACTACAAAGCAACTCAACAGGACTTACATTTGCTTTTTTTACTTCCTTACTACTTTTTTTCAATTTGGTCATTTACAACCTTACAATTATTTATTATTGACAGTGACACCTTTGAAATAGACTGGAGCGAGCATTTCATTTCCAAGGCGTTCTCGGAGCTATAATTTATAAAATCATTAGTAATCACAGAGTTACACCAAAAAACTGGCAAACACGAGATTTTTCTAAAAATAAACCTCAGCAGGCATTCGGCAGACAATTTAGAGGCGACTGTCTAAAGTAATTTTTATATGTAGGGAGCAATCTGAGTGCACCGGACAAAATATACCGCCCGTGGAATAAAATACGTATGACTTTTATCCAAAACATCCACTAGTTTTACCAAGGAACGCTTTAATACATTACAGACAAATAACGTCTTTAAATATGACCGTACAAATAGAAACTATGTATGACAGGTATGCTACTAACTGGCGGAGCAGAACCACAGTTTCTTCACCTCCGCTTTTTTAGAGTGGATAAGCCAGATTAAACTTTTCAATCAATCTTTATTCAGAAAACATTAAACCAGTTCGTGAAAGCCAAATCCTTTCATTTGACCAATCTTTTGGTTTTTTGTCACCGCGACGCCTCTACCGACATTCGTGTTCGATTCGATTCGATTCAATGATAAGCAGTAGTTGCACAAAAACTTGGCTAATTTTGGGTGACAGAGAAAAAAAACTCCTCATGTCAAGCTGTAGAAGCTATACGAAACATAAATCCAAGCCGGTGTGGCGTAGGTAGGATACGCTGATACGTTGGTGTGAGTCTCGTTTAATAAATTTGATTGATTTGTCATCTAATTTCTTTATAAAACATGTGTTAAATAAGTTTTTTTCCTTTGAGGCATTTACATGGCTTAGTTTAATTTTTCTTGTTCCGCGAACTAGAGACCTAGATATTATATATATATATATATATATATATATATATATATATATATATATATATATATATATATATATATATATATATATATATATATATATATATATATATATATATATATATATATATATATATATATATATATATATATATATATATATATATATATATATATATATATATATATATATATATATATATATATATATATATATATATATATATATATATAGATATATATATATATATATAGATATATATATATATATATATATTATATATATATATATTTAGAACATTCCGGCTTCAAACTTCCACGTGATCTTCAAAAAATTGTCTTGACATACAGACAGAAAGCAGTAGGACAGCAAAGCACCAAGTCCTATAAGACTTTTCTTTGAGGTACGGAACCGTAAAAATGATAAATTAATATCTTCTTTGCTGATCCTCTTCTCTCTTTATGTATATCATTAATTCTTATGCTGAAATTTGATATGATAGACCATCAAAATTATTATTTAGAAAAGCCTTATTGGAAACAATCAATAAATATTTAAAATAGGTACGTACAGTAGTAGGGTATAAATGTTCATATTTTGAAGAATTAATTTTAACATAACTAATTTCTTGCCTTTTTGGGTGTCACAAGAAAAAATACAGCAGTGATCATGTTCGTTCTGGACTTAAAGCTCGTCTCCGGAATATATGACAGTCATCTATGCAGACCAACGCTTTATTTAACTGGATCTAGAGAAACAAAAATATTTGTTGACGAAGACGGTCTCCGAACTAGATTCCAGATTTCAAAATTTCACCACGATGATGTCTGTAAGTATCCATTAGGTATATAATAAAATTTATTAATAATTATTATGGGTATTCAAAACAGCGTTCTCATAAAACGACATGTTTCTGACTGACCTCGTTAACACATGATTTAGTGGTGAGCAATTTCTATGAATTCCAAACATGTTGGTTTCTTTTCTGCAAGTACTCGTATAAATATATATATATATATATATATATATATATATATATATATATATATATATATATATATATATATATATATATATATATATATATATATATATATATATATATATATATATATATATATTTATATATATATATATATATATATATATATATATATATATATATATATATATATATATATATATATATATATATATATATATATATATATATATATATATATATATATATATATATATATATATATGTATATATATATATATATCTTCTTCTTCTTCCTGGCATTAGTCCCGGCTTTTTGCCAGGGTCTGCCTTCCGACTAAGACCAATCGGTCCATATGAGTGGCGAAGTGGTTTTTTGTGGAGCGATTGCCATCTGACCTCCAAACCCATTACTGGGAGAAACCAGGAAAGGAAAGGGAATAAGAGGCAGAAAGACTTGGAATATAGGGGAGGGACACCACTTACATGGATTGGATCGGGTTATGAAAGTGGTGGCTCGAGGTCCCGGGGTCGCGTACCCGTATGCCGGAAACCAAATATCGGACAGATAATTGGCTAGACACCCTCTGAGATGGCTAGACACCCTCTGAGATATATATATATATATATATATATATATATATATATATATATATATATATATATATATATATATATATATATATATATATATATATATATATAAAGAAGTTTAAAGAATGGCAGCATTCCAACTCTCCTGAAGACAGACTGGAGTACATAGCAGCGAAACGGGCCAGCAAAAGAGCTGTAGCCAGAGCACTCAGAGAAAGTTTGTGGCTATTGTACGATAAACTTGAAACTGTGGAGGGGCAGAAGCTTATATATAAACTGGCTCGTGCTCGAGATAAAGCGACGCAGGATATTACAAAATGTCTTTGCGTCAGAGATTCTCGGGGCACGTTGCTTTGTAGTCATGCCTCTGTGAAGGAAAGATGGAGAAGCTACTTTAAGGAGATGCTGAACACTCAATCTTGTATTCTTCCTCCTGAATTATCTCCTAACCTCGGACTTGTTGCTCCAATAACCCGTGACGAAACTCGTAATTGTCTTCGACGCATGAAGGACGGAAAAGCGGTAGGACCTGACGACATCCCAATCGAGGCGTGGAAATCGTTGGACTCTCTTGGTGTGCTTATACTTACTGACCTGTTTAACCGTATCTTGAATACTGGAAAGATGCCACATCAGTGGCGGCAGAGCTTTATTATCCCTATTTACAAAGGAAGGGGCAGTGTTCAAGATTGCGGTAGTTATAGGGGCATTAAGATTATGAGCCACACCATGAAGCTCTTCGAGCGCATGATCGGCCTCAGGCTCCGCCAAGAATGTACTGTCTCTGAGTCTCAATATGGGTTTCAACCAGGATCAGGCACTATGGATGCCATTTTTGCCCTCAGAACTTTGATGGAGGCTTACAGGGAAAAAAGGAGAGCTCTGCATGTGGCCTTTTTGGACTTGCAGAAGGCCTTTGACTGTGTGCCACGTCAGCGTATCTGGTGGGCATTGCGATCCAAGGGGATCCCTGAAGCCTATATTGAGGTTATCAGAGATATGTACAACGACTCCGCTTCAGTGGTTAGGACCGCTGTTGGCGACACCAAGCCCTTCCCGATTACAGTAGGGGTTCACCAGGGCTCAGCTCTTAGTCCGTTCTTATTCAATGTAGTGCTGGATACTGTCTCGGCTCACATCCAATGCCAGTCTCCGTGGCTGATGATGTATGCCGATGACATAGTACTGGTCGACGAGAACCGACTGATGCTGGAGCGTAAAGTGAACGCCTGGAAAGATGCGCTTGAGAACGGTGGTCTCAAACTGAATGTGTCGAAGACCGAGTACATGGCTTGCGGGAACCCGGACTCAAGCACCATCCATATCGGGCCTGAGCCAGCCGTTAAGTCGCAGAAGTTCAGGTAACTTGAAGCCGTTATGCATGAGGCTGGAGGCATCGACAACGACATCCATGCCCGTATAAACGCTGTCTGGGCCAAATGGCGGGAGGTCACTGGTGTAGTCTGCGATAGCAGAATATCGCCCAAGCTCAAGGGACTGATATACAAGAGCATTATCCGACCGGTTCTTTTATACGGCAGCGAATATTGGCCAACATTATCTCGGCACACTCAGGAGCTTCACGTCACGGAGATGAAGATGCTGAGATGGATGTGTGGCGTTACGCGGTCCGACCGCATACGGAACACATTCATTTGAGGTAGTCTTGGGGTCCGTGACGCAGCGGATAAGCTTCAAGAGCGTCGTC
This sequence comes from Dione juno, assembly GCA_037127375.1. Classification (NCBI taxonomy): domain Eukaryota; kingdom Metazoa; phylum Arthropoda; class Insecta; order Lepidoptera; family Nymphalidae; genus Dione; species Dione juno. Next base: position 14,528,803 of record JAXRJS010000014.1, on the reverse strand, counting down.
GAGATGGTTTGGCCATGTTATGCGCCGACCTGAGAACTATGTCGGAAGGTCTATATATATATATATATATATATATATATATATATATATATATATATATATATATATATATATATATATATATATATATATATATATATATATATATATATATATATATATATACATTATATCATAGTAAAGTCACTGGTAATATATTAGAAAACGTAGAAAATGTTTATCGCACTGTGGTTCGAACCCGTGTCTTTTCAAGCAATCTATTCAATTCGCCTGTATAAGGAGATTTTGACAAATATCCGCTACCAACAGATTATGGCAAAAATATCATTTGGTAAGATAGAACGCTATTTTGTAAATATTTTATAATTTTTTAAACGTTTTTATGGAGGTTATTCCTTCACATCTTTGTAGAAAATCGAATGTGGAACATTGATAAAGCATTTAAGCCCCTAGCACGTGGCGTATTTTAAACGCGCCGTAGATGCCCACTTTAGTGTTTTTGTAGATTCGAGCGCACGTAAAACGCGATACACACGCGCGTTCGAAAGTGCGCGTTTAAAATACGCCATGTGCTAGGGGCCTTATTTCGTAGGTTCTTTTTTCAAGCAATTTTTTCGAAGGCACGTAATCGCGTGACTAGAACCCTCACAACTACCGCGCTTAATATCTGCCATCTACATATAATTTTTGTTATCATACACGGAATAATAATAGAAACTAATCAGGTTTTGAAATGTGTAAAAAACAATATTAAACAATAATAAATATGTATCATAGATATATAATAAATAATATACAATCGAATTGACGTACATATATTTGTGTGTATAGATGAAGACGGCGTCCGTCAGCCATTGTCCAGCCGTCACCTGTCTCCGTATCCATTGTCCATCTTCCGTTCACTGCCACCGTCATCAATATTGTACGGAGGAGTAATATTTAAATATACGAGTATCAAACATGACCTATAGTTGTGATGTTACATAACATTATATAATACCAAATCCAGGTTCTGTTTTATATACATATACAATTTCCCTAATCATTTTAAAATTGGCGCATAAGTCCGAAAAAGGTGATGAAACAGTGAAAGCATTTCTTTCAAATCACCAAATAAGTCAGGCGAGTCAAAATATTGTTGGCGAAACGTTTGAAATGCAAAAATTACCAATCGGCTCGATAAAAAGCTGTAATTGCTATATATATGCGGCGGCGACCGCATCTCGCATACGTTTTATACAATGTACTCACGTCTATATAAAACCGGGGAGAGAGCCAAGTTCTAAAATTAAAGGCCGAAAGCGACCGACACGCCACGAATCCGCCCGCCCGCCTCAGTCCATCGTCAACTGCCGACATTCCCAAATCTCGATCGCGCGGCGTCGAAATCTACACTTGGCGTAAGAACAGAAAAATAAAACACCCTATTTGGACCGTCCGTGTGCTCGTGTGTATACGAAATTTTAACGTGGATAAGTGACAAGTGATTTGTGGATTTTCGAACTTCCGTGCTACCGGTACAGTTTGTTTTTTTTTCTATTGACTTTATTTTTTCCATTTTTAATCTATGCCCATCTCTATCTTGGCAACTGTCGCTTAAATAAATCCTTATAGCACGTGCTTCCTACTTGTAAGTATAGTGTTTCAATACACGCCTTCAAACACCTTCAATCTGATACAAATATAGAAGCCTCATCTAGTTTTATTTTGAAGAACACTTTCAAATTTTCATAAACAGCCGGTGTTTTCCTAACCTCAAACATTGAGTGCCACTAATCTACTATCTGGGTCGAATTATTATATTAAGATGGCCTAAATCTTTCAATCTTCTATGAAAATTTTAATAAATCTTATACACGATATAATAAATCTTATACTCAAATGATACAAATTATTACAAGACATTTTTTAGCCTTGTCCAGACGCGATACTTAAAACCTATTACTTGTAAAAAGTAATTAGTTTAATTATTAATTTTTCTAAGTTACATTGATGTAGAGTAAGTGGTTCGTTTAAAGGAAATAAACGATAAAGAATATAAATTTTCTATATACTATTGCTATGAACAAAAAAAAAAAAAGAAAAGAACAGGATTAAATATTTGGCAGCATTAGTTTCCGCATTGCGTCATCATAGGAGATAAGTAAGACCGTCACAAAGTCTAGACCCCAGTCTAGTAAACGGAAGTTAAGTATTGATTCTAGATATTTTCCCTTGGAGATCTCTTCAGCCAATTTTGGTGTAGACTTGCGTATACTATCATAAGATTATGCAATTTAATGAAAATTACTTTGTATTTTTGTTAAAATTTTAATGTAAATCGTAGCGGCCTTGACATAAAAAAAAACTATTAGGCGTGACATCTTAAAAGTTCATCATCCTTGAAACGTCTTTTTAGACTGTCACAGCAAGTAGAGCAGATGTTGGAGAAAATATTAAAATTTTCAGGTGAACACGAAATTACATGATCATAATCAATATTCAAAAGAATCAATATTTTTTTGTAAGTTTAAGTTACTGATAAACTTGAATTTAGTTTGGTAAGTTTTAAGTTATATATTAAAATAAAGTCCAGTAGGTACTTTGCTGGTCGGTTAATTTTACTTGGACGTTCATTTTATAACAATTATAACCAATGTTGCATGTTGCGATAGATTTGTTTGTTTGTTTTTCCCCTATGGAAAAATTTACATAAATGCTATAGGGATTTCCCATCCATTTCAGGCCCCCGTGGTGCAATATGATGAGTGACTGGTAAACTTGTTAGTAGAGACCGTAACTATATTCTTTTTTATTTACTCCTTCCTCGCTTTTGTTGAGTTCCGTCAGTCAGTGTAGAAATAAGAATTTTTTTGCTTGCCATGCTAAAAGCGACCGTGTGACGAAACAATATCAAGTAAATAAAAATATATATATATATATATATATATATATATATATATATATATATATATATATATATATATATATATATATATATATACACTTTTTATTTCTCTACATACAAAACAATTGTTTTAAAAATATGAAATGGCACTTAAATATTTCGCATCGTAAATATTTTAGGTCACTCCGTCTGATGTTTAGGCAGGTCTGTAATTTTAGATCAAACTTCAAACATTAGCGCATGTTAACATATTTAAGTTCGAAACTAGGACGTTCTTTAACAAAATGATTCACTGACGAAAAGGCGAAGTGTAAATCATAATATCAAGGCAAGTAAAGCTGATGAGCAAATTTTCATATTTATAATGTATGGAAATTCTAACATTATCTTTTTGTGGAAGAAACCGTATTATATAGAAAGGTAGAGAGAATAATGTATTATTATTTATTTATTTTCAATAAAACTTTTTCACCAGATTATTTGCGAATATTTTGGTATTCGGATTTTATTAATTTTTTAATTCGAATGGTATTCGGTTTCTTTTAAAAATAATCAATTCTAAAGGTTATTGTAAAACAAAGAACTAATTCATTAATTATTTAGTCTGTCTTTGAAAACAAAATAATTCAAATATTGTGGCGATATTTCAGCTTTTAGAATACAATATTGTAATTAGAAATGTAATATCAAAAAATCAATAGGTTATCAGGTACCATTTTTATTGACAACAACCGATAACCCGCAATCATTTGCGTAGGGAATTTAAGATTCGGGAATTTCCTGATCTTGTTGAACTCTTGGTAAATCCTCGGAGTAATTGACTCCCACATGACATCACTCCCATATATGTACTCCTCAAGGGCCTTTTGTGCCAAATATGACATTTTTACACTGCATATTTCGATTTTACATTATCTGTCAGTCATTCGGTAAAGAAAAAGTTTTATATAGATTATTATATAAATAACATATTTACACACATATTTACACATACAATTTCATCTTGGCCAGAGAACTTGTAATAATATAGGATAGCATATATGAAATTAGAGGTGTTATTTTGATTGTTACAGAAGCTCCACAAAGATATAAGACGGTATAAGAAAAGATAAATACGAAACTATATCTCTATATATGTATACGGTACAGTAAAGAAATAATTCCCTCAATATTCGTCCATAAAGTCATATCTCAAAAAATTACCATATTCAAAATTTTCGTTACTTCGAATTAAAATCTAATATTGTAATATACAACGTCACTGATGGAACTCTTCTTCAAAATATTGAAGAAGAGTTCCATGTAGAGAGCGATTTGTATCTTTATATGAAAGATCTGACAAGTCATCCAAGTGTTTTATTTATTGGTATAACTTTACCAACAAACGAAATTATGTGTAGAGTTCAAAAATAATATATTTTCTCGGTACTGACAGATAAAATAATATAATAACCATAAATATATTTAAATGTGAATATGTATCTAGTGCGCTGTAAATACTGCTGCGATGACATCGATATCAGTTGTTATTTGATCTACTAGCTGTATCAGGGCTATGGTAAGGAGAGCCTAGTGTTTAGGTCATTCATAATCGACTTTCTGCCCTACTCAAATAATTTGTATGTTCAGTGGCAAAACTTAACGCCGTGCTAATAATTAATTAGAAATAGAAATATATTAGACCCTCGTAGCGCAGAGGCACAGCTCTCTGCCTGTATACGCGACGGTTTGTGGGTGCGATTTCCACTTGGTAAGAATGAATTGTTTTCATTTTCTTCGCTCTGGGAACATGGCAAAACGCGGCGTTGAGTTCCACCACTCAATACGCAATGGCTCGAATGGCGGAAAGTGAAGAACGGAGTGTCTTAACACTAGGTTCCTATGCCTACCATGCTATGCGCGGGATACTGCGTGAAGATAAATAAATATATTTAGAAGTGAAAATGTTGCCTAATAATTAACAAATTTTAACCAAGTACTTACTCTCTTTATATAGACATATAAAAACAATCTTTATTTGTATCCACTATCGAATCAGTGGGTGTAGCTTCAATATTTCCCTAAAGCATTCAAGACACCTACGTAACAAATAATTGGATGTATGCATTAAGATATTTCATTTCAAAGAACATTTATATTTCTTGACTTGATATTTATCTTCCTCCCACGAGAGAAAGTAACGGATTTTTTGTTATTAATAGAATGAGCTTTAAATAAGCTTTCAGAAGCTTCTTATCTTATCGAATAAAGGGATTTTGTGCTAACTCACTTGTGATTTCAATATATTTGAATGGCTTGATGAATAACATGTTTGTTTATTGTTCTAAAATGTTTTTAAGCGGTAGCTTTACCCGCAACTTCGCAGTAGTGGTCAATTGTAAATTGTGTACGACATGTACAGCAGGTTACATTGAAACGACTTTCATGCTGTTGTTGCCGCTGTTGGACATAGGTCTTCCCCAAGGATCTCCACGACAGTCGGTCACGTGCTACTGCCTGCCCACCGAGCGTCGTCCGGTTCGTGGCCGCTACTTATCCCCTCGAACCTTTCCGACACAACGGTCATATGTCCTCCTGACTATGTGCCTTGCTTACAATTGAGCTGAGCAGTTATATACTTTTGTACATTGAAACGATTAAATTGATGTAGCCATCCTCCATAAATGGACTATCCAATATCCAATAGAAAAGTGCTTTTTATTGTTTCTGAGATTAGCACGTTTAACTAAACAAACTCTCCATCTTTATTATATTACTATAGACAAATTTCATGATTTTTAAGTAAAGTAGCGGTAGTAGTAGCGGTAGTGTAACCTTGAAATATGCTGCTAAATGTTTTGTAAATATAAATAATCTAGATTTGGTATCCCTTATGTCAAAATGGAATATGATGAGTAAATATAGCTTTTCATACATTCAATATAAACATTTTAATATATTTTTAATAAATGAGCAACACATACCAAATAACTGTCCTCTGAATTGGATATTTTGTCATTTTTAAGCTGGAGACTCAAATTACCTGGACCTGTCCATGTCAACTATATGAATAGAATGCATTATAGTATTTGTAGGATTTTTAAATTTTCAATTTGATTAGACTAATAAAGAAATACCGACAGTGCTATGGATGCGAGTTAGTAAGCAGTAAACTTAATTGCACTGAAAAATTTTTAAAATATAGAATAATATTATTAATTTTATAAAAAAAAAAGAAAATCATAGTTTACACTAGCTAGGACTAGCTAAAAAATGTTTCTAATATCGAATTTTTATTAATATTGTATCATCGATAGATAGATAGATGATAAAGAATCTAGACACGAAAACTCTGAATCACTATGAAGTTAGTGCCAGATAATCCATCTCCAACTAGTAAATGTAATCGATGAGAATAAAGACATGTGAGTTACAAGATGGTATATTATCTCATGACAATGCTCTGCCAATTTATGAACAATATATTGCATAAACAAATGATATACAACATCAGGTGAATGTCATCTTGTCGCAGTTGATCTGACTAAGTACTAGGACTATGAGATCAAATATAACCCCAGACTAGAAATACTCCTTTATAACCCGAAACATAAGACTTCTTAGGAGGCGTTTACAGTCCAGTTCAAAGGGCGTGGTATGTTACTATTAAAAAATATAAGTCAAGAGTAAATGTTCCCTAGAATTGTGTATGATTTTAATTAATTAATATTAATATATATATATTTTTTTTGTTACTACTAATACATATTATAGTAATATAATATAGGAAAGAAATCGATCAAGTAAGTCCATCCGTACCAATCCGTACCTATACCACGATTGTAGTCAATAGAAAAAACAGCTTGTAAGTTGACAAACTTTAGTTTGTTGTTTGCGGTCATGTGCACTCATTTTGTATGAACTGAGCTACATATATAAGCTTGTAATGGTTTTTTTCTGTTATACGTCTGGAAATTTCCGATCTTCAGATTTTGTTTATACTATAAGTTCTAACTTCTTGGCAAATTTTATAACTCTAAATGAATGGGAAGTATCTTACAAGTTTTGATTACGCGGCAAATTTAATGTAAAATAAAAAAAAAATAAGAACACTCATATCTATTCATTGCGCTGACTTAGAAGTTTGATTTCTCTGCACCTATATATTTGATATTAATTTCTGCTTTATACTCCGCGAAAATTTGAGAAATGGGTATTGAGAGACAGACAGACAGACAGACAGGGTTCCATTTTTTTATTTTCAGGTAGAAAACTCTAACAAACGTCACAAAATAGCAGTAGAAACACGGGCGCAACAAGGTACATGACCTAGGGCGGCCTGGCCCACAGTTGGACTCCAGTAAAGGACGAAATTTACATGGCTTAATGATAAAATCACTTGAAATTTAAATATTATATACATATTGGAATTTTGCAAAAAAAAGTATACTATGAATTATCAAACTATAGTATAAACAAAAAAAAAGGAACTATGGTCATTATATGATTTCAGGATGGGCACGGTTTTCTTTCCAGGTTGCAAGAAATGTGTCTAAATTGGGTTTGGAAATAATCCTAGCAAAACTAATCAACACAGTGCCCCAGATTATTTTAAATAATAAGAACTTTTAAATTTAACTTATTATATCTTAGTTATTTGGCGACGTAACAAATAGAGAATAATTATATTATAATAGCAAAGTAAAAAACAGCTATGACAGTAATTATGCTATAGAAGATTACTGAGACATGTTTAAAGCTGTTTTGGCTAGGCGTGTCGGGAGTACGACGTGCAATCGCCAATGCTTAGGCCTGTATTGTTTAATTTTGACATATTATTTTTTAATCCAACGTTGATATCCGCCTTATAGCGACAACTGAATGTAATGCTTTGTCCATTAATAGATTACTACTCGATTATCTTTAAACTGTATCAGTAATTACGTTTACAAATTATATATTGCCCGCTCTGGTAAGATAAAGTACAATGCCTCGAATCAGGACCGAAAATGGATAGCAGTATCTTATCAAAAAGTTTTACCTGAAAAAAATACGACAAAGTCACATTTAAAAGAAAATCACTTGGACATTTGCTCAAAGATGTTTTGGCTAGTAGTCGCGAGTCGTGATGGGTGCGCATGCGCCGACGCATCAATGGTCAGCTCAGCGCCAACCTAAGCGCCTTGGCCAAGGGCATTTAAGCGTAACGGTTATATTTAGATTAGTTTGAGTTTTTAGTTCGCAACAATAAGTTTGTTCTATATTTCATGGACAGACACATGTTTGTGCCACTCTAAATTATATATTTTGTGTATTTTTAATTATTTGAATCTAGCCTATTTCTGTTATTAATTTCAATTATGATTTATAACATAATTTAAAAGTATGATCGTTTATATTACCGACATGCAAGTTCACTAATTATACTTCTATCATCGCAAAAATTCTGAAAGATTTATTATTACGTCATATAATATATTCAATATTTTAGAGTAATCTATTTACAGCATATAATTGTTCGCGGTAAACTAGACTGGCTGAAATTTTCAATTATTTAGATATATTGGCATAACTCAAAAATACACTTAAGTAAAAAAAAAAATTGAAAAGTTTTGCAGCATCATACTTTTCCCCTATAGTCTATCCCGTATGCCTCGTAGGCATAGGGATTTTTTTTTTATCTTGAGGAAATCCTGTAACGGATATCCGAACAAGTGGGACTCGAACTGGTTATGTGGTACTCGCGGACCGGCTGATATAGGCCAGTCCACATACCCACTAAAATCTCACTTAGCTCCTCCTCCTCGAACACCTTCGGCCGTGAGACACGGGCACTAGAATCTTTCGTGAATCACGGCGGACGCATAGGTAACTTATTATTAAAACATTTTGAGTAAAAAGTACTGTTCTCAGGACATTGCATTGAACGGAGCAACTCACTGCCGCACTTCAATGTATACAAGAGCGGTAAATAAAAATAGTTGAAATATAATTTTTCCGATTCTCAAATCCAAATCTTACATATTTAGTCACACTTTTTCCGCCTCATTATTACAAACAAAATATTTCACTGATTTCGATTTATATTTGGAGCCAGAACTATTGCATTCTGTCAAACACGTCACAAATATTCTACGATGGCGTCAAATGTAATATTAGTCATAGATTATGTTTGCTGTTCATCTGGAGTGATTTTTCCGTCTAAATTCATCGATTGTATCACTGGAGTCGCTGCAGCAACAGATGCTAATTATAGTTTTGCCTATGGATTTCGTTTTACAAGACACGATGTCTAGAATAGTCTAAGTCTAGAACTTTAACAGTCTGATTTATTATTAAAAAAATAATATGACACGTATTAAAAAGGAAAATATTTATGTTATACCATGATATATATTTTTTTTGTTTTGTTTTGTTTGATATATAATTTTATTTTTATTTTTATTCGATTTCAATAAAAGAAGAGGTTCTATATTCGAAATTTAATTTTTTTTATATATGTCTTTCGATTTCATAATATCATCTCATATGTTTATTTTGAATGCTGAATGGAGATAGAATCTTTGCCTATCACTCTTGCCATATCCACTGTAGATAATCCTTGTATATATATGGTTCACCAGAAAACCGAAATACAGTATCAACAAAAAGATCACAAAAAAAATTAAAAAATTATTTCTTGACCAGTTTTGTCCAAATCTTGCCATTTTATGTACACTGTTTACAAAAATATTATTTTTATTTTCAACGTTTGTATCTTTGAGATTAAAATTATTTGTTAGTGACCTAGTTTTTTCTCTCTAATCATTAGTTATTTTTAATGTTTAGACGTTCTCTCCAACGTCATCGCCTACGTGATCTTAAGAAAAATTTAAATAAAATTAATCTTGGTAAGTGGATATTTAGTATAAGATTAATTTCAAAATATATTTTCTAATTCAAGTTCTGGGTGAAAAAATCGTAAATTTTGTTCATAAAACCAAATAATACTGTATTAAAGGGAAATCTTTTATATGTGTAAAAATTCTTTGTCCTAAGTGACTGACTGATGGACATGAAACTTGGAATGACTTCTTTATATGACGTAGGCATCTGATAAGAAAGATATTCCAAAACTACCCCTGAAAATGATGACGGTAGTGCTAAAAGTTTGCCCAGTTTGTCCACTTTGCCCAGTTTGTACGTTGTTTGACAACGTTTGTCCTAGGTTCAATATACACCAAATTTGTCATAGAGTTTCTTTAACAGAATTGATGCAAGACATGTGACTTATCGCCTAACTGGGTTATAAATGGATTCATTTTTTTTTGAGGTTGACAAAATTGATATCAATACTTTTTAGTAATTTTGATTTAACATAACAGTTCATAGACGTGATGCAAATGAGAAAATAATAATATGCGTATATAAGCATATTCTATTAGAGTTTATACGAGAAAACTCGCATTACATATATGTTTATTCAATTGTAATATGAAGATAAATATTTAGTGAACATTCTTCTCTTTATTTTGAGCCTTAATAAAAACGTGACTTTATATTAGTGGATATATAAGTGTCCCTGTTTATTTAACCTTATGATTAACATAATGATTGTTGTTAATCATAAGGTTATAAAACCTTATGATTAACATAATGATTGTTGTTAATCATAAAGTTAAAACCTTATGATTAACATAATGATTGTTGTTAATCATAAGGTTATAAAACCTTATGATTAACATAATGATTGTTGTTAATCATAAGGTTATAAAACTTTATGATTAACATAATGATTGTTGTTAATCATAAGGTTATAAAACCTTATGATTAACATAATGATTGTTGTTAATCATAAGGTTATAAAACCTTATGATTAACATAATGATTGTTGTTAATCATAAGGTTATAAAACCTTATGATTAACATAATGATTGTTGTTAATCATAAGGTTATAAAACCTTATGATTAACATAATGATTGTTGTTAATCATAAGGTTATAAAACCTTATGATTAACATAATGATTGTTGTTAATCATAAGGTTTTATAACCTTATGATTAACATAATGATTGTTGTTAATCATAAGGTTATAAAACCTTATGATTAACATAATGATTGTTGTTAATCATAAGGTTAAAACCTTATGATTAACATAATGATTGTTGTTAATCATAAGGTTATAAAACCTTATGATTAACATAATGATTGTTGTTAATCATAAGGTTATAAAACCTTATGATTAACATAATGATTGTTGTTAATCATAAGGTTAAAACCTTATGATTAACATAATGATTGTTGTTTGACCATGTGTTGGGCCCTATTTTAGAAATGTTTCGGTTCCTTTATTAATTTTATTTTCATCTTCATGATGTATATCTAATGCTGATTTAAATAAATCTAGGTAGAAATCATGTCTCGAATAACACCACGGTATGATACTCACTCTAAAATAACAACATATCGCGGCGCCGCAACACAGCTGTAAGCACAATCATTATTGAGACTTCGATTTTCACATTATTTAATTTCCTCGCTCTGGTAAAAGGACAAAGCGTGGCGTTAAATTCCGCCACTCAACTCGCAATGTTTCTAAAATTGTGGGAAAAGTGGGGAAAGGAGGGTCTTAACTACCCTTTGCAAACCTTGCTACATGCGGGGAAAAGCGCAATAACGTAATCTATGTTAAAAATAGCAGTAATAATATTTAGTTGTGAGATTGTAAATTATTATTATGTCGTTCACCTGTTGTATATAATTCACCCTGATTGAGTTGGCAATAAGAGTTTAGGGTTACTTTTAGTTTATGATAACGTGTTATATAATAATAGAACATTCAATGAAAAACCTAGGTCATATAGTCAATTAGGCAGAACCTAGGAACTTAGGAACCTAGGAACCTATGGACCGAAGACCCTACGAACACTATGTTAAGACACTCCGTTCTCCGTTTTTTGCTTAATTTTCAAGTTGAATGGCGGGACTCAACGCCACGCTTTGTTACCAGAACAAATAAATAAAATAATACATTTCCTTTAGTAGAAATCGAACCCATAACCGTTGTGTTTACATTCAGACTATGTGCCACTGCGCAACGATGAACGCATATATTTTTGAATATATGCAACTAATGAATAATATTGTTGTTAAAGAAGAAAAACTTCTGTATAATTTTGAGATAAAAATTGTATCGTGGGGGAGCCCTGTCTTGATAGCATGGCTGGAGGTTCGCCAGAAAAGCGCGTGCTAGTGTAATTTTTTCTAAAACTTGTGACCGTCTGGATGGCAGCCATCTTGACGTTTTAAAGGTCGTTGACTAGATTTAGCTATATATAATTTATTATATTAACCTATTATACCATAGACAAATGTGCTTGATTCGGATGCACGTTTAATATCCTTGTTCAACATTTTTCTACAGATCACTTTTCTAATGTTCATCTTGTACTCTTAGCGTGTACTGTAAAAAAGTTGGTCTTATATATGAGATCATAAATTAATTTCCATAGTGCCTTTAATTTTACAAGACTAATAAAATTTTAAAAAAAATTAATACAATGGTTATTATTTCTAGAAATGTTCAGGACTACGGCCAAAAAATGTCAAAAGCATGCATTAACATTTAATATTTTAAAGATGCCCCTTTAAGCCTAGACTTGAGTCACAAATCCCAAAGCGCTGCTCTGAGCTCCTCTTACTAAAACGCCATGGGCCCGGCACCAGTACGGTGAATCCATGGTATGCTAAGCAGCTTCCTCTCTTATCCTACACTGTACTGATTGCAGCAATCGATATTTACATCATACCCTTTAGTTAACCATTTTGTATTGTTAGTAAAATATTGTAGCCACTAATTACTATGTTAATAATGATGTATATAGAAACAAGTTTCTTTTTTCTAATAAACGATTCATATGAGTATATTTGCTTATTTTATTTTAATCGATGTATATATAAATTTGAGATATATAAATACTTTCAAAGATCCTGGCCTATTAGGTCCAGATCGATAAATACCTACGTATATATTTTTTTCTCGTGTTGGAACAGAATCTCATAATCATAAAATAATACAATGCACGATATATGAATGTATAAAAAAAGAATAGACAAAAAAAAGAATACTTTCATTTTATAGTAAACGGATTTTATGTTTATTATTCGAATATTATACTTATAATAACATAAAAACCTCAGTCGATGTTCCGCAAGAAAATCGATTAAAAATCGATCCTTGTATTAATGAATCGATTAAAATATTTGGTTTTGAAATAAAACATTTGACCCATATACCGGATAACCTCTTCGATAACTACAAAGGTGCACTTAACAAACGATTTGAAGCTCATAAATGCGGGCATCTGTTTTTGTGAAAATGTTTTATAACGCAATCCTTTTATAGGGCCGTCTCGAAATAGAACGCTACCGGCACGCGATCTAAGGAATTTACATTCTGCATTTCATTCATTCTACATTTGTCCACGCACGTGATTTGGTAACAGTCGGTCGGATTAAATATCGCATAATGTAGGGACTTAGTAAGTCAAAAACTGGTAGAATTTTTCAGTAAACCATAAATTCTCGATTTGCCAGCGATGATAAGGAAACTTAACGTGCATGAAAATTCTAAGTGACTGTTTCATGTCAACTTCAGAATGCTTAAGATAATTTTTGGTATTTTGCTATTTTTTTTTCTGACCGTATCTACCTATTTTAACTCAATTCCTTTTTGTTTTGAGGGACTTTAGAACTAAGTATATATTTCTTATTGTTACAGCGATGCAGATTAAGGCGTGACACATCGGGTTGACAGGAATCAATCCGCACGATGTCGCAACCGCCACCGGGACGTGGTCGCGCGAGATACCCGGGCCCCCCGTCTCCCCTAAACTACCGACCTCCGTCACCATGGGCCCCAAGCCCTCCCCCATTGATATCAGGACCGAGGCACTCTACTGCCCTTGTTTCACCGCCTCCGGTCCAGCCTTCACCAAAACCGTTTAGACCTCTTCATTCTCCACATTTGCGTCAGCACTCACCTTCTCCTAGCTCCCATTTTTCTATATCACCCTATCCTATGTCCCCGGCTTTAGGCCAAAGTCCGGAATATTATTACTCTTCACCATATGAAACGGTTCGCGAGTACGATTACGCGGGAGTGCCGTTAGAACCTCCTCCACCTCCTCGGCCGATGATTTACGAAGAGGATGAGGAGAGAGGGCCGTCGACCGCGGAGATTATTGCCAATCAATCGCAAGAAGGTTACGTGGACGAGAAACTTGCAGAATACCAAGCTACGATTCAGCTATTACAAGGTAAGAAACATTTTCATACAAAGAGCAGTTTTATAAGGAAAACTGTGTAGGTATATTTCATATTATAAGAAGAAACGCTGGTGACTTTATACACTGTATTTTATTAATATACATAGAAAAAACATCATTATTATCAACTTTAACCCTCTGTTGAATAATTAATTATTACTTTTGATAAAAAAAAGTGATCATCACATTCCTTCTTTATCATATTTTGAAACATTTTCAAAACTAAATTTTTATTAAGCAAAGCAAATTTAGCAGTTTATGCAGAGCAAATCATTTACTTTATCACGTTGGTAGAACGCCAAGTGCGATAATTTCAGAGGCGTTCGCGTCAACTGCGGACGTGGACGCGATGTCAATATTGCTAGAAATCTGGCTGAACATGACAGGCAAAGTGCGCTTGTCTATTTAATAATTGGGGTAATATATAAACACGTTGCTATGAGAATTATATTGAAAATATCGTTGAAAATAAATATTATTCATATTTGTTGGTCATTTTAAAACTTACTTATCTAAAAATGTAGGAAATGTGAACGAATATATCACTGCCGTTACATATAATTCATACAAAATCATACAAATACAAAATTTTGACACCAAACTAGATAGAAATTATGCTTTTGAGATCAAATAACTAATAAAGATATGCATACATTTTTTTTACGTATAATGATGTAATTTTTTTTAAAATTAAGCTTCTATAAGTTTTTTTTAAACACACACACACCACATATTCGACTTAGTTAATTTTATACTGATATCCCTTTATAGTGATTTTGACTTCAAAATGAGGGTAGTTACGTAAATTCTATTTAATTTATATACAACTTTGAAATGAATAATTAAAATGAAATTACTTAGACATTGCCCAAACATTGAATTTCTCAATCACTTTTCGAACTGATTGAGAAATCTAACTTTATCTTCTTTGATGAAAACTCAATCGACCTGCTCTTTGAAATTTGTTTATACGAGGTTTTAATAGAAGTTACCATGATCGGAGTTGAGAAATTGTAAACCAAACAATTTCTTAACTTTTCGTATTTTTATTTTTCATATTTTGAAAGACAAAACAAAATAATAATAATTATTATTATTATATATTTATTAAATGTAAGGTTAAGTCTAAGATTTAGTAAAATTATATACTAACTACTACGACTAACATCGACGTAAGAGAGCTTTCATGCTTTGTACCTGACCTTGGCGTATTCCCGAAGGTCACCAAAAGTTCTCTCTCGTTCCTGGGCACGTCTCTCTGTATTCTTCGTTCAAAACGAATCAAATCGAACGTTCAAATAGTTTGTTTAGAAAAAAATTTAGTAATTAGTATTTAATATGCATACATTTTACTATATAGCATCAAATTTAAACTCAAAACAGCATATATCTACATTTAAATCCTTTATTAGAATAGAATAACAAAATCCAATGTAAAAACCATATGAAATACTGTATACTAGTCCAAAATAAACACTAATGTATCGTGATGCACGTAACAGTAGTAACAGTGAACTGGTGAGATCACCCACCTTGTGCCAGATTTGACCGCGCGCTTCCTATGTAAAAATGACTTTGGCATTTGCATTTTAGTACACTAGTGATTGGCGCCGGTTTTATACGAGGCATACGAATTTTCATTTAAGGTGGTCAGAGACGACATCCGAGAATGTTTTATATCAGAATTAAAAAAAAATGTGATAAGACGTTTGTGTGTTAAAGGTTATCTTATCCTCTCTAATAATAAACTTGCTTGAAGCTTGAAAATTTAAAAACAAAGTTGAATACGTGAAATACGTTCGGATACCATGTAAATATATCATGGTATATATATGAATATATTTCAGTACAAGTGGGATATTGTTCAATTTATTTACTTGTTAAAGAAAGATATAAATAAATATATATATATTAGAGAATTACATACAGACAGACATACTAAGGTTAATGTGGCACTCGGATTAAAAGATCAAGCCCAGATATATTTATTGGATTTTATACATTGTAACGAGCGTAGAACAAAAGCTGAAAACAAAACATCCTGACAAAATGACTAAATGTTGAATAGGAAAAAATAATGTCGCGATTTGACTTACTATGTGAGTGATCCAATCGGGGGCATTAGGTTCAAAGCCCACTCGGGGGTTTAAATATATTCATTTGCCCAGTCTGTTATGAAGAAAAGTGGCTTGATTTCTGCCACTTAATGACTCCAACTTAGGCGGAAAACGAAAGAAGCGGGTACTGATGGTAGCTCGAAATATATGTTCTATCCTTATGCCTCGTAATTTATTTATTTGCTTTTCGTATTAGGAAAAAAAAACAGCGTTTACAATACGTAAAGATAATACATGAGTAAATTGCATTAGCCTATAAAATTTCCACATATATATGAAACATGGAGTGAAATAGAAAAAAAAATTATATGAAAAAAATACAATTTCAATATATATACATATACACACACCATACCATATTTATCTCTGTTCCAACTATGTACGTGTATATATATATATATCTATATCTATATCTATATATATATATATATATATATATATATATATATATATATATATATATATATATATATATATATATATATATATATATATATATATATATATATATATATATATATATATATATATATATATATATATATATATATATATATATATATATATATATATATATATATATATATATATAATATATATATATATATATATATATATATATATATATATATATATATATATATATATATATATATATATATATATATATATATATATATATATATATATATATATATATATATATATATATATATATATATATATATATTATATATATATATATATATATATATATATATATATATATATATATATATATATATATATATATATATATATATATATATATATATATATATATATATATATACAAAACCAATTCCAAAACAAATACAGTAAAAAAAAATGTGCTTAGCAAAAATATATTTTTTTAAAATATTGTGCAAAGGAAAGAATAAACTATATATTTGATAAGCTTGTTGCTAATTTCACGTGAAACTCCATTAATATTGTGATTAAATATGTTAATTTCACTACTATACCAGTACAAAGTGCAGAGAGAAAACGTTAAACGATAAAAAAATATAGTAAATATTAATATTTTTTAAGTTTTATTTGGAAATAAATGTAATCAAGGTATCAAAAATCCAAATGAGTTCCGAACTCATAACATAGTACATGGAGTCAGGTACGCAACCACTTTCCTTGGTAATGTAAGGCGCTATACGAAGAAATAGCCGAAATTTTCAATATAATCATATTATATAACCGGCTTGATTAAAAACAGACGCTGCCTGGAACAAATATACACACATCACGTACCAAATTACTGTAATTTAAAATTTGCATACGGGAGTTCAGAAAAAACAAACTAAATATTTTGAACACATCATGAGTTGCTTGTCGAAAGAATTCTTTATCTTTATGCCTTCCTATCGTTATATTTTGTCTATAACACAAAAGTTACAAATTCTAACAAACACGGCAATAATTATAATGTTTGTGGTGTATTTAAGCTACATAACGGATTTTAATGTGATTTTCGCTAATAGACTGAGTAAATCAAGAGGAGGGCTTATAATAAATATTACGACTAAGGGACAAATTAAGAGGGACAGCAACATCCCCTCTTCTTTTCATATCATCATTACTATGTACTGCGCTCGCAAACACGCCTGCCCAGCGCGGCGAGTAAAGGCCTTTACAACCTATGAGTGTTCCAAGTATACCTGAAGGTTGCCGGGTTGGACTGGATGTGGAAGGCGGAGGACCGGGACCAGGGAAGGCATGTCCAGCATAGGACAGAAAAAGGTTGAATTGATCGACTGATTTATATAAATATTTTAAAGCAGAAAATAATAAAGATGGTGTCGTACAAAACATATCGTGTGGACTAACTTGCCAAAACACATATTAAAGAAGTGAACTTATCTGGATATATAACATGACAATAGTGTAACTTAATTCAGAAAAAATGCAGTAACATTGATAAAAAAAAAATTAAATATTTTAATGATTTTTAAAGTCTTAAGACTGAGAATTAAGCAAATAAATATGAAATTATATTTCACATCCAACGTCTTCTAATCTACTAATCTACTAGGCGCAAATCACTTTAAAAAATCTCTATAAAACTATCATAGAATTAAATCAAAATTGATAATTACACATGTATTTTAAATTATATGTTTATTTTTATATCGCTTAAGTAAGCAAATGTGCATATTTACGCATACCTCTCAGTGACGAATATGCTGCACTTAGCCAAATGGGTCATATTTGCACATTAGAGTTGACATTTTGTGTCATTAGCGATCCAAACCAAAAATGTCAGCTAACAAACTGACTGAAAGATTTTTTGAGAAATTTGATATTCTTGTTTTCATTGTTTTTTATATGTATGGGTATAAAAAGACAACATAACATATAAAGTAAAATATATAAAGTATATAAAGTAAAATACAACATTACTAAGATTGATTTAGACGTAATTCTGCAGTGTCACCTTGGGCTACTTGCCGGACGCTAATGGTCGCGTTACTTTTTACTTTCTAATAACTAATTTACTCTAGTTTTTACTTTTTTTGGCTTGGCAGAGGTTGTCTTGTCCAGAAAAGAAGCTTTACACTAAACATGATTCCTTATACCTTAACTGACTTGGTACAATTGTAATAATTGTATTTCTAAGCTATTCAGGTACATACAAATCTTATTCAAATTTCTACAAACACACGTACAATATTATATATATATATATATATATATATATATATATATATATATATATATATATATATATATATATATATATATATATATATATATATATATATATATATATATATATATATATATATATATATATATATATATATATATATATATATTTCTTTTTTTTTACATATATATATTTTATATTACATATATATATTTTTACATTTCACTTAGTTCGCATAATGAATTTAAACATTTTTTAAAATTATTTAATTGTAACAATAATATATGAACTGATAACTTTAAATGTAAAGTTGGCGAAAACTGATAACTTTTGATCTTAAAAATATGTATATCCAGCCACTGTAAATACAATTTTGTTAATAAATTCGAAAATAAATATTTAAGAATAAAATGTCATATGCTTATTCACAGGGCAGATTTTTCAGTTGTGACAAAAAATTTGACAATCACGTGGACAAAAAAAATCGATTTTACCTTAAAATCTCGATCGTATTTAATTTATACAACGTGCCATTGGCGAAATTAATTGTGCTCAACTGTCACGCTCGAAACACCATACCATACTAAAGAACAGAACATAAGACGTCATCAACATCGATAAAACGACAGCGTCTTTAACATACGAGTATATAAATAATAAATCGATTACTATAATCTTTATCTAAAATTTCTAAACCACTTAGAAATTTCATCGTGTTCAATCATCACTATTATTATAACTTGTAACCGTTAATCTCGAATATATTTGTTACAGCTGATCCTCTCGCGTCACACGCCAACGCGTGACGTCATCGCAGTCATAATAAATGTCGCTTATAGCCAGTATCTAAAGCATCTGGAATATTTTTTTTGTTAGTATTTTGTTAGAAAAGTGAACTGCAACTCACATCGTTTTTTATTTTTCTTATAATAATAATAATTAAAAAAATAATAGCAAAATATTAAATTCGAATAGTATATCACTATATGTTTGCGCTGTCTAATTAAAGAAACGTCGTGGCACAGTGGAATAACTGAATGTATGCGGTTGGGGGTACGATTCCCAGTCTATGGTTTTTTTTCCCCGCTTGTCTTGACGCTTGGTTCTCTCTGCCTGTCTAAAACTAAAGCTGATATATCGTAAAGCTGAAAAACAAACATTTTATGAGACAATATATATATATATATATATATATATATATATATATATATATATATATATATATATATATATATATATATATATATATATATATATATATATATATATATATATATATATATATATATATATATATATATATATATATATATATATATATATATATATATATATATTTACTGTTAATTGTACTGTTTTTATTGAAACAGCTAGTATCATATGTCAGATCTCACTAACGTCAGTGGAACTCTTGATTTGATATATGGTAAGCGCGTGCGACGTTATTTTTGGTAGTCGACCTACTTCAAACTTGCGAATCAAAATTGAATGTATTAGCCATTTCCTGAGATTACTTACTTATAATGAATGTAATTTGATATGTAATGGTATGTTTCATAATATCCTGAATTCATACATTGTATGTGGGTAGGTATTCTGAAGTTTTGTTCGAAAAAGGCCGCTATAGCGCAGTTGGGACGTGTCCGAGTGAAAATATTCGTTGTAGGTTCTAATTCAACTAAGGGAATATCCGTAATGCTTGTATAAATTTTATATTATATTATATATTATTTACAATTTACAACAAATTTTATTCACTAAAGTGAATTTAGATGCCATTTTGTAACAATTATACCTCGTATTTTATCCTCTATGATGTAGTCAGCCTCGTTCGCGGTCAGCGTGATGTCACGGTGCATACCTGTGTATAATGCAAATGAATATCATTTGCATATATATATATGTATATATATATATATATATATATATATATATATATATATATATATATATATATATATATATATATATATATATATATATATATATATATATATATATATATATATATATATATATATATATATATATATATATATATATATATATATATATATATATATATATATATATAATATATATATATATATATATATATATATATAATTTATATAAAATTCTAGTACGTTATAGTGTGGCGCAGTTATTTGGAGAAAAAATACTGTGCCCATTTTGTTTTATTATGTAAAACTGTATTAGGGAAAGTGTATTATTTACTCTTAAGAATATTATACGGATGTTAGTGTGTGGAGTTAAGTACTGTTGATGCTCATTCGGGAGGCTTACCACAGTTGTAAATATATTGTAAGTTTACATTAAAAAAAGGGCAACTGTTGAGTTTCTCGCCAGCTCTTCTCAGCAGAACTGCCCTCCGAGCTGGTGGTAGCTTCTAGTAGGACTGACAATACTGACACTTACGTTAATTGACTATTCGAAAGTGCTTGTAATAGCCTATTTGAATAAAGAATATTTTGATTTGATTTTATTTATTTATATTACTAGGCTATCTTTTCGACGTGGATGTAAATTCTTGACAACATTTGAATGGTATCGATTGACTTTGTTTATAATATTATTCTTAAATCGATTTATATTATCGATTGTCTTATTATATGATTGTGTTAAATCTCACAGTTAAATCGAAGTTATATGTTATTGTTATATGAAACTTATAAGTCATATATATGGTACAAGTTGTGTATGGTACAAGTTGTATATGTTACAAATTGTTAAAGGCACCACTTTACATTTCTATTATTATGGAATTCATTTCCACTTGAAAAAATAGTGATTATTAAATCAAACATGGATTTATTTATTTATTTACTAGCCTTGAATCAGATATTTACTTACAATATTACAACAACTCATAATCGTTCAATACCTAAATGTAAATAATAGTAATAATGTTTATTAATTCTGTTTGCATTGTTTTGCAGCAAAGGCATCTTCCAATCTTTTCCAGTTCTTGCTGTCTTGTGCTAGTCTTGTCCATGTTCTTCCTATCACTGTCTTCCCATTCTTCTTTTGTCTCCATCTTCCTCATTTGCCTCCTCTTGGATACCAGGAAAGTACTTGTTTACTCAATTCAGTTAAATTAAATTGAATTGAAGGAATAAAAAAAAAGTTAAAAAAATAGCTGTTTTCATTAAAACATTGTGTATGTTAAAATATGTGCCTATGTATTTCTAGAAGTAAAAGTGCAGGTACAAATCGTTTTTTAATACTTTTACATTATAAAACAAATTTAATTTATTTAAATATTATAATTCCTGGCCTACTTGTTGAATTCTATCACTAAACATGCAATGTCTTGAATTAATATGGAAAGCGGACGACCAAGGGCCTTGGTACTGAATTTGCTTTATCAAAGAAAATCTAACCTAAACGAGTAACTAACGTTTATTTAGAACATTTTTACAACAATTAAGTAACTATAGTACAACTGTCAATATTTTATAATGTCAGAAAACCAGCGGTCAATGTCCCTATTCTTGGAGATTTGTAAGTCTAATTTCGTAGAGGAAATTATGAGGAAGTGGATGCGACGAGTGACGTAACTATACCATTTGAATATTTCAGTTTTAGTTAACTATTAATAGTTTGAAATAGGTTCGTTAATATATAACGATGTTACTTATAATTCATGTACTGTAAAATCACAGGTTCGATTCTCAGTAAGGGAAATTTTTCCATTTCTTCGCTCTAGTAACAAGATGACATCATTTCCGTCTCTCAACACGCGATGTATCGAAAATTGGGAAAGTAGAGAACGGAGTGTTTCAACACTAGGTTCCCTCTCTACCCTGCTATATGCAGGATATATCGTGAAGCTATTAATATACTCGTAGTATAAATTTTAATCTCCTGTGTATATTTTCCATATAACGTGACATTAGCAATGTGATTTGCGATCAACCTGGCAAGCTCGAGACGCCATAGTTAAAGATCTGGACTGCATGTTAATATATGATTTTTTTTGACTGCACAACTGAATAACGTTATTGTCGATCAGTTGATAGGTTGTGGACGAGTTAGACTAGCGGGAATGTAAAAATAATTACTGTAACACTAAAGAATAAGAATGTATTTTTAAGAAATTAATACTTTTTAATGCTTAAGTTTATTTTCTTAAATTTAAAACGAAAAGCTTTTTTAATAGCTTTTTTTTTCAAATTATATAATAGCAATTTTATTGATGTTTTCTCTGACAAGTGTCAAGGACTACAAGTAAATAATAGAATGACATAGCTATAAAATGTTCTATATTTTTTAAGCCCAAATTCGACACCTTGTAGGTGTTTTTGTCTCACCAGAACAAATGAAGGTTCCCCCAAGCGCGAATCGAACCCACAACCGTCTCGTTTAATATCTTATTAATCCAAATTTAAAACAGAGTGAAGTCCGTATTCAATTAATAGCCTCAAACGTTAGAAGCGATGTTTGAACAAAATTAGACATAGTCAAGCCCACGTACAGTAGCTGCGTCCCGAGCGTTCGATACGTTTCTACTCGTATATTAATAATTTTATATTTAGCATTCACTCATCTTTATTTAAGTTTCAATGTTCGTGTGCACTATTGGATTAAGAAGTCTTTTTTTGTGAGGATTTATTATTAATTTTTTTTGGATATTTTGGTTTTTCTGATATTTAAGATGGTTGTTTTTTTTTCTCTTAAATAAATACTGTACATAGAATAGGATGAATTTAGTTCATCATATCAGCTGGGAGACGTTCACTGCTGGACAAAGGCTTACCCTATTGATCGCCATAAAAATCGATTCTTGGCCGTTCTCATCCTTCGGATTCCGGCGATCTTCACCAAGTCGTCGGTCTACCTCAGGGGAGGGGCTTGCCTACGCTACGTCTCCCGGATCGTGGTTCTGGACTCCAGAACATTTAGGTCCCAACGGCCATCCGTGCTGCGAGCTATGTGCCCTGTCCACAGCGAATTTACTCGAGGCAGATTTAATTCTGCTTCTGAGTGATATATGTCTCTAATACTTTATCACTCTGGTAAATAGACAGACCGAAACCAGTGATAAATTACTATGTTTTCCACTTTCGAAACACTGCATGCTCAGTGGCGGAGCTCAATGCCCTATTTTATAAATGATTATTAAAATAAAAAAAAGTAATTCTAGTATGTGTAAACTGACAACTGTTGCGTTTACAGATAGTCGTCAGCCACCGTTGCGAAAAGACGAATATAAGATATATTGTGAAATTATATATAAAAATATTTATGAACTCCTACTTTTTCTATGTATTTGCGTATTTTGTATACGGCTTTATAAGTAATGTCATGTGGCTGGTTCTATAAGATCGTGGCCTGAGCGACCTGCGCCTACGCGACAGAGAAAGTTACTTATATTGAACGCGAACTAAGCCTATCATTTACACCGGAGTTACGATGTAAATTTAAATTTATAGGATGCGCTATAGATTAAAACACATATAGTATATGTTTGGAACATATTTAACGTAGAAATCCGATAATCCGACCCTCAGTTAGACGGATTCGCGATTATCCGG
Source organism: Dione juno (assembly GCA_037127375.1). Lineage (NCBI taxonomy): Eukaryota > Metazoa > Arthropoda > Insecta > Lepidoptera > Nymphalidae > Dione > Dione juno. The sequence goes on along the minus strand of JAXRJS010000014.1, from coordinate 14,504,297 downwards.
ACTATCCTGGTAAAATAACGAAAATGTAATATTGAAAATACACTTTTTAATAAAGACGATTTTAAGTAGCATATTCAAAATCTTTACTTTATATAGGTACATATATAGATATCTTATTATCCGGATATACGTGTATACGTATAACTACAACGTTATTCCGCTTAATCGAGTTTCTACTATTTTGCCCGTTTTGTGTAATATTGTTTTAGCTTTCTCCTGTAAAATAGGTTAGGCACAGAACCTAGTGCTAACACCGTTACTTTTAAACATTGTATGACAAATGTTGAATCTTTAAGCTGTTATTTTTTAACCGATTTCAAAAAGAAGAAGATTCTATATTTGACAAATATATATTTTTAAATAGTACATACTAAGTATTTTTTATGAGCGGTTATACACCATTTTCTATTTAATAAACATACTTCGCAGATATTTTGTTGACTTAGCTTTATATCAAAATTTTTTTTACTTCTTTTTCCACCTTTTGAGAGATTGCATGCTTGAAGAAATGCCAGAGCTAAGAAAATGAAAATTAATTCATTTTTCCCGAGTGGGAATCGAGACCGCAACCGTCGCGCTTAGTCAGACGCTGTGACACTGCGCCACAACGGTCTCTACCTCAATTAACTATTATACCTTAATCATTCATAATTAATATCCTTATTAGATAATTTTATTCTGAAAACCGAACAAAATAAAAAAAAAACAGTTATATAATTTTTAGATATTGAAAATATACTATTTCCTAGGAATTTAATCCTAGATTTTAGAATTTATATGTAGCCTTCATCCGAGCTAGACCCAGATACGTTTCCTGTTCAGCAATAAGCGTTCGTGATTTCAAATGGATCTGGAGTCACGTTTATCGTGCGGTACTTTTAACTCAAACCAGGTCAAATAAAATACCTGGGAAATTAAAGAAATTAAATAAAACTATTCTTATAATAGGACCGTCGTGGCGCATAGGCGTAGCTTCTGCCTCTAAACGCGACAGTTTGTGAGTTCGATTCGCACTCGGGGAGAATGAGTTATTTTCATTTTCTTCGCTCTAAAGGCAAAGCGCGGCGTTGAGTTCCGCCACTCAACATGCAATGCCTGGAAAGGCGGAACGGAGTGTCCTAACACTAGGTTCCTACGGTTCCCTATGCCTACCCTGCCATGTGCGGGATACAGCGTGAAGCTAATTATAATTTTTTTTTTTTTTTTTTATTTTTATACTATATGTTGAGCATCATTTTATAGTTGTTAGATACAATTTTACATGTAGCAGATCAATGTCGGCTATAAATATTTTTTAATTTGATTTTAATTTACGTGAAATAATTCAAAATAATTGGAGATTAAAATATATATGTATAATATTCTTCAAAAACAGTACTCTGAAGTATAAGCAAACGTCAAACTCGAATAAGAAATAATACAAAAAAAAATTACACCTGACGTCACCATAGCACGAGTAGAAATCCCATTTCGTTAACTGTGATAATTTTGGATTTATGCCACAAGGTAACGTTTACATTATTATTGATTTAGCTTAAACGCTTAAGCTAATACATACCTGTTCTTATATTCTCTACACTAGGTTCTTTCGGAATAACCCATAAAAGAAAAAAAATAATATATAAAATGATTCTCATGTCCCATGATTCGTAATTGAATCGTTGTTAAAAGTTATGGAATACGCTATGGACGGAAAGCCAATTAATTATTTAAACTCATAGTGCTTCGTATTACATGGGATCGCCTTATCCTATGATGGAAAAATATCCTTATGTAATGTTAATTATAGTATAATGTATTTGGATGTGATTATTGGATATATATATATATATATATATATATATATATATATATTATATATATATATATATATATATATATATATATATATATATATATATATATATATATATATATATATATATATATATATATATATTATATATATATATATATATATATATATATATATATATATATATATATATATATATATATATATATATATATATATATATATATATATATATATATATATATATATATATATATATATATATATATGTATATATATATATATATATATATATATATATATATATATATATATATATATATATATATACAACTCAATGAGATTTAAGATTCACAAACCAGCATCCGATAATTTAAAATAAAGGGAAAATGGAAACCAGATTTAATATTAATGCTATATTGTAACTGTCCAGTTGTAATACTATTTATACCGTAGGTCCATTTAGGGTTAAGTGTAAGAATGTCACTTCATTAATTCATAAAATGGTCCAAAACACGATCTTTTCTAATATGGATATATTATTGTTATAAATTTCAATATACTTGTAATTCTCCACCTATTAACATCAGCTGAGGACGGAATATCTTAACACCAGGTTCTCTTTGCCTTCTCTTTATACATGCTCTCGGACGAGTCAGTATCTTGAACACTGTTCTCAAAGGTCAACCGAGGTCCCCCCTTCGTTTCTTACCACAGACTCTCATTCGGTGGAAACGTAGATCTTAAAACCCGAAGTGCTTATCAAGTCTTTGCATATATACTCGTAATCGTCATTAATCTATACATTAGTAGTTACATGTGTAGCGAGGTGACCTAGACTATTCTGGTCGTCCTATACAATGGCCGCTCGGATTTCTAGCACGGCCCGTCCGACCGGTTTGCGTCTTGTCGTTTTCTTACTCAGGATAAGCCGTACGAATATGTACGTGCAAGAGATTTTATGGGACTTTGCTTTGAAAATATCTAAATATATTTGTATAATAGATTTTTTGCTGGGCTCTCGTGGCGCAAAAAGACAGTGTCTGATTGTTGTAAGTTCTTTTCCCACTCGGGGGTGTAACGTTTTATTTCAATTACTGATACAAATGCGTGGCAATGGGTTCTGCATATCGACATTCAAATAACGTTGCTCTATATATGCAAAATATGTGAATCTAAAAACTAAGATAGTGCCTCAAAGGCGATAGTCGCACACTTGAATCCTTTGGCAGGGTACAATAAATTTAAAAGGACTTTATTATATGCTTGTATTTGTAACAAAGAATAATTGTATTATGTAAAATAACTTTTTTCCTCCGGTGTAATTTGTGATAGTAATATATGTAAAAAATTTATGTGCCTTAATTTGATAATATATTGCATTCGAGGCTATTGTGGTATAGTAGATGTGTCATGTGCATGTGCATGTCATGCCTTCGATTCCCTCTCGGCGGAAAAATTGTATTTAAATTATATTTCCGGTAAGAAATTAACTTATTTAATTTATAATAAATTAATATAAAGCTTTAATGCCTTTAGTGTCTATCTATTTTAATACAAGTTATTTATACAAAAACTTAAAGAGCTGGGGTTAAATAAAAGGGCAGCTTGCTGAACAAAAATAGGAATAACTTCGACATATACCTAAATCTAAATCTAACGTACAACTGTTTCAGTTTGATTAAATATTAATTATAATTAAACATAAATGTCAGTTCAAAGGTCTAATATTTTTAATCGAATTATTATTTATTTTTTCTACTAACAGTACTTCTTTCTTTTAACTAAATCAATATGTTAGGAGAACAAATACTAATATTGACAACTTAATTTTTTTTTACGTTATTTTTTTAGGTTATAATTTAACAATTTTCGCCATATTTCATAATGTTGTGCGTAGAGTTTGGTATTGTCAGTCGACTTATATAATTTAAAGGGAATCTTTTCTTTGAGAAAAGCCTTGAATCTATTAATACATGGTGGTTTTGGCGTATAGAGGATAGGTAGAGAGTAAGAGAGTAGAGAGTAAGGGCGAATAAAAACATTTCATTCCGCTGAGCGGGAATCGAACCCACAATCATCGCATTTACAGTCAGACGCTACCCCCTGTACCACGATGGCTTCAAATCTGTAAACATATTATATCTCATTTATATTTTATAGTAAGAATATTTAGCGTAAATGCGACGGTTGTGGGTTCGATTCCCACAAGAGAAAAAATAATTAATTAATTTATTTCCTCGCTCGTAACACTAGGTTCCTTCTGTCTACCTACTATATGCGGAAATAGCGTTAATTTTTTAAATTATTCTAAATTTAACAAAATTTAATATCCAAGAGCTTATACAAACTCCATCCAAGTGAAATACAAACTTTATGCTATAATTATATATAAGCTTTTATAATATTACGTATAGTGAAATTAAAAATAAGCTTTCAAGCAGAGCCTTGCTAATATAATTCAAGACGTTGCGTCTTGGCATTGCAAACAATAGTGGTTTGGTAACAGGACAGACCGGTTGTGTGATATACATCCATGCACATATATACATATATGTAACTACATAGCAATATATGTATGCAGGATGTATCCCGTTCTTGATTTGTTCAATTGAAAATTACATTTGTTTTTATTTGATTGTTTTCTACACATAGTTTACGGTATTTTAATTTAATGTGTAGATGAGAGCTATTGCGTTTAATTTTCTTAGCTATACTTTATTAAGGATATTTAGAAGGAACCCAATAGAAGCTATATATATATATATATATATATATATATATATATATATATATATATATATATATATATATATATATATATATATATATATATATATATATTTCTCAATTAAAATTCAAGTGTTGTAAAATGTTGCATATAAAGTTAAATTACTTAAAATTAAAATATAAATTTAATTCAATACTCTGAGAGGAAATCGCACCTATATTCATTATAGCGGTTACATTCATCGTCATACAAATTGATAATACGTTTAACATATATTTACGACGTCTTTTTGGCAGTGTTGAAATTGGCATAAACGCAAAATAAAAAGAAAAGAGCGTAGAGATTTGGCACTAAGCTATCTATACTATATGAAAATAAAATTTATATAAATTAACAAATCTATATACGGACAAACTATTTGTAAGGAAATAATTTATTATGTATATGATAATACCAATAAGAATCCTGATCATGTTTCCACACCCACACAGCCTTTGATTAGAATGCGACGGGATAACGATATATACTTTCAAATTTGCAATATAGCCTCCATGCCTATGGAATTAAAGAACACAATCCCATATATTATTGTTAACACCATAAATAGTTTATTGAACTTTACACATTTGCGTGCAGATTCCTTCGTATACTTTTTGAAATACCATATTAATGCGTTTATGTAATCAATACATGACAGTATTTGCGCTTCAGATACGATGAGCATTATTGAATGTAACGTAAATAATTAATTTATAAAAAATCATTAATAATTAGTTAAAAAATCTTTTTTTTAATAAGTAAACATTTCTTTCGCTAACCGAATGACTGACTGACGAAAGTTATACAAGTTGCTAACCGAATGACTGACTGACGAAAGTTATACAAGTTGCTTACAAAACTAAAATTTGATTATTAATGTGTAGCCATTGTAAAGTACTGTGAGAAGGTTAAACAAAATTACGAGCTACAATGCTCTAAATAAAATAATAAATTCGCTCTTTCGCCAATAAAGCAGAGTATACAAAGGGTAGTGTTAAGACACTCCATTCCTCACTATCATGTATTAAACACCACTCTTTGCCTTCTTACCAAAGGGAGGTAATGAAATAATGAATTACCCTGACGAGAAATCGAACCTACAGCCGTCGTTTACGGCCAGTCAGTCACGACAGTCTCAATATATAGATTATATGGGACAAATTATCAATTATCATAAATTACTACGACAGGTATTTTATTTAGATATTTTGATCGGCATCTCTTGGCATGCTTCAATGGTGAATTGCAATCTACTACTAATAATCTCATGACTCGGTCCATTCATAGCGCGTCAGCTACAGTTATAGTATAATATAATTTTAGTAAGATATCTCTCTAAAACCGACAATCTTAGATTCGAATCCTACTATAAGAAATAAATATATTATTATAATGTTTTTTACTCAGTTCTGAAATATGCTGTGTATAATAGGTTGACTTAGGATTTGAAGTCAAACGGAGTGTCTTAACACTTTATTTTCTGCCTGCAAGGTAAAACTTTTAGTATAATAATTATTTAATTGCTAGGTCATCGGAATACCCGTAGACCAGCCAGCGCCCAGTTTCTAACCGCTGAGTTATATTATGATGTAGATGCAGATAGATTATTATTAGAAACCATCTATATTACTAAGAAAGTAATAATAAAGTCAAGGAGGATAAAATATCGTTGGTTTCAGAGAAAAAAAAGTAAATTAAAATCTTTAAATATTTATAGATAGATGAGAAGCTAGTGTTCAGAAATTACGTAAACTGAGCAAAATTATAACTTACTGTAAAATATAAAATAAAACAACTAATATCTTATATAAAATTTATTATATATAACGCATTATATATATATATATATATATATATATATATATATATATATATATATATATATATATATATATATATATATATATATATATATATATATATATATATATATATATATTTATGCACTCTCGATCTTAACTGGAACTAAAACGCACGATTAATACGTGCCAAATTAGTATACAATTGTTATAACCTTGTATTATTATGACAAATAGTTCCGAAATGTGTTACAGTCTGTTAGAGATACTAATTAAGGGCATTGAGGTCAACGAAGGGTTCGGAATACGAATCATATTCAGACAGTTGCTTTTTAAAAGACGATAGACTTTAAAATATTTGTTCTAATTTAGTTATTTAAAGGTAATAGGTAGTTGTGGGTTTGATTCCCACACGGAATTAATTACTTTCATTTCTCTGCTTTTATACGAAACAGCAGTTAAGTCTCAAATTCCGGCAATAAGAGATAATGTACGGGATAGATTGTGAAGATTTATAAACAATCTTTGTACTGTGGGACACGGAAATACCTAAATGATAAGTAATTCCTTAATTCATCTAAATTATACGAGTACGTTTATCAGATTTCAATTCAGAATATGCTTTATTCAAATAAACTTTTGCAAGCATTTTTGAAGTTTCGAATGAACAGAAAGTTAAGTTAAGCAGAACTGTCTTCTGCTGAGAAGATCCGGTAAAGAAACTCAATAATTTCTCTCTGAAATATCAATATTACAATTATTATTATCAAATACAATAATATTTCTAAACACCGAAATGACGTAGCCAGACTACGAAGAAACATAAGCTATAAGATAAGAAAGGTCTGAAACGTGATATCTAAAGACTGCATTCGAAATGGTGAAGAATGGTCTTCTGCTGGGGAGCAACATCCAACCACCCTTATTATAGTTGAAGACTGATAGCAGATATACTCAGAGTAAAAAAGAAATATAAAATTATAGTATGGTAGCTTGATTAATCTAGAGATCTTAAATATTCTAGAGCAGTGTACTTACCAGCTAGATAGGACCATAAAATGATAGCCAAAAAAAAGCAATTGACCGTATTACAGAATCGAAAAAGATTTTTTTTGTCAAACTACTAATGTCACTCGTATAAATGTGTGGCAATACTGCATTCTGATAAGTAGTTTTAAATCCTTGTACAATTAGTCTGCATTTTTGCTTTGGCGGACAAATGAATGTTATGAAAATATTTTAGATATGCATTTTTTGTATCAGACGAATTTAGTGAGAAATGATATTATAGTGATTTAATTGTATAGCTACGAATTTTATCTTTCACACTGTATTCCGGACAGCAGAGAAGGCAGAGAGAATGTAGAGTTATGAAACACTACATTCTCTCAATACAATACTACAGCTTGTTTTGCCTACAACCGCCACGTTCACAACCAGATGCTGTTCTACTGCGTATATTTTATTTATTTATTGATTTATTTTTATAAACCAGACGTTTATGAATTACACCTGCGTTAAAATTTCAAATTAACGTTTTTTTGTGTTGTATCCTGCAGTGGTTGGGAAGCTGCCTTACTAACATGTCAAATTTCAGTCTCTTTACATACAGTAATATTGGTACAGCGGTTTCTGCGGCCATGCGATATCTATATATACTAATATTATGTAAGTAAAAAGTTTGTTTGAGAAGACGTAGTAGTGAATTGAATCATATGAATGAAGATGAAAATATCTTTTTGTATTATATAGTCTCGAGGAAGGCTATAGGCTATATTATATATTTTTTTCGATGTAGCCCACTGTATCAGCGGTCATAGTCACGTCTTTGTAAAATAGTTTCTTAATTTGACTATTGGCGGAAAAGTGCTTCAATTTTACATAGTTTAATTGTTAAAATACATAACTCATACAAAACACATACAATACATACAAAATACGTACAAAATACATTAACACACTACACTACTATAAAGTTATAAGTATTTACTTTATATAGTATAAAGTGCTAGGGCCTAACTTTATTTAAAGTCAATATTTTTGTGAATTTGACATAAAGGTGTATTTTAAATTAATGTTAGACCATTGTTTTTATTTGAAACTGATATTGTTTCGTAAGAAAATAATTTGTGCTAAGTAGTGGCGATTTGAGCTAGTTTTACAAGACAAGTACTAACGAAATATTAATTTTTTTTATTTTTTTTATACTTCACGTTCCTACAAACTGTATACTTAACTAAATCAATAAAAGTGAACCTTATGAACTTAGCGACAAATCACTCCAATCTCTGTATCTGTATATTATGTAGATATATCAGATGGATATACAAATTTAAAGTTTAGGATAAATTTTTAATTTATCCTAAACAGGAAATCAAACCCACAATCATCGCATTGATGAAAGTTTTTATTACGACACAAAGTTTTTCATAATTTCAAATCTTGTTATTTTAAACATACATACATATTTCGAAACATTTTTATTTGTATCTTTAAATATATATAAGTAATATAGATATACGTAAAAGTACATTATTATGTACATGTGTAGAATACGATACTACGATTTTATGTCTAACTCATTTTCAAACAGGTTTAAACAAAATAAAATGTTACATTTGAATTAGTTATTTTTAAATTGGAACACCTATGTTCATGTTCATTTAAAGCACATATAATTTATACTAAGTGATTGACAGAACAATAATAACGGAGCTTACATACTTACGCTTGGAATATTAAATTATTTTCTCTATTAAAATTTATATTGCTATAATATAAAATGACTATAAGCGCGAAGGTTGTGGGTTCGATTCCTACACGGGGAGAATGAATTATTTTCATTTTCATCACTCTGTGTTTCAAAAGCAGATTCCCTTTGCTTAACCTGCTATATGGGAGATAGAGTGAAGCTAAAATAATGTAATTTACATTTACATAAAAGGAATTACTCTTGGATACATGTAATGTTTATCTTTGATGTGTGCGTGAGCTTAGTAAGCTTGTGTGTGACTCTTCTTTTGTTTTAATGGAAAGCTATAAACCATAGATATGTATATATCAGTCTTTCTGATAAAATATAAGGGAACATTTGATGCTATTGACTCAATAACTACTAAATACGTCAATGGTCGTTCTGAGCAATTTGATTCTCAGTGGGATTTCATTTAAAAGTCATTTATATCATTTCCAATAATATTACTTTTTGTGGATATCGTGGCATATCGGGAAAGCCTATGACTGTAAGTCTAGTTATTTAATAAATAATTTAATTTTCTAAGCTCTGATAAGATAAAATGCGGTGTTTATTTTAGCCACTTAATGCTCAATGTCTTTAATTCAGAAAAATGAAGGAAAAAATGTTTTGACAATGCTACGAAAAAAAAATGTGAAGGCAAAGCTTAAGTTAAAATAAACAGGTTTTAAAGGTAGTTTTAATATAAATCTGTTGTAAGAATTATAGAAAACATCACTTAATTGTGTATTGTAGAAATTCACTCAGTCCATTATTCATGAAAATGTAAATACTTCGTTTGTAAATTTGAAGATAAACTGGATACAGTTCAATGTACGATTAGAATATATGTACATACATAGAGTAGAACATATGCAGTAAAAATTCAAAACTTATATTCAAATAATCTATATCACAAATAATATTTAAGTTGTATACAAGAAAAATGGAACTATGGAGCTTTAAAGCTTTACAATGTCAAACCATCATTGAAAGGGTCATTAAGTCACTAGGGTACCGTAAAAAGTCCGTCGAGCTTTACAGAAAAAGCGTACCGTAGTTGTCTGGACGACGTCTACACGTGGGTTCCGCGCATGCTTGCTAACTTAACGAGAACGCCGGCTAAGCAGTATCGAGCGATCCTCCGCAAGAGGAGGTCATGCCGCAATGTCGGACGGTCGCGACTCACCGTCGCATAGTGGTCTACGCGATCGTGTCAGCTTCTTTGAAAGAGTTTGGTCTGGACGTACCAAGAGTGACTCAGTGGATGCCACAACCGATGTAGATGAAATAGAACGTAAAATAGAGCAGCGTAAGCGGAGACCTGAGTCACCGAAAATCGAAGTTAAGTTAAAACACACGCGAGACACCCAATCTCCGTCAAAAAGCTACGAAAGTAATTTTCCCAATTTGAAATTGAGACATGTTGAACCTGAGGAAGAAAGAGTTGGTGGGCAGGTCGAAGAGGGCGACCTGGCTGCTGGCGTTCGCTTCGTCAAGTTCGAACGTGTCACCGTGAAGAGAACGGTAACTGAAGTTCAAGATGAGAGACCAGACTCACCACAAACTGAGTGGTACTCTGAGTACAAGCATCATGCTCTGCATACAGCACCCAGGAAGGATTATGTACGCAGCAAATCGGAGTACGACTCCCATATTGCTGAGATACGAGGTAAATAATACAATTAATATATAAAAAAAAATAATTTTTAGGTTCTTACAATATAAGTTGAACAAATTTTCTAAATAAGCAGTTTTTATTATTTAATGGCGTTAATTATGAGACAATTATAATAAAAAAATCAAGGTCTTTAGACATTTAAAAACTTAAATCGGATAAAAAAATCACCATGTTTCAACACATACATCAACAGTTTAAAATTACTTCTAAAGCGAGCAATCGAAAAATCGAATCGAAACGAAGGTATGCAAATTTTAGGCACGAAAACTACATAGGGAAATTTAGGCAGACTTTTTTTTATTTATTTTAAAATTTGACCTTGACTTCGATTGATTTTGTTTGTTCACAAAAACGATTTCATTTTCTATGTTCACGTCTTTTGCAAGGAAACCCTAATACTAACTCAAACCATATTTTCTATTAAATTATATTGATAAATATATAATTAGTATCATATTCGATATGATTAGTGCAAAAGTTTGGCCGATAATATGTTTTTCGCTGACGGAGTTACTTTCTTATCTACTGTGTATCTACAAAATTTCCTTATGGTGACATAATGTCAAAAATATCGATATCTTATCGTCGTGTAACTCGGTTATTACAATTATATTTTTTTATGAACACACCTAAATATGAAACTGATTTAATTTTAGACTTTATACATTCATACAAATGTTTCTATTCACTTGTTTCCCACATACATATATTTTGATAGGAATCAAATTTGTAATTCAAATTGTAGGCTAGAGGCCTTGGGATCTATTTATTCTCTTTTTTCTAAAGACCTTTTTTTTTAAACAAAAGCATTAGCATTTAGTTCATAAAAATAATATACTTTATATATATCTTTTCTAATTTAAAGAAAAGGCAGATATAATCTACTAGTAATTTAGTGGTAATGCTTTTCATCAGTTTTTAAAAATTATTGTAACATTCCGTCTAGTAAGGAGAACTTTAAGTGACATTTGTACGAAATTCAGGCAGTGGTAGTAACTTAGTTAGTCTGATAATATAACAACTCGTTCTTGGACCGTCCTAAAAATCTACACAAAGGCCTTACTAAAGTTTTCAAAGCATCTCCTTACTGAACTCTCGATTTATCTAGAATTATTATCGGTTACTTTCTAGAACGTACTTCGTAGGTTGCTGCATATAGATTAATTTTCAATTTTATTGATAAGTGGAGGCAAACATTAATTCTCATTTTAAGGGACCTTAACCTAAACCTTAATCGTAAACTATTCGTTGCTCGCTCCTCACCTTGATGATGGGCACCTGCACGGTGATTCCACGGATGCTGCTACTAATTTATCCTAAGTTAAATGTAAAAGAATTTTGTATGTTAATATCCCCAGCCTGGTTAGACAAAGTACGCTGATGAATTCCGCCCCACATATATATTTAAATAGACCTATAGTGGGAAACGATAGTTCATTTTTCTACTAAGCCAACATTTTGCTGGACATGCGGATAAATAAAGAATAATTTATAAAAATGAATAATACAAAAAATATAAATATCCTATATATATATATATATATATATATATATATATATATATATATATATATATATATATATATATATATATATATATATATATATATATATATATATATATATATATATATATATATATATATATATATATATATATATATATATATATTTTTATAGATACTTTAAAAGAACGTACATGTACGTAATTATGTATTATTACAAGTGAATAGGATTGTAAGTTAAGTGCTTATTGCTCTTCAAACAACGCTTCATCAAAGGAAATAATTATGGAAACATCTTAATTGAATACAACTCCACACATACATCAGGATATAAAATAAAACTATGTTTAATGCTGTCTAAGCTTCTACAACTGTACAAGCTGTAATTTTTTTTATCTCCAAAGCATCATGTTTTAAAGAAACGTTAACTTCTTTATATATTATAAAACGCAATAACTTCCCACCGATGTACAATTAAATCCTTAAAACTACGCAACAGATTTTAATGCAGTTTTCACTAATATATAATGATTCGAGAGGAAGGTTTATAGGTCATATTATACCACGTTAAAATATTAAATTTTTATATAATATCGTAAGTAACCTTTTTTTGGGCTCAACTGCTTTTGCACTAGAAGACAGCTATGGTTGTGCAGTCTATGCGGGCGAAGTCGCGAACGTGGCACTAGTTTCTCTATTTTCTAAAGCACATATCGCTATAGTAGGTATATGTTAGGAAGTTTTATTATTACAGCATTTAAGCTAATTTTGGTTTTGTAAATATTTTGGACGACATTTTGAAATTACAATAAATTTAGATTTTTATTTTGTATATAACAACACAACACTTATATTACTTAATTGCATTCAGTCTATATAATAAGCGTTCTATGTATGGTTTGTAAACTAATGACGGCAGACTAATTAACAGATGATGTCATCGACGCTCATATATTTTAATTTATGTTTAATTTCTAAAAAAGATATATACATATATATATATATATATATATATATATATATATATATATATATATATATATATATATATATATATATATATATATTTATATATATATATATATATATATATATATATATATATATATATATATATATATATATATATATATATATATATATATATATATATATATATATATATATATATTATAAAAAGAAACATAGAAGTTCTGACTTGGACTCGCTTAAAAACACTAAATAAATACAGACGTACAATAAGTTATAATTTGTCAGTCAGTTCAACGCAGTCTATGAATATAAAAGAAACGAAAAAAAAATTAATCATATAAATCTGTAAAAATGTAATTTAATATGTAAAATTAAATTATATAAATCTGTAAACTAGTTTGAACGATTTCATTGTAGATTGGTGAGAAGTTATTTTATTTTAAAATACACAAATACGCTTTGGATGGAGAAAAAATTTAAATTGCAGCTTATACAATTGTAGAAGCTTAGGCAATATTTAAAAATACTTTTATTTTATATCCTGTAGTAATATAAATCATTGTTATATATTATATAACAACCGCTATACAATATGTACTATCTAATTCGGGGCGTAAAGTAGAGATAATGTTTTGAAATAAAGCATGATGTTAAAAATAACCAACAAGGTTAGTTAGTAAGTTAGTCAACAATGTCTAAAAGAAACAATTAAACTAAATTATTAGTAGCTAGTGACTAATCTCTCTGATAAATTAGTGAAAAAAAAAACAAATTTCTAACAGCTCAATGCGCGACAGTATAATTGGCAATGATGTCATCGCGACACTTTGCAGCTCACGTTTATTTATGAGCCTGCTTCGTTGAACTTCACTTGAATGGGACACGGTTGCCGTACAAAATAGAGGGGCTTGTTGCGAAATAAGACGTTTTTGTTTTGTTTACTCAAGCGAGAAATTTAAGAGTACCTAATAAAGTATATATATATATATATATATATATATATATATATATATATATATATATATATATATATATATATATATATATATATATATATATATATATATATATATATATATAATATATTTATCAATAATTGATAGTATTAAGTTGTGTGTTATGTGATCATATATTTTTAATCAGCTTCACGCTATAGCAGGGTAGAGCCTAGTGTCTAAACACTCTGCTCTCCACTTTTGGCCCGAATTCGAGTAATTGAGCATTGAGTGGCGGAAGCAAAGAGATAGTTACATTTAGTCGCTGAAAGTACGTGTGTACTTACGAATGTAAGTGTAATAACTTCTCTAATTCAAATCGCATCAACGATTGGGGTTTCAAATAAATGTAACGTCTGCCGCGCACATTGTGAATATCTCCATCGCTCACTGCGGACTGTTACTAAAAGGGGTGAAAAGTTAAAATTAATTATTAATTAAATACGAATAATCTCAAATTTAGACTAACAATAATACTTTTTTTTAATTTACGCCCAATCTGTATTAAAATCTATGGCATTTTTCAAAATGTAAGTGGTAAATAAGATTTTATTAAATAAGTAACAAAAAGTTCAAATAGTAAATAAAATACATTAAATATAATTTCTTAAATCAAAAGTGTCGTATTACATTTTGAACCAAGGTTGCACATATTCTATACACAGGCATACTATGCGACGCACGCGCACGCGCCCTTGCACGAGACGGGGTAACTTAATCTATTTCACAATTTAACTATTATATACATTTGATGTTGTCTATATGAAATACAGATTAAAATAAAAATAAAAATTGCATTTATATTATATTAATTAAGAACAAAATAGATATAAACTATAAATAATAATAATAATATAGTAATTGACAATTTCAGTAATTAATATATATTTTTCAATATATAAGATATTTATATTATTATTATTAGTATTTGTATTTATATTTAATTATTAATATCATATATAAGAGATTATAATATATAATATATAAGATATATAATATATAAGATATAATATAATATATTAGAGAGAACAAAAAGTTAAACAATTAAATAAATAAAAAGATATAATAAAACAAATTTGGATTGAATTAACAAAAATGGATTGTTTTTATAATATAATATTACTAAAATGTCAAAATAATATATTTTTTTAAAGACCACACGACTTGCTAGAGCGTGCCAGCGTTAAATCATTAATAAATAATAATATTACATATACCTTTTCACCACCTATATATTAAGTTTAAACGTGTCAACTGTATACTAAATCTCTTATATTATGTATATCAAGGAAAAAACGAAAATAACTGGCATTTTAATGAAGCGAAACGCGTGACCGATAAGCAGAATTTATCGTATATAAGTATATACATTGCACATATATGTACTGGATAACATCTTATTAAAGCTTAATTATATAGTTAAAAGTCCTATTGTTATAATCATGTATCTACAAATGTATTATTTACATGCATTTATATGCATTTACATGCATTTTTATAGTTTTGTGTGATGAGATAGTCTAGGATTGCTATTTGATAATAAGCCGTACATAAGATATGAGTGTTGTGATAAGAGGCCGTAGTGGCCCAGTGGTACAACGAATGACTGTAAATGCAGACAGACAGACAGACAGTCAGTTGTAGGTTCGATTTCCATATGGCGAAATAAATTTTATTTCAGTTCTGGTAAAAAAGCAAAGAACTTACCGCCGCGCAATGTGTCGATAATTGGACGGAAAGTGGGGTACCAAGTATTTAACACTAGGTTACCTCTGTCTACCTTGCAATATGGAGCATATAGCGTGAACATAAAAATTCGCTAATATATACTTACATACATTATATTCATAATATTTAAGTAATAAATGTTAGTAGTAACTGATATATAATAAAAAATTATTAATATTACAAATAAACATAAATATTAGTTAGTAAATTCAATTTTAATTGGAACACAAGTAATGATATCAACGGGCAAGTGATAAATTTCAATTTGATGCAATCTTCCAACCTCTAGACTGAGACAAGGTTAAAAGAATGTTTGTATAAGTACTCTAAAGAGACACCGTTTTACTGTTTTGTGAATAAAATCATATAAATAATGTATTATGGAACTTCTCGTACGAATCGCATTCGGAAAGAGAAATATTAGTATATAATAATAAAAAAAAATCTTAAATCTTGATCCTTTTATTATAAACTAATCGTAAATATATATACAATATTTTTTAATAATCTCTCTTAACAATATTAGCTTGAAATAACATTTAAGTCAGTCAGTCACATGCATGTTTACCATATATCGATAGTTTACACTTTACGCTACCACTTACCACATACCAAGGCGTCGGTGATGTCATACTCTGTTATCATTATCGTAGTTCCGCTTATCGTAGAGGTCAAGAGCGAGCTCGATGAGATATTTGGACAAACACCTACAGACAATTAGAGCATCGCTTGACCACATTAAGTGACTAAAAATTTTCTTTACGTTAATAGAAAAGGTCAGTTTCAGGGAACTTTGAGTTTGTTTGTTTTTGTCTGTCTGTCTGTCCTTCGAAGTCGATAGAAGTGAAAGATAAAATTCTTCGTTCTTCTTCTTCTTTTGAATTCTTCTGAATTTTAACAACTCAACGCCATGCTCTGTCTTTACAGAATAGGCAAATTTGAATAGTTTAAACATAATCCATCGAGTATATCCCCATTTAATATACATATATCCCAGCTTTATTCTAATTGGGGATTGACCCACTACTATTGATTTACTATAAGATCTTGTTGGAATGAGAAAACAAAGTGATTTATTTCTCTGTTACTTTAAATATAGTAGAGACGTTGAGATGGTAGAAATAAATAATATTATATATAACATCTGTCGTGGCGCAGATGTACAGCGTGTGACTATAAACGCGACGGTTGTGGATTCGATTTTTATTCGGAGGAATGAGTTTTTTTTTTAATATTTCTCGCCCTGGTAACAATGAAGCGTGGGTTTAGGTTCCGTCAGTCAACATCTGAATATCTCGAAAGGCGGAACGGGAAACGTAGTGTCTGGTCACTAGCACTGCTCTGCTGCGTGAAGCAAAAAAAAAACAGTATCGATGGAGATTCCTTTAATATATGTATGTATTTTTCTAGAAATATAAGACTAAGTATATTTCTAGAAATCCTTTACAACTTACGCACGTGCTTTATCATAATTAAAGTAGCAATAAAATAAAGTTACGACACCGTTATAATTAAATATTTATTACTAAGACATAAAGTTCAAAATCGCACAATGAAACGAAAATGTACTTGATGTTTTGATTTTGAGTCCTTATACTGTTTTGGTTACGAATCTTACGGACTTGTACTGTAAATATATGTACGTACCTATATACGTACTATATGATTTATATATATATATATACATATATATATATATATATATATATATATATATATATATATATATATATATATATATATATATATATATATATATATATATATATATATATATATATATATATATATATATATATATATATATTTATTCGAATCTCATTTGAGGTACTGTTTGTTTGTTTGTTATACATAGACAATGAGCGGTATTGCTTTCCGCTTCTAATACGAAATATCTTTTATCAAGAGAGGAACGGAGTGTTTCAGCTCTAGATTCTATTTATCTGTATGTAGAAATAATATAAGATGTTTTAACATTATAATAATGTAAATGCTTAAATATGTGAGGAAATTACTTCGTGTAGAGCTGCACGTAGGCGCTATTAGAGCTGGTACTTGAGTGACTAATAACCATTAGTTAGTGACGTTTCTTTCATTCGCCTATTGATTGTGATGAATTATGATTTATTCTAGTACTAGAAATTTTGTATTAAGAAAGAATTAATTTATCTGTGGAATTAACGTCAAAATCGTTGTATTTCTATCACTATGACTACTGATCACCACACACACACACACACACACATATATATATATATATATATATATATATATATATATATATATATATATATATATATATTTGTTTATCCATTCGGGAAATTACTTTAAAATGAACTCACGTACATCACGAGGAAAGGACTAGGAAAGGAGGTTATGTATTTTGTAGAGAGAGGTGTCCGTCTCTATGTAATCGGTATTTGTATATTTAGATTTACCACTATGCCACTATGACATTAAGTGAAAAACACTCCATTCCCCAAAATCCGCCATTTTTATCACATTATTACGATTACAATTGGCGGAACTCAACGCCGCGCTTTGTCTACAAGACCGTGAAAATAAAAATAATGATTGAAAAAGCTATTATTGATCCAATTTAAAATTGAAATCCGCGGGACTATTGTGTATTTTATGTGTTTTTCATTTACACTGACCTTCACCTTGAAGTTCCGCACGAGAGGCGCAGCTAGGCGGTCGGCTCTGTATCTCCCAAAAACCATAAAAAGTTGCCAAATAATTCATAATCAACTATTGTATATAATTAATTTGGAATGTTTTTTTAACCATTTAAATATTATTAAATTTTTCATTTACGTTTTAAATTTTCATATTTCTGGCAATATTATGCAAATCCAGTACCAACTTACATAATTTTTTAATATGTGAAAAATGTAGACGCCATCGTAGCTCAATGGGTTTTTGTTAAATTGTATATGCGTTATGGGTTCCATTCTAAATTGATCGTTCCATATACACAACACTTAGTCTCCAAAATGGCGGAAAATAGGCAGCGGAAGAATCAAAATTCTCTTTGCCTACTTTACCATAAGCTATTTAATCTCTTGCCTACTTTCAAAGATAAAAAATAAACCTCACATACTAGCCAAGGTAAACGTTTCTCATATCCACATTCGGTAGGCGCTCTCTATTTCATTTAAGACACGCTTACGTCATTTAGCGAGAACTGACTTAAATTTACAATCATCGTGTCTAATCTGATCTAAGTTGTTTATGCTTGGCCTTATATGAAACTTGTTTCGTTTATTTATTATTATTTGCCAATTTTGTATATAATACTGTGTTAATAAATCGTATAGATTGATAATAAATAGTACACTAGTAGACTGCATGCATTCAGTGTAGGTTCGATTTCCATTATTAATGATTAAGTTTCATCAATCAATTTGCCATAATCCGAATGCGGTTAACGAAAAATAGAGTTTTAGCACTAAAAATGTCTTTTAAGATAAAAAAAATACGTAATATATATATACATACATATATACATATAGTAATATTTTAAAAGCGTACTTCAGTTATTATCAGTTTCTCCTTCACAATGTCATTTTGGTAATTGCATAATTTTAAAATTCTTAAAGAATTTCATCCCTGTTATTTATAGAGCTGGTTAGTATTGTACAAAATAAGCTGAAATATTTTTGTTTTAAATTGTTTATTGTAGCATAGTGTTGTTCCACGATGTTCTGGGTTCATACCAATTGTGAGGAAATATTTTTAAAACATTTTTTTGAACAGTAAATTCATATTTAAAGAAACTTTAATTGACACTTGCAGGAATACTATGTTATTCTATATCTTAGAAAATTTAAAATTAGAAAATTAAAAATTATTACTGAGGGTATCTTGGCGCAGCGGCACAGCGTCTTACTGTAAACGCAACGGTTGTGGGTTCCATTCCTACTCGGGAAGAATGATTTATTTAAATTCCTCGCTATAGTAACAACACAATGCATGGCGATGAGTTCCGCCACTCAATACGCGATGTGTCAAATTTGGGCGGAAAGTTGATAACGGAGTGTTTTAACACTAGATCCTCTGTCTACAACTTTTAAAAAATAAAAAAAAAATATTGGATTGCTTTACTGCGGCGTTTAAAATAAACACGCAATGTCTGTATAATATGGAAGGATAAAACTAAGTGACTAAACACTTTATCTTATAACTATCAGATATGTAAACAAAATAAGAGAGTGATCACAAAAGCTTTGGACAAAAAACCGATATTTTTATTATGATTCGTAGCTCGTTCTCTCCTCTGCACAACTTAGTATATAATATTATTAGTATTAGTATATAATATATCTTGAAAGTGAATCGTCCCACATACGACTGTACTAGTATAGGACTTATGCCATGCCTTAGCATGGCCACATTCGTTTCGGCCATAAAAGGATCACTAATCTAAAACACCCAGATAAATGAAGATACACTGAAAAATCACCCTTAAGTGTATGAGATAGAAGGTGTATTTTTAATATAGAGTAACTAAAATCCAGATGTTGGAATTCGAATAAGTACAAAAGGAATGTATATAGCGTAAGGCGCTTAAGTTAAATGATTCATGATCGCTACAGGAGGTTTTAATTCGTTGTAAGAAATGTAGTATAATTTTACACAAGTAATAAAGATTTTGTCTTTTTAGTGCAGAATTCTAAGTATATACTTTTTTTGTATCTATATATATATATATCTATATATTTATATATTTTATATATATATCGAGTGGCGTAAGGCACATTAAGCTAGTACCTACACTGGGTAAACTTAATAAATCAACGATTAATATGATGTAATATTGCCTTTCAAGCTAGCTAAATGGATTATCCTATACAAAAATAAATTTTCAATACAATTTCTTTCATTTTTTTAAATTTCAAAATAGTTCAATTTCAAACCAGTAACATGTTCCTGAGATAAGAGCATTAAACCAAACAAACTACAGTTTTATAATATTTAGTATGTATAGATGTCCGTTAAATTAAAATGAGAATTGTATTCACTACCATTGCTGGCAACTACATCAACCTCAGTCAAGTCTCGGTCAAGTCATTAATAGTAGTCTAGTGTCAGTCAAGTCATTAATAGTAGTCTAGTGTCAGTCAGTCAAGTGTAAGTTGAATGTGTCAAGGCTCATAAAGTTGTATTATAATTTATAGATTCAATTCTAAGAAAGAAACTAAAGGATATGAATACTAAAGCAATTTCAATTTACGTATGTTAATTTGTGATGTAATAACCGACCAAATATGACATCATACTTGTTTTTACCTTAACTTTGGTGCAAAAATCATTATTATTACTACAGTTTGAATGGCGATTTTAGAATTTGTATCGTAATGACTGCATTAATGAAAGAATTCGCTAACAAAAAATAGATTTACTATTATCATTATTTTATAAATACACTATATTGATTTCGGTAGTATTTAAGATCCGAAAGTCATTTTCCAAAATCTTTTTAAATTAAGCTTGTGTCTCGGTTACTACTCGATCTACTTCATTCTGTATGGGGATTGAACCCACAACCAACGCGTTTACAATTAGATCAAGACCCATTGCACCATGACACCATTCTAACAAAAACTAAAAAAAAAAAAATCTAATCTTTATTATATAGGTGTACATAACAGTGGCGAAGTCTAAGATTTTTATGTAGGTAAGCCGGTGTTGAAAAAATTGAAATTAAATTGATTCATAGTGAGAACTATGTTACTTGATTATTAATTGTTATTTAATATTTATTTAGATTAAAAAAAGGTAACCCCACGAGACACATACTTTAAATCAATAACTTTAACTAAATACGCAATACAACAACACTGTATAAAGTCACATCGATTATATTTCAGATACTTATTTATAAATAAATGTGACCGGCGCTTAGAATAAACTAGAACTAGAGACTTTGATCATTGACTCGTATTTATATTATGATCATTTTTTCATTTTCATACAAAAAGTTTCAGTTTAGCAGTTTTATATTGTGCCCTGTATATAGCAGGATAGGCAGAGAGTCTATCGTAAGAAAGAAGGATATAATTCCGTTCTCTATTTTATATTTTTCTAATTGAATGACGTAATTGAACGGCACACCTTGTCTTACAGCAGGTTATCGCTAACCAGTTACTTACATACATACATTAAAAATATATATTTATGTACGTAATTTTATAGCAAAATTTTTTTAAATATCACTTGCTCAACCTCAAAATGCCAATTAGCTAAAATTGGGTTACCAGTAATATGTGCTTGTGAGGTTTCTTTGCTCTAGTCGTAGTCACCTGTGGCCGAAGCGGTTTGACCAATTTTGATTCAATTACCTAGTATTCGTTATTTGTTTCGTCCAAAACTGAATATACTTGCGAATGCTATACGAATTACTCTATATTCAGGAAAAATTGTGAAGGTAAAACAAATATGATTTCTAAACAATATTAAAACTTAAATATGATATAGAAAAAAATTGTCAATTTTATTTATGTTTTGGTCTCTAGTTCCACCGGTGTTTTTATTGCGTAAGACGTCAATGTACTATAGGGCCTTATACAAGTCAAGGTCGACATTAGAAGTACTTTTTCTTCGAACACTTTGCTTCAAGTATTGAATAATGATTTATTTGAAAAAAAAATTGAATTTCTTTGGACAAAGTCTTCGGACTTGGATATTACAAAAAAAAATTGAATTTCTTTGGACAAAGTCTTCGGACTTGGATATTACAGTTTGGTGTACGATTAAGTTATGTGTGGACAGAATACGCAATCGTTTCTAATAGGTCTTGCAATGACATTTCTCTTGATATAGGTTAGGTCTAGACTGACAGATTTAGAAAAATGCTAAAATGATTTTGGCATTTTCTATAATTCGAGATCCTATTTCATAATTTGGGGCAAATCGCGAGCTTTTATTATAAATATAATGTTTTTGAGTATAAATCAGTATTTCTTTAGGTCTAGGCCAGGTCGAGACCTTGAGTTTCTATATTTCCCTAATAGAGACTCATTATTTATCTTTTACGATCTTTTTCAGTCTTTTACAGTCAGTACAATCAATCATGCGTCTAACAATTGACATTATACATTAAAGCAATACCTATAGGTATTGTTCTAGTAACTTTGCGAGTGTATGTATGTGGATATGTATGTATGTGGATATGTATGTATGTTTGTTTTTTATCATAAGTTAAGTTCACACGACTGTTAGTCGCATGATTTCATACTTGAGGCCTTGGCACGTATCAATTCTCCACGTTTTGCCTTTTTAGCCACTTGTGATAAAAACAGCTGAATGATTTTATCTTTTAGAGGTAATTTATAAAGTTAAACATTAAGGAAAAGTTAGTTAAGGAAGTTTATTAGGCAGTTTATATTTATGGTCACAGATTCAGTTCTAGAGTTGTAGTTCTCCATTTATTACATGGAAAGTTCCTCTGGGTGAAATTTATATTATTAATATTTAGAAAGTAACGATTAACAAGCAATGACAGATAAAATAAAACATACAAAGTATATATTTTACTAAATTATAAAAAAAATGTGATGCTTGAAACTTAATTTATACTAATAGCAAGAATTTATTAGTTTTCCGTCTTTTCTTTACATACAAAAGTATTAAATAGTTTTAAACATAGCGTCTTCCCACAGATGAAGGTATGTTAAGAGCTTTCAAACTACGCGATCACGTGAAATTTTCACGAAGAATGTTTATATGCACATTTTAGAGTAAAGCCAAGGAGTGAGCAATCTATCCGATCGAAGCCGTTAAAACGGAGAAGACAATCTTAGTGAATTAAAATTGTATAACTTCATAATTTTTGTTATATAGCATGCTGTATCTACTTTATAAGATGGTGCATTTAGTTTTAATTATTTTTTTTGTTTTACTCTTTTTTCTTGATGTTTAATGTTATCATCACTTGTGGATCATAATAAATAAATAAATAACTACAATTTCTCCTCAGAAAGTTTTGCCATAGAGAGAACGGAGAGAAATGTTTCTTTATAAAAAGTTTACACAGATTTGCTTATTTAAGCAAATTGTTTAATAACACAATACAAAACGATGGCAATGAAGTGATATATTAATATTCTATTCTATAAGCGGTTTGCCTTTGCGTAGCCATTAAGTTGATTGATTGTGCGAGTATATAGATATATGTAAATCATATTATAATTAAGCGTTATAGATAAAAAAAATATATTTTATATACATATTGATAATTATTATATTCAGAATGAAAATGAAATGAAGGGAGACTGTAAGTTTTAAAGTAACCATATTTGAATACAGTGATATATATTATATGTGTATATATATTTATTTACGTATTTTGATTTTTTATAATTTTTCCACATCTAAGACAACTTGCGCGTCGTTTTCAACGCAATTTGTATAAAAAACGCCGCGTTATTAAAACCTGCTTCTTTTGTTGACCCGCAATTATAAAATTTGACAAGAAGTGAGAACTCACGGTATAAGTAAATGCAAAATAAACACAATTCTTAATATATGTCTATCAGAAAAAATGAATACATATGACAGCAATTTTAAATTTATAAATTTTTATAAGCTGTATTTCGCCTGACACCCTATCAAAAAAAATACGGAACTCTCGTTAAGTAAAGTTAAGTCAGACTGCATCCGACTTTCAAGATTTTGCTTGTTGATCAGCGGAATTGACCGCCTTAGATTTGTTTAACAGGGCTGGAAAATGAATTACACCGAGTGAAGATCAAGCCCACAAGGGACGAACCTACAATCATCTCGATTACAGTCAGATACTGTTCCACTACACCACAACGGTTGCAAAAAACAAATATTTCGCAAAATGTTAAATATATATCGTGTATATATATAAATTACGAAAGCGTAGCTTCTACCTGACCGTGTTTACAGTGCGCCGGCGCTTCGACCTTGGCATCGATTCGTCAAGTTTTGATTTGTATGTAGCGTGTCACACTCATATGTTCTAAACATCCGTTTACATTAGATTATTATTAGTTTTTTTTATTGTGTCACATCTCTTCTTTTTGTCTGTAACTAGAGATAGTTTAGTCACAACACTATTTTCCATTATGCTTCTGTATCTAGTTTGAGTGTTATAATATACTTTAATATATTAATTAAGTTTAAAATTTATATTTATTTTTCTTAAATCTAAATCATATTACACAATAGCTATTCAACCTGGGGTTTCGCCTCTGTGGTCAAACTGAAATAAGTAAGGGTTTTGCATGTTACGTCACATGTTCCTAATGCCCATGGTACGTCTGACCACAGGTAATATTTGTATAGATATATAGTCAGATATTTTTTATGCTGGCTTAGGCATGTCACTAGAAAACATTTGTGCCCTTATTGCCACAAGAGAAAAAAAAAGTAAAAACTGATTGACCACAGACGATATAAAACATTATAAATATATCCTTTTTTTATTTCGTGTTATTTTAAAAAAGACTAGTGATGTAAAAGAGCTTTCGTTTATTTTTATTTCACGTATATAATATTTTTGTCCATAGTAAATTTGAATCTGTAGAAATATAAAGATTTGATAAAGAAAAATTGTCTCTAATATGTAACGTAATTTAAATTCGTCAAACACTAAATGAGGTCTCTGAGTACGGCAGTTTATCTTATTTTGAATTAAATCAGTTAATCAGTTATTTATTTATTAATACATATGAGTATGTACATACCTTTAGCATTTTCAGATATGAATTGCGGCTACTAATAGTATTTCGCGGTTATCCCTATAGTGACATGACCTTGCTTTTAACGCTCGTATAATGTTACATAGATATTGTTTTTTATTCAATACTAAATTTTAGTTTTACGCAATATATGTACGATCACATATTATATATGTAGGTACAGACGCTTTGGAGATGTAGGTTCAGTTGAAAATAATGACTTGAAGCTTGAATGGTTTTCGGTTTAAAAAGTTAAAAAGATAAAAAAGAAAATAAAAAAGTTACAACAGTAAAGAATTAATATTTTACTTTTTTTATTTTCTTTTTGTCTTTTTAACTTTTTTTGTAGAGTTTATTTTTATTATTAATTAGCTTTATCTTGCCTCTTCGTCCGTGTCAGTTAGTAATAACAAAGAGGTATGTATGATAAACGTGACACACTTTCTTAGTGCTCGAGATAATTCTGACAGCAGGTAGAGAGGTTACCTTCTATATAGAAAGGCAGCATATATATGCAATAAGATATATATATAACCAGTTTGGAATATGTAAGAAGTTGAGTGATAACAGCGCTAGTACTAACGTTATACATCCTTTCTCTATCTAAGTACTATCCAATTATATATATGCAAATAATAGTTCCTGAGATTACCACGTGCAAATAAGCTCACGGCTTGAATATTCGAATATATATTTAATATATATTCGAATGAAACTTAAACCGGCATTCATCAAGCGAAGTGACTTGATTTAAGCATATTATCTCAATACATATTATTCTTAAAAACAGTAATAAAATTTGTTGAAAAAATCCCCAAACTCTAGGTCATCATGTTATCTACACTCTTTGTGTACGTGTTCAGGCTTTTATATATACATATGTATATATATATATATATATATATATACATATATATATATATATATATATATATATATATATATATATATATATATATATATACATATATATATATATATATATATATATATATATATATATATATATATACATATATATATATATATATATATATATATATATATATATATATATATATATATATATATATATATATATATATATATATATATATATACATATATATATATATATATATATATATATATATATATATATATATATATATATATATATATATATATATATATATATATATATATATATATATATATATATATATATATATATTCGAATGAAACTTAAACCGGCATTCATCAAGCGAAGTGACTTGATTTAAGCATATTATCTCAATACATATTATTCTTAAAAACAGTAATAAAATTTGTTAAAAAAAAGTCCCCAACCATTAGGTCATCATGTTATCTACACTCTTTGTGTACGTATACGGGCTTCATTACCGATGAGTCGCCCGCTATATAGAAGCTGTGACGGCTATTTAAATTCATAGCATTGTCTATTTGTATTTAGCTTGCACTGGCGTCTGTTGTGTCACCGTTTTTACCACCCAGGACACACGGACACTATCTTGGACTTTACTAAATGTCGCTCTACTACTGACGCTGGAATAGCTCTTATAAAGAGTATATACGAGACTTGGGAGGAATAGCAGGATGCTCTTGGCATGTTCTGTGACCTGTCCAAAGCATTTGATTGCGTGCAGCATTCTACATTGGTCATGAAGCTACACCATTACGGCGTAAGAGGACGTGCACTCGATCTTCTGACCTCTTATTTAGCTAATAGAGTTCAGAGGATTGATGTGAATGGCAAGAAATCTCCAGGGGCATTAGTCAGTATGGGAGTCCCACAAGGGCCTATTCTTGGTCCTTTCATCTTTTTAATATATAGATAAATGACTTACCATATTAAGTTGGAAGGAGCCAGTACTGTTTGCTGATGATACTTCATTAATTTATAAAATGAAAAGACAACAAAATATAATTGACGATGTAAACAATGCGCTCTCGAAAGTAGTACATTGGTTTAGTGCTAACAACCTACTATTAAATAGTACAAAAACAAAAATAATTTTTCGAACACCCCACAACAAAAATTGTTAAAGCCAATGTACTATTGGATGGTGAGACCACGGATCCTGTTGATTCTACAGTATTTCTCGGTGTCACCATAGACTCTAAGTTACAGTAGGGGCCTCATATTGATGGATTGACGAATAGACTGGGCTCAGCAGATTTTGCGGTTAAGAAAAGTTGATCGTTAACTAACGTAGAAACGGCTCGCCTTGTTTACTTTAGCTACTTTCATAGTATTATGTCTTATGGTATAATACTTTGGGGTAATGCAGCCGCGATTAATACAGTTTTTGTCCTGCAGAAGTTAGGTATTCGCTCAATCTATAACTTACGCCCTAAAGAATCTTTAAGAGACAAATTTAAGGAAATTAATATATTGATAGTTGCGTCTCAATATATCCTCAAAAATGTTTTATATGTAAAAATATTAATGATTTTACTGAAATTGGCGATGTACACAATATTAATACTAGAAATAGGTGGAAACTTACCGCACATGTAACTGGATTGCATCGAGTCCGCAATTCCTTCATGGGACAGTGTGTACGCTTTTACAATAGGATCCCAGAAAACGTCCGAGAATGTTCTACATCACAATTTAAAAAAAATGTGAAAAGACGTTTGTGTGTTAACGGTTATTACCTAATTAATGATTTTGTAAACGATAACACACCTTGGGAATGAAATGCTCGCTCCAGTCTATCTCGAGCGTATCATTGTCAACAATGAATAATTGTATAATTGTAAAGGACTATATAAATAAGTCCCGCTGAGTTTCTTGCGCCGGTTCTTCTCAGGTCTGAGGTATTAACGTTAGTGAACCGGTGGTAATGTTTTTGACGTTCAAAAAATTAATCATGTATTCTTACTTTGAATAAAATTATTTGAATTTGAATCTACTATTTGTCTATTTATATAATTACCTATCTACCTGTCGGTCAGGTGGTTTGGGCACGTCGAGAGAATGAGTGATGAAAGAATGGTAAAAATATATATGAAGCAAACGTGAGATGTAAGGGGTTGACTTCCGAAAACACAGTGTCGAAGATACTGGAGAAAGTTCGCGTAAAAAGCATAAGGATCCCACAGAGAGGATGTATAAAGAGATTAATCATAGTGGACGAGGCGAAAGATGTTTAAAGCCGCAGTGTTTGACGCTCCGTCCTCACTGACTACCCCGCTAGCCTACCCCCTATATATGTATAAATTTATTTCGTTACTAGCTGAGTGAGTGAAAAAAGAGGCATAGCTTGCGCAGCGTTGAATTCCGCTACCAAATATTTGAATAATGACACCTGCAGTTTGAAATTGCAGCAATTATATATATATATATATATATATATATATATATATATATATATATATATATATATATATATATATATATATATATATATATATACATTTAAAAGCTGTTTTATATTATCGTACTACTGTGTGAGCCTACCCCCTATATATGTATAAATTTATTTCGTTGCTAGCTGAGTGAAAATATATATATATATATATATATATATATATATATATATATATATATATATATATATATATATATATATATATATATATATATATATATATATATATATTGTACAACCATTCTAATGATATACTATAAATTTGTCATTGTCATAATATCACTTTGTCATCGTCATTTCTCTGACTATGGGAATCCATGGAGGAAAAAACACACATCATTAAGTAAAATAAAACTTTCCAGAAGATACTTACTTGTATGCAACTTTTTGAAATTTTACAACATTTTTTAAAAAGAAATGCCAGGATTGTGGATAAATAAATGGCATTTATATAATATGTGTTGTCATTATGCTGTTAAAGCAACTGGTTTTTGTGAAGCGGCGCATCTCAAGGTTAAATTTGCGGCTGTGATGCAACGTATGAAATCAAAAGGACGAGCGAGATTGTTCATTATTTTGGATATATTTTTTGCCTCTCTATTTATATCAAGGGGTATTAAGTGCAATTGTCTGAAATAACCATTTTCTATCAAAATCTAAGACCATCTATTATAAAAAACCTGCATATCACCTTGTTGTACCAGAAGGGGGAAATTAAATAATCATTGCCACAAGTGGATATCGAACCCGCTACTATTACATTTACAGTAAAACGCTGTCCCACTAGATATTTTTCTCTTCTCGGTCATTATATAAACAAAATCGATAATTTATTCGTTTCTACTTATTATACAGTATTCGATAGAATAAAACTTGATTGCGAGTAGCAAAATTAATATGCAATCGATGTTTTTGCTCGTTTCCATATTTCGAATTAATCGCTATAAGATAAGCAGATTAACGATTTATGCTAGTACTAAAATATACAGGATATTGTATCGCTTATTAATGGAATACATGATTTAAATTGTACTTATGCACAAAAATTCTTAGTTACCTATTGACCTTGAGATACCTTATAGTGACCTTCATTTCCACTCTTCATCATTTAAGTTATTAGTTAGTTTAGTTAGTTAGTTAGTTTAGTTATATAGTTAGTTATACTAGATAGGTCAGCGAAAGTAGCTATTGTAAAAATTCTACTTTAGGACAACAACACAAGACAAGATAAGCTATATTAACAATAACCAAACCGATTTAGATAACACTATTAGACATGAATGAACCAGCAAATTTCTAGACCGACACTTTATATAATCTATACTAATGTTATAAAGCTGAAGAATTTGATTATTTAAACGCCCTAATCTCAGGCCTAAAATTATTTTTGAATTCAAAAGTTACTTTCGGCCTGTTAGGGCCAACAGGTCCTCTAATATTTACTGTTTTATTGTCAAGGCACACGTTGCTAAGGCAACTCGTGTTTTACACGCGTGAAATACGGGTCGACTCAACAACATATTATATATGTCACTATAGAAGTGTTTATTTTTATTAAAGACATGGTCGTGTATATAATATATTTATTTGATTAGTTTTAAATATTTCTTATGAATTGTCATAGACAAATATTGATTCTTTTTCTTTATATCTCTACTTCACCACAAATACTAGTTTCATACCAAAAGAGATGAGTGGAACAGAACAGATGTGGATAATCCATAAATCTCGTTAATTCAAACTTAGGAATAAATTTTCATATATAGGTCCTCCTTGTTTTTGCCTGGCCTGGCCTTAGTCGCGGTGTAGCCTGGGTCTAATTTCCGACTAATAGTACTTCACTTTGTACTTTATCTATAACATGTAAAGTAAATATGTAACTTATAAAATAATAATATTGAAGCTGTTGTGGCACAGTGGAACAGAGTCTGGTTGTAAACGCGATTTAATGTAATGGTTTCGATCGGTGTCCCAAATTAAGGTGGAGAGCGGAGTAACTTGACACTAGGTTTCTTTTTGCCTATCCCGTGAGGAATACAGCGTGAAGTTGAAAAAACTGTCACTATATCGGTGTTGCCTGATAAATATCATTCTCATAATATTACGTGACTCGACGATCAAAATTTATATTTTTATGATATCCATTTCAGAATGTTTCCCTGAACGGTAGGTTAAACGGAATAAGGCAATGCTAAAAAAAATACTGTCGCATGTACTTTGGGCATAAACATGACAAACAGAATCAATTATAATGTAATTTACTTTAACGGTTTATTATTAACGTTTCGTGTCTATATTTTTTTTAAGTAAATACTAAGTTAGACCAAGGCATTATACATCCAGAAATACTTAAAAACATTTCTATTTACAACTACATAAGAAATTAAGCTTAATTGGCAAAAGTTTTTCAATGGAGGTGTAAATTAATATCAGAAAATTCAAATTTATACGTCAAAATCCAGGTAAATAAGGTAAACATGATATGTTTATACAGCTAGTATCTACAAAGATAGGTCATTGCCCGTACCAGTCGCCACCGATTGCGTGCAACAGGAACTACCTTGCTGTTTATTCACCAATGGATTAATGCAATGATGGAACTTAATGATCGTTTTGTAAACTTTTATGAAATTCTGAAAGGAAATTTTATAAGTAATTCCAGTAAACACGACGGTTGTGGAAGGAAGAATTATTTTTATTTTTCTTGCTCTGGTAATATGAAAAGCAAGGCCAAATTGGCCTCGAAGAAACTGGGTGTCATCGGAAGAACGATACAGTACTTCACGCATTTACACCGATTGGCTCTGTACAGAGCCCAGGTTCGGCCTCATACTAATGCTGCTATTATCTCTGGTCTGGTGCACCCCAGTATTAGCTTGAAGTAAATTAAATTATAATTGATTCTGTTTGTCATTTTTATGCCCAAAGTACATGTGACAGTAATTTTTTCAGCATTGCCTTATTCCCTATTTTCATATTACTGTTCAGAGAAACATTCTGAAGTGGATATCATAAAAATATAAATTTTGATCGTCGAGTCACGTAATATTATGATTATAACGATATAGTGACAGTTTTTTCAACTTAATGCTATATCCCTCACGGTATAGGCAAAGATAACTTGATCGCATACAACGTAGAGCCGTTCGAATCCTTTGCGAACCCAATTATCTGTGAAAGGCGTTACGTAGAGACCATGGGGAGTGTTCTGAGGAACTGTTTCACCTGATACCCGCTGTTGAATTTTTCAACCGCACAGTACGACACAAACTATCATCCCCACCACCTGGACACTTGCCACATTACAACACTTGTTACATCTAAACGATTAACAACAACATATTATATTAAACAATATTGTTTTTTAAGTCAGTAGTTCCTAATGTATATCCAGCACTAAAATGATGATCCAATCGAAACGAATCGAATGATCCCACTAGAAATCCTCCCATATCATTATAATAAAACTTAGGCTACTGACCTGAAAAATATCGAAATTAAATACTATGTTTTAGTCAATAAATAAATATTTTCTTTTCTCTATTAAAGAGATTTAAATATACATTTGTATTTATACAGTTTCAATGTCAGTTAATTGCTAACTGTCGTCTCGAGTGTGATAAACAGTCTTGTAGTCGGTGAGGATAGATTTATAGCTGAAACTGCGTGACTACCAAGCTTTTTGTCGAGGACAATTTAAACAAATTGAAAAAAAATCATACCACAAAGTTGTTGTGCTTCGAAAGTCGGAAAGCGGGGATTGGAGTGTCTTAACACTAGCTTCCTGCAGCCAACGGTTCCCTCTGCCTACCCTGATATGTGCAGGATACTGCGTGAAGGTAAAAACGAATAAGAGTAAAAAAAAACCAATTTTGAATTATGAACTATAATCACGTTAAATTAGAGCTTGACTCTAACTTTGTAAAGAAAAGGCAAATCTTGTAAATTTCTTAAGGAAGTTGATGGTATATACCGGAGCGGTGTACACAACACAGGCTGCGTAACCATTTACAAAAGTTAATTTGATTGTGAAATACCGCCTTAGCAAAAGTTGTTTTATATTGTAGGCAGTTTTAATTTTACAAATGTAATTATTGACGATGGAGGATATGATTTCTACTTAGGAACTATATATCTATAATAATTATATACAAAATTAAATTCTTTTTATTTTTGTTTTAATAAGATGAACCGTGCACGACCCAATCATTACAGTCGTTCGAAGTTCGAAATTTAGTTGAAAATGGAGACCGAAGGGTTTTGACACTACATTCTGTTTGACTACTTGCTGTCAGTTTCAATGACAACATATTGTAAATGTAAGCTGGATGTCAAGCTTATAAAGTCTACGCATACGCAATCCCAGTAGAAATCTAAACCACAAACACTGTCGCTCTGCGCCATTATGGCATATCTGCATCACTTTGGCTAACGATAGAATTTCATTGGTCTATATTTATTAATCTAACATAAATCAAAAATCAAAACAGAAGTGCATGAACTCATAAACTAGAAATAGATATTATAGTTTAATAGAAGTATTCTTGATATTTGGCAGCATGTAGAACAATACGCACGTTAGCGGATCACTGAACTTGGCATGTTGCATCGTGATTCAGAAATGCACTACACTTGACGACATACTCGTATACAGGAATAGCTTTATTTGTATGCAATTCAAAACATGACCATTAAATAAGTTATTTAGTACCGGTTCTCTTTTTGAGCTTTAAGTAAATGCTGAGTCAGCTTGTGTTTTGAGGCAGGCGTGGTGCAGCGGCACAGTGTATGACTCTGAACGCGACTGTTGTGGGTTCGATTTCCAATATGGGAATTTAATTATTACCTATTTTGTCGCTCATGTAATAAGACAGAACGCGGCGTTGAGTTCCAGCACTGTTGAAAATTGAGCGGAAAATGGGCTGCTCTACTATGTGCGGGATGTGATGTTTTTTGTGTTTTAGGTTTACTATATGGAATATAAGTTCTATTGAGCTGGTTTCTTCATTTTTTACAGATTCAGTCTAAAGAACGATTACATATACAAAAAAATTAATTTTTCTTTTATTTTTATATTATTTCTCTTTTTATTTTCTCGCATTACTCTTTTGCATATTACATAAGACCTTTATCATCGAGGAACTGTTCCCCAAAGTTCGCTTGTTTATGAAAGATAAAACGCGTACATTATAAAAATAAATATTACGGAATATATTAAATCTCATTAATGTATATTTTCATGAAATCAAATATATTTTAAAACATTATATATAGCTAATAAAATGATAATAATTTATAAACTAAATATAAAACGTTTTATCGAAAGGTTAAAGTCACAGTGCATTGTAAGTCAGTCATGTTGTATCTGACAAAGCCAAGATGCTTTCCATTAATAATAAATATATATTTTTTATACCTAAACACTTTAACCCGCTGAGAGGGCAAAGAGAACTAGGATGTTTAATTTCTGTCAAGACACTAAATTTTCCACTATGGATATTGTGTGTTGATTGGCGGAGCTCAACGCCGCGCTTTGCTCAGATCAAGTCCCACGTTGAGTGGGAATTCAATCCACAACCATTACGTGTATAGTCAGATGCTATACCACTGGGTCACGGTGCCCTCTTAAATATATAAAAAATAAGTTATAAAAAAATTTAATTTTGTTACAGATGAACAAGAGAGAGTACAAAAGAAGACATTCGTTAATTGGATCAATTCGCACTTATCAAAGGTAAATAAGTAACTTAACTTAAAAATACGTTTCCTGATAATAATGCTAGAGGTCAGTTACTATCACAATGATTTATAAGTAACAGTAGATATGTAAAATGACTTTATATTCTTTAAAATTGAAATAGTTATATTTCTTGGTGTAAAATAAAAAAAAAGCTAGAATAATAATATATATTGAATCAAATATATCCTATGATATTTTGGAAAAAAAAAAATGATTAGAATTTTGGCCGAAACTAGCTGAAACAGACACTGAAATACCGAAACCGGATTTGACATGAAGTGATGAAAATAAAATCTTTATTAAAATTTTTCACTGGCATGATTTTCAGCTTCAAATTTGGGTTTTGGTTCAAATCCCATCCGATATAGAATGCACATGGCTTTTATTATTACCCATGTCTACATACTATAATAGTAATCTCAAGAAAATATACTAAATGTATATATGTTACAGCGCATACCTCCAATGCGGATCGACGACCTTATTTACGACTTGCGAGACGGCACCAAGCTCCTAGCCCTACTTGAAGTATTGTCTGGCGAGAAATTGGTAAGTTATTTATTGTATTTGTTATCTTTTTAACATACATGTGTTTGTAGGATACTCTCAATAAAGGCCCCCGTTAGGGAAAATTAGTTATTTTTATTTCCCTGCCTTAGTTCGACATTGGCATTGAATTTCGTCACTCAACGCACTATTTTGAAGCGGTGAAGCTAAAAAAACTAAATAAAAGCTAAGCAAATTGATTTAACAGTAGTCTCGCTGTATATAATATAAATAATATATGACAATATAAAGTAAAGGAATACAAGATTATACTATGCTTATTTTATCAGAATACCTTAAGGATGCTCTCACATTGGCAAACATCCATAAATATTACCAGCGCATATCCGTCAGACACTTGACAATGAATCGTTCGATGCGCCTTTATATTACGAACACAGATACTTCAAACATTTCTCGAGTAATGCTCGATTAGATAGCGGGATTGATGTTATAGCTGCTCGTCGTGGAATTAAAATATGATATACTTTGATGCCAAGGAGTAAAGTTAGAAAAAGCTTAACATATGTACATAATATTTTAGGTATGAGTTTAAAATGCTTAAGATAGCAGAGTAGGTGAACTTTGTCACAGTACATAAAGTCGTAGAATGGGCGTAAAAAGGTTAAAAACTAAAATTAAGTAACCTAGTGCTCAACAAACAAAGTACTCCGTTCTACACACTACTGTACTGAATACGAAGACGTTGCATGTTGAATGGTGGATATCAATACCGCACTTTGTTTTGTCCAGAGTGTAATAATGTAAATAATTTTTTTACTGCTTCCGGCATCGAATCTGCATTTACAGTAAGGCATTGTTATATAACACATACATCTGAGACAATCAGCTAATTTGTTAAGTTATCAATGACGAATTTGTATCCCAAGCTAAATTTTGTTAGGTTTAATGTATTATTTATTAACTAAAATCTATATTCCTTTAAGCCAATGGAACGTGGCCGTGTGCTCCGCCGCCCACACTTCCTATCAAACGCGAACACTGCACTACGTTTCCTAGCGGGCAAACGGATCAAGCTGGTCAACATCAACGCTGCAGACCTTGTAGATGGACGACCAGCGGTTGTCCTTGGTCTTATCTGGACCATAATCTTATACTTCCAGGTAATTATTGCTATCTTCCAGCTCGTAATTGGTTTGGTGCTTCCACAGCAATTAAGATATCTAAGATCAAATTAATACATATGTAAGAAAAATGTTTTAGTACACAGAAATTTTGATTTTAATTATACTTTTGTAACGAAAAGGTGACTAAATAACAATAATAACTTTAATAATGGGTAGTAAATGGTTTACAATTACATTTGATGATTACAAGAACCCTAGTCCAGGCCACTGATTATTTGTCAAAATAAATAAATGAATGACGACATTTGACCTAGAGAAAGGACTTTCAATGCACACTGTATTATTTAGACAGAATCTTGAATACCCACTTTCTCTTCTTTCAATTCGCAATAGACTAAAGCATTATATGTAGATTATTTTACACCAACAATTTACTGCATTCATAAAGTCTATGTACGTTATAAGATGACACGGTTGAATGCACTTACTGTTAGCCAGCTTTAATGAGGATAAATCTGAATAGTTTTTAGTTGCAAAGAGTGTTTGACTTGTTAATAAGGCAGCTATCATCAATCATATTAAACCAGATACATAAATGGTTTAATAAATATAAGAAAAACTGTTTATTTAGAAAGAAATAAAAGAAAATGGCGGAAAATTATTGATACGAGATAAAATGTGTCTTTAAAAACCTAAAAGCTGATGTGTGAAATAATCACCAGTTTGATATATCATAACAAACATGAATTAGTAAGGAATTTTGGTAATTTCTTGATGACCGAATGGATGTAATTTCTTCGTCTTCCATCCATTTTTTTATTTATTTTATAAAGCCTATTCCTGCCTTCGCCTTGCATATTCCCGTTCAAGATATATTCTCATTTTAATTGGCTTGATATATTTTGTTTGCGCAAGCTTCATTCAATATATTGGACCCACAGGAAAGAGGACGAGAGGTGGGTGAAATGCAAGCTTATAGTTATAATAATAGTAATAATAATAATGTTGTATGTATTTTGACATTCAAAGAGCTTGCTTAGATTTAACATATCTAGAGTTCGTTTTCAAAGGTTTACAGTGTAGTGTTTAAAGTAATTTTTTTATTTATTTTCTATAGAAAATGTCTGTGCTTTTTTGATCTACTCTATTAATTCCCATTGTTATGCAATTCGTTTTTATTTTGATTCCTTTGCTATATTTACCTTTTGTTTTGTGTTCACAAATCTTTATGAGCTCTCTTCTAAGTCATCACACATCATCAGGCCCACCACGTACCTCGCAAAAAGAGCTTGCGAGCTTAATAACTATGGCAAAATACATTCGTATGAAAAGTCTTATGATAGGGAGATTTGAAATTGTGTACACGTTGCTGTTAACTTCTGATACAGTTTTTAAATTTTATTTTTTTTTCAAAGAGATGCCATAACAAAGGAGTAGTACCGAAAATATTATTATAATAAATAATATAATTTTGTATCAACTTATTCCATAAATATTTTTTAGGCATATTCTATTATTTTGTTAATTTTTAATTTATTATAATAGATCGAAGAAAACAGCCGTGCACTGGAATATCTCAGTGGATCGCGATGTGCGTCTGTCATGTCTCAAGAGTCAGGCGCCGCCACACCGACCCACAAAGCCGAGGACAGGTGGAAGCAAGGGGCTAAGAAAACGCTATTGCAATGGGTTGCGAATGCTTTGCCTAAGTAAGTTTATTCTTTATGAGAACGGTGAAGGTTTTCTCTGCCAGAGAGGTAGGCAGAGGGAGCTGTAGGAACCGTAGGAACCTAGTGTTAAGGCATTCCGTTCCCCGCTTTCCGCCTTTTCAGGTATTGCTGAGTGGGAATCAAACCCACAAACCGTCGTATTTACAGGCAAACGCTTTGCCTTTGCGCCACTACGGTCCTCACCTTAAAAATAATATTAATTTATAAAGGTATAAACGGGTTTCACCTTAGTTGTAATACTAAAGTTGTTAATAATAATAAAAATTACATATACTATCACAATATTTAGAATATTTTAATCACATTAGAATATTTATATTAACTTGTTTAACTTTTAAAAAAACATGCATAAATAGACAAAATAATATCTAGAAAGTCATATGTTTACATATCTGTTAGGTAGGGCCGAAGCCGGGACAAATTTCGCTGTAAAGGTCTGTTCAATTGACTAACTAAGAAATCTTTTTAAATAATTCTCGTATCTATTACTACATCGTACTTTGCTACCTGTACATTCATAGTTATTAAAAAAAATCGACTTTAACACTAAGTTTTTATAAACAAACTTAAACTCAAACAAAATATATATATAATACAAAATCAAACTTAATTTATGTACGTAATTTTTTTTATTTTCATTGAATTTCAATGAAAATAAAAATATATATGGATATACAAGTACTTAGCCATAAAATGTATATGGGCTACATTTGAAACATGACCTAAGTTATATAAAAATAATCATCAAAATCCATTCATAAATAATCCAATAAAATCCAATAAAATATACTTTAGATAAATATTATAAATTTTACCGTTAGGATTTATATCTAGTTCAATGTTACTAATTTTTTACTTAAATCATTATTTTGCTGTGACATTTAAAAGTATTTGTTTGTTCTTAAGTTACACGGATATATTTAAATTAACATATTTGTAAATACTATGGGAACTTTCTTGCCCTGTGTCCAGCTTAGCAACTGAACCGGTCTTTGAGAGCACTTCTATTTATAAATATGAATCTTGTGCTATTCAGTCGTCGCC
Source organism: Dione juno (assembly GCA_037127375.1). Lineage (NCBI taxonomy): Eukaryota > Metazoa > Arthropoda > Insecta > Lepidoptera > Nymphalidae > Dione > Dione juno. The sequence continues at coordinate 14,465,083 of JAXRJS010000014.1, read as the reverse complement.
TTGTGTTCATTTTAACTTAGTAAAAGCTTAGTTACATTTCACTCTATTTTCTAATATCAAATTATATAGGCTATTATAGGCTTTATATATAAACGGACAACGTGGCTTAGTGACCAAATTGATCCGCCCCGGGGAAAAGTTTTGTTTTTATTTCCCCCTCTCGTAAGACAAAGTCATACATCATCATCATACGCATTATGTTAAACCTTTCGGGTGAAAAGCGGCGATCAGATTTATGTATTTAGAAAGCTATGAGAAACCTAGGCAAAAATATAGTATTACTAATATATTAACGAAACATATATTAAATATTATGTTTATTCTTCCAGAGATGCAAACATCCAAGTAACCGATTTTGGCCCATCCTGGCGCGATGGTATAGCTTTCTTGGCAATCATTGATGCCATCAAAGCAAATCTGATTAACTTGGCTGAAATGAAAAGAAAAACGAACAGGCAGCGTTTGGAGCATGCCTTCGATGTGGCAGAAACAGAACTTGGCATTGCTAAGCTTCTAGATGCTGAAGATGTGGATGTGGATAAGCCGGATGAAAGGTCTATTATGACTTACGTTGCGCAATTCTTACACAAATATCCTGAACCTAAGGTATGAATATTTAATAATAATATATATTACCAAATAATTAAATAATATAATAATTATATAGTTTTTTTTTTTTGGTAATATATTTAGTACTAAACAAAGCTACGATACAACTTTGTGTAATTAGTATTTCATATATACACTTTTTTGTTTTCGCGTAGATTAAGATTTAAATAAATTACAAAGATAAAAATAAATCGCTGAAGATTATAATGTATAATTCTTTATAAAGATATATTAAATGATTTATATTATCATAAACTGAAATAAAATATTACACTATATATGTACATATAATGAAAAATGTATTATACATACATGTATTATACATTGATGAAAAATTAATTATACTTTATATTATTTGCAGACAACAGGACCAGATGCAGTAGCAGCTGTTCAAGAAGAATATGAAATGTTGAGAAATTGGCTATCTGAGCGAGTTTCAATAATTCAACGGCAGTATGACTCAAGGACACTCTCCCGACACTACGAAGATTATATCCTCGCCGAAAACGAACGTTTAGCCCGACAACCTGTGTATCAGAAGTTAGAAAAGCTCATGTACACACAGAGCTTAGTGGCCATTGCACCGAAATCTTGGAGAGAGTTAGTAGTTCTGTGGATAGAACTAGAAAGGTTACACAGGAAATGGCTGTGGCTATTAGATTCTGAATTACCTGGTGATTTCAGAACAGTTGGTGAATGGTTAGCCCGAGCTGAATACTTACTTTATTTCGACGAAATACCTACGAGCCTCGATGATAGAACAGCGGCCATTATAAGTGAAAAGCTAGAAGAGCATTCCTCCTTCTTTGCTGATTTACCAGAGATCATTGAGCGATTTGAAGCAGCTTTACATTCGCCCGATGCGTCCAGCATACCAGCTGAGAGGCTTCAGTATATGAAAGAGCGCCTTCAAACTGTAGAACGTGCCGCTCCACAAAGGAAAGCCAGGTTAAAGTATCTTGAACATAAATGTTGTATTGTAGCCTTCACTGAGCTTACCAAAGCAAAATTGGCTGCTTGGACGGGCAAGTACGGTAGAATTGATCACGCTCGTGCCTTATTAGAAGATTATGATAATTTTGTTACAAAGAATAAAATTTTCCAAGAATTTGATAGAGCATATATTGACATTAAGCAAGTTGCTGAAGAATACAAGAAAGTTTGTGAAGTTGACAGGACTGAAGCGAGAGAAATTGACTCATTTTTGAGAGAAGTTTCGGAAAATTGGAGACGTGTTGCGTCGGACGTGAGATGCGCTAAAAGTGTCTTAGAGGAAGTAATAGCGCACTGGGAGAGGTGGACGAATCTATCAGATCAGTTTACTTCATGGTTAGATAGAGCCCAGCATATGTTGAGAGTTTCCGAAGACGAAAGACTAGAATTTTTCCAAGATTTGACAGTTTGGAAGGAGAAGCATCAGCTATTGGGCGATGCGGCTGGATTCTTAGCGGCCACGTGCTCTGAAGAAATAACGACAGAGATAAAGAGAAAATACGTAGAAATTACTGAGCGATGGGAACGTATTTGGGAAGAAGCCGAATGGTACTTAATTTTTATTTTGACTTTAATTTATCTTAAAAATATTATGTGTATTTTTTATATTTGATAACTAAATATGTGTGATTTAAAACCTCATTTTACAGCTATGTACGAGGCGGAGATGCACTTCGCCATAGAAGAGAACTTAACCAAGGAATACAAAACTTAGACTCCTGGCTCTTATCTGCTGAGAATCTGCTTACCAGCCAACCGAAAGGAACCACTGAAAGCATACAAGCATATATCGATCAACTCTTACAGTTAAACTCGGAAATAGAGCAAAATGAAGAATTATTCAAATCCATTAGCAGGTAATGATTGATTTATTGGCTACATCATAAAAAACATATCAATATGTTTGATTGAATTGTATAACTATTATATAAGCATACCTTAACACGTACAAGTATCTTTAATGTATTTATGCGTTCTCGAATGAGAGATCTAAGGAGAGAACGTCTCTCTCATCTACCAAATTTTTTTTTCGTAATCTAGCATATAATAATATAAGAGTAAATCCTTTTCAGCTCAATATCTTCTTTAATTTTAACTTTTTTTTTCAGAACGTTTCAAAACGCAATAGCATCCCTCCCACGAGACGAGGTGGAGTCCAACATGTCCAAGCTGAAGCAGCAGAAGGAGGCGCTGGTCCGCGCGCGCGCGAGCGTCCCCGTCAAGCTACACCAGTACCGGCAGCTGCTCGCGCAGCACGCCTCGCTAGAGAGCGGCCAGCAGGAACTGGCGCGTTGGCTGCAGGCCGCTGATGAGGCCTTGCGCACTTCGGGTACTTCTCGGTGAGCAATTGTTACTATCAAATACAATTTTATATATATATATATATATATATATATATATATATATATATATATATATATATATATATATATATATATATATATATATATATATATATATATATATATATATATATATATATATATATATATATATATATATATATATATATATATATATATATATATATATATATATATATATATATATATATATATATATATATATATATATATATATATATATATATATATATATATATATATATATATATATATATATATATATATATATATATATATATATATATATATATATATATATATATATATATATATATATATATATATATATATATATATATATATATATATATATATATATATATATATATATATATATATATATATATATATATATATATATATATATATATATATATATATATATATATATATATATATATATATATATATATATATATATATATATATATATATATATATATATATATATATATATATATATATATATATATATACCTATACAGCATCTGATTGTAAATGCGAATGTTGTTTATTTTTATTTCACCGTTCTGATAAAAGGAAGTAGAAGAATTCGAATTCATACATTTATTCATACAAATGATTGGACAGCGATGTTGAGTTTGTAAAATTCGAATTTAGAAGGATTTTTAGTGAGGACTAAAAAAAAATATTTTTTAACAATAATTTAATTTCACCAGAGAGGTGATAGAGTCCCGCTACGAGTCACACCGCAGTTTCTTCTCCCGCACTACATACTACCGGTCCATGTTGGAGAGCAAGAACAAAGTGTTCGAGAACATCGTCCGCGCCGCTGATACCGACCGCAGCGCTGACGTCGCCGACCAGCTGCGGCTCATGCGGGATCTTAATGAGAGGTTACATATCATAATTGATATTAGAATTATAAGTTTGGTACTTCATACCTCTTTTGCCTCATCCACTGTCGTGAACCTCTTCATATATGCCCCTCTTCTCATACTTCCTCGTGATTTTCCTCCAGATAAATAATATACATCATATTAAAAATTTCCTTAAAAACCCCTCTAGTTAATAAAACAAATAGTAAAACATATTGTGCGTCATATAATACACATTGTTTAATGTATTTGTAAAATAGTCCCCTATCGGAAAATGAATACTTAAATTATTTTAATTTCCCCGCTTGAGTCTACCCAATATATAGATATTTCGCCGCGTCTTGTTCTACCACTCAACATGCAATATCTCTAAAACTGAACAGAATGTCTTTATTTTATTTTATTTTATTAAGTTTATCAACAATTGTATACTACAATACATGCAGAAAAAAAACTCTATGTTCCTTAAAAAATATGAAGCAGATTTTTATATTTTTATATAGTTAATTTTTTGAATTATACTCTAGATTTGCTCATGTATCATCGGAAGCTACTAAACGTGAGGCTGAGCTGCAACGACTAGTCCGCGCTTGGGACGAGTTCGACAGCAAGAAGCGCGCCGTCGAGGAGTGGGCGTCGCGCGCCGACGCGCTGCTCGCGGACACCCGCGTCGACTCGCAGCAAGCCGTTGACTTCCACAAGCGATTCTTCCAAGGAGCTGACGAACGGGCAGTGTCTGAGCTGGTGCGCTCCGGACGAGAGCTTATCGAGGTGTGATATATGTATAAATATAAAAAACTTAAATATTAGCATTATTATTAAAACAATTTAAAAATAGGTATTGATCTTGTACTACAATTCAAATAGTTATTTAAAGAAAAGTATGAACGTGACTTTTGGGTGATGTTTTTGAAATATGTTTAAAGGTTTTATGCGCCAAATACGATAAATATTAGTCCTATTTCGTTATTTATATGACAATACAGCGCCTGACCGTAAACACGGTGGTTGTTGGTTCGATTCCCTCTGGAAGAAATTAATTGTCGTCATTTTCCTCCTCTGGTTAGACAGAGGGCGAGGTTGAGTACTGTCAATGGAGTGTCTTAACTTTAAGTTCTCTCTGCCTACCCCGCTATATGTGGTATGCAGTGAAACTGATACTAAATAAAAATCATTTTTCAGTTAGTAAATGAAGAAGATAGACCTAAAGTTGTCCAATCAGTTGAAGACCTGCAGCGGCGCTGGAAGGAGCTGCTGGAGCGCGCGCCGCCTCACCTCATGCGCCTCGAGTTCAGACTCGATGAGGCCGTGTTCCACCACTGCATTAAAGATATTGAAAAGGAAATTGTTTATGAGGAACAGGTGAGCTCACTTTATAATATTTAAAGTCAAGTCCAATAAACTGATCGATAAAATCTTACGCAACCTAAATGCAAAAAGTAATTAAAAAAAAAACTAAATCAGATTTCAAGTCTATACATCTATATAGTAACTATCTATCTGTATAGTTATTATAGTTATTATACCTATAAGCTTAAACAAAAACTATAGAATACTATTTTATTTATCATAAAGTTAAGATAATTAAAGATATTGATAGTTTAAAATGCGGTTTTTTTGAACGACACGACATATTTTCATTTTCCTCGCTCTGGTAACAAATAAGGTCGAATGGCGAAAAGCGGGGTATGGAGTGTCTTATTAGGTCCCCTCTTCCTACTTCCTAAATTGTTGTACAAAAAATATACATGAGTAGAATTGATAACCTCCTATTTGAAGTCGGTTAATATATATTTATCACAGTAATACAAAAACTAAACCAAACCATAATACTTTTGGTAGATTTCTTTACCAAAAAAAAAAATAACCAATCTTTATCTTCTATATTTAAACGTAGGCCTACAATCAAAGTGACGATGCTGATGGCATCCTCATCCGCAACGAAGAGTACTTCCGTAACCAAGGCAAAATAATGCAAGTAGAACAATGTCTACAAAACTTGAAAAAGATTTCCGTAAGTTATACAAATCAAACTAGCGACAAAAGTTTGGAAGAGGAAGTCAAGAAATGTGAACAACAGTGGGAGTCCACAGTTCACAGAGTAGAACACTTCAGACAGCAGCTCCAAAGAATTCCAGCTAAATGGGACTCCTATAGAGAGAAGTTCCGGGAAATGGAGAAATGGATGGACCACGTCGATAAAACTATGGACAGCATTGTGAGAGAAGTAGATTCTGCTGAAGCTTTTGAAAGAGAGAAGACTATTTTCCAGGTATGTAATAAAATATTTTTTTTGGTTCCATCAGCTTAATTTGAACGTTAGTTAAAAAATATATATTTTTAAATGTACTATTAATTATGTCTATGTATGTCATTCAAGTTGTTATATATCTCCTTTATGCTCTCATTGGATCAGTTAAAGGAGTTAATGGTAACTATACTCCATACGTGTTATTAATTAAAATAAATCTAAAATTTTAAGAATATCTTAGTTATTATGTATTACTTACATACATTTTATATTTAATATTACTTTTAAATATTTTAGATATACATATTTACATAAATAAGAGGACACCTAAATTTCTCATTTTAAATTGGTTTAGAGGAACTGAAAATCTTAATTTTACTAAATAGTATTTCGTACAGTCATGAAAACACCTACAATAGAGATAAGCATCACTTTGTTTATTTAGACTGATTTTATGAAATATTAATTACAATATTTATTTTCTTAACTCCATTTTAGAATATTTGCCGCGAAGCCGATCGCAAACGAGAAGATATGAAATGGTTAGTGCAAACATTAGACATGCTCTCAAGCCATTGTTCTGATAGTGAAGCCCAAGAAGAACAAATGAAATTGGAAAACCTCATAGCGCGATACAAGAATCTCATCCCTACTATTGAAATTACTATGATCAAAACCGAAACGTATACAAGATGTTATACCTATAGACGAGAAGTACATGAAGTTATTTGTATCCTTGAAAGTGCAAAGGAAAAAGCTAAAGAAGAACCAGATTTGCAATCACTAAACCACGTTGAACAACTTGTCCTTGAACAACAAGCAGCCGTACAACAATTAGACAGACAGCGACCTTCAGTAATGTCTATGTTACACAGAGGCAAAGAACTAATCAAAGATGCGAATGCCCCCGCTTTTGTAAGAGAGGATGTGCGAAATCTTGAAACAGGGTGGAATACCGCTTATGAATGTAATACAGAACGTTTACACAAATTACGTGATACTCAAAAAGTTTGGTCCAACTACGAATACCAAAAAGAGGATTTGCTTTCTGATATAAATAAGATTGAAAGTTACGTAGCACATCCAGGCCTAGAACTCGGCGTTACAAACATCAGCAGAGAATTACAAGAAACTAAAGCCATAAATACAGACTTGGAACGTGCAAAGGCAGAAAAGTTACCCCAACTTCAACAAACTTATGTAGAATTACAAAGTTTAACTGCCAATAAGCCAAAGCCAGTAATTGAAAAAGATTTACAAATAATTGAACATAAATTAGAAAGAGTTCAAGATGAAGTGCAATCTAAAGTACAAAATCTCGAAAAATTCAATAATGAATGGGTTAAAATTGAGAATAAGCTAGAGCATGTTCGTGAATGGATTAAAAAAGAAAGTCCAATATTAATTTCTCAAATTCGTTCAGAAAATATCACACCAGAAGAACGTGTTGAGAAATCTCAATCATTGCAAAAAGTGATAGCCGAGAAATTAGAAATAGTTAGAAATGTGGCAGAGCAAGGAACCAAATTAGCGGTGGAACATCGTGCTCAAGATGCAAATAAGCTCAAAGGTGAAATTACATTGTTAGAAAAAATGATGGCTGATCTGCAACGTTCCATTGAACATCAAACTAAAGTTGTAGAACATGACCTGGCCAGTTGGCAAAAATATCAAAAAGGCGTTTCTGAAATTAAGCCTTGGATAGAGGAAGCGGAAATAAAACTAGGGAATATTCCGAAACCAGCAACATTACCTGAAGCTCAGCAACTTCAACAACAATCGAGAGCGCTGGTCACTGATTGTGAAAAGCAGCTAATGAATTTGCAGATTTTATCTAGTGTGAGTCATCAATTATCTGGGAAAACGAGCGCTCCAGATGAAGTTGATGCTATTCATTCAAGGTGGGCAATCGTACACGACTTAGCAGATCAATGGAATAACAAATTAGACAAGCTTGTGAATAACTGGGAGAACTTCGAAAGAGAAGCTGAGAAATTAGACAATTGGATAGAAAATGGCCAAAAACTCCTCAGTACACGTAGCGTCAATGTCGAAACGCCACAAGTAGAAAAATTAGATAGAGAATTGAACAAACTTAAGTCATTTGGTAATGAAATTTCGCAGCAGCAGGCTAAAATAATTAGCTTATCTCAAATATGTGACAATATTTGCCATGGTGTCCAACCAGAAGGAGCATCCATTTTGAAAAATAAAGTAGCAGATATCAAAGATCGGACTAACGCTCTTGCAGAAACTGTCAGAACTAGGGTGAATGACTTATCTGATAAAATTATCGTACGACAGGAGTTCTTGACAAAACTTCATAATTTCGACAATTGGATAACTGATTTTCGAAGAAAGACAGAAAGCTACGATCAGATTAGCGCTGACAAAATAGAGCCAACGCTTCAATCTATGCACGTACTACTTCAAGAACATGCTGCAAAAACTCCTGAATTTACTGATATTTATAATGAAGTCAAAAATATAACTTTGGCATCTCACCCGGAAGAAACTAGATCACTAAGTGAAGTATATTCTAATATTGCTCAACATTATCAGATCATTGAATCCAATATTCAACAAAATAAGGGTATTTTACAAAAGTGGTCAGATTTATTAAATTGGTATGAAGATAATAAGCAGCAATTAGGCCATATTCAGTATCAAATTGAAGGTCCCAAATTAACACCTGATAGCTACGAAGTACTTCGTCAAGAATTGGTAAATATAATAACGAAAATCCCAGAATGGAAAAGTAACGTTGCGTTACTCGACGGACCTTCAAGAATTAAAGTAACTGATCAAAATACTGGTAGAATAATACCACCAAACAGTTTGGTAAAAGAAATTGAAATGAGAGCAGATTCTTTGCTAAATCTAGTTACATCAAAGCGGGATCTAGTACAAAAAGTTGGTGCGAGATGGGATAAATTCAATATACAAAATAAGGCCTTAAATGAAATATTGCATAGCGTGCAATCTGTTTTAAGTGAAATGGCTCAACAGCCAGTACCATTGACAGAAAATACCATCCAAGAAATGACAGAAAAATTAGATAGTCTTGACAGTGAACTAAAAGAGAAACAAGCGGTAAGAAAAGAGCTTCGTGAAGAAGGACTACATTTGATGAGAGAGGACCAACCTAATATGGGCACAATCCAAAATGCTCTAACTGCAGCAGATAATAATTGGGACCAAATAGTAAATGTCTTACGTGACACCAAGAATAAATATATTCTCCTTTCATCCACATTGCAAGAACTTAAAAACTTTACGATTGCATTTGATAGAGAAATGAGTAGGGCTGAGCAATTACAGAATGAATGTAAAGATGCACCAAATGATTATGCACAAACTGCTCAATTTTTAGATAAAGCAAAGAAATCTTATGAACTTTTGAAGAGATCTAAGGGACTTTTAGATCAAATGGATGTTATTAAGCAATCAATTCTTAAACAAGCATCTACTTTAGGTGGTTTTGATACAAGTCCTTTGGAGAATGCTTTCTTGAATTCACAAACGCACTGGGAAAAAGAAAACGATGCAATTATCAAAAGAATTCAGGATTTAGAATCTCAACTCTTAGTATGGAGACAAATCGACGATACTAAAAACCAAGTAGTAACTTGGTTAAGTGAAACAGGGCAGAATTTAGCAAACGCTTGTGACAATTTGGAAATAAGGTTTGGTCAGAATCATCTTGTGAAATATAAAGAAGAATTGCCTATTTATTTAGGCTTAAAAAATAGTATTAAAGCTAAGTGCGAACAAATAACTAATTTAAATAAAAGTATTCCCCTAGGCCAGGTATCATCTATAATGGATTATTTAGATAATGAGTTTGAAGCATTGCAAACCCTTGCTGATAATTTAGAAGGTGCGGTATCATCTTTAGAATCTAGAGAAAATAAATTGAAAGATCAGATTAAGCGACTTTCTGATAATGTCAGTAAAATTCGAGATGAAATTATTAAATGTGATGATATGTCAGGAGATAATGCGAAAATATTAGAACGTCTTAAAAAATGCCAATCCTGTAAAATCGATTTACAAAATCTTAATGATGAAATTGATAATGTTGCTCAAAACGTATCTGAAATGAACTCGAACTATCCAGGATTTTATGAATCTTTAGTACCCAAAGAACTAAGCACATTACAAAAACGATTTGAAAGCGTTCTAGTTCATGCCAATAAAACTGAAACGACATTACTTACATTCCTTCAAAAATTATTTACTGACAAATTAAGTATGCTTAATAGAAACTTAAAAATATTAGATGACAAAACAAGATGGTGTATGCCAGATGTCAATAGTGATAAATATAATTTAGAAGTCAAAAATGCTGCTCTTGTTGACGTGGAAAATGGAATATCTGATTGCAAGCAAAAAGTGATAGAACTTAAAGAAGCTTATGAAATTTTACGAATTGTAGCTGAACCAGCTAGTGCACAAGAAGCAGCAATACAAACTGAAAAAGCCCAAAAGAATTTGGAGGTTCTAGCTTCTAATTATGATGAAATTAAAAAGCGATTGCAGGAAAATCTTGAAGCCTGGCAAGACTATGAAGGTCTGTTAGAAAATGTATCTGAATGGTTAAAGGAAAAAGAAAATCGAGTACGACAAGAATCTGCGACACTACTTAATATTAATGATATCCAGCAGAAGATTTCTGAAATTGAAAAAAATAGACAAGAAATCAAAGAATATGAAGTTGAAATGGTTAAACTGGCGAATATAGGAGAAAAAGTTATGTCTCGTAATCCGGACTCAAGAGTGTCACAATATATTAATCACTTAGAAACAAGATATCAAGCAATTAATAAATTTATGGATAATCAACTAAATCGGCTAAAAGACCTTCAAAATAATAAAGGTAAATACGATAAATCTATTGTAGACTTTAAAAATTGGCTTGGGGATGCTAATGCGAAAATTGCAGATTTAGCGGCACTTAGTAAGCACGCAAAACCTTCTGCTACAGACTTGGAACAGATAAATAAACTAAATGAAAACAAAGAAGTTGGTCAAAAATTGCTCAATAGCGCCATAGAGTCAGGAGAAGCACTTTTCAGTGGCATAACTCCGGAAGCTCGTGAGCAAATAAGGAATGAATTAAGAACACTAAGAGATTATTTCGAAAATTCTGTTGATTCTCTAAATAACGTAATCAAAGATATTGAAACGACAATAAATAAAAGATCATCATTTGATGATACTTTTAACCAAGTGCAAAAATGGATTACTGACAAAGAAATGGAAATTGGAGAATTTAAATTGTCCTCTACTCTTCCTGAAAAGAAAGCTCAACTACACAGTACCAAAACAATACATCAAGAAGTAGAACTACATCAATCAATGCTGTCACAACTAACTGAAAAACTAAAACTAATGCCTGACGACGATGCTGAACAAAGTCTTAATAACATCGTCGATCGCTACAAAAATATATCATCAGAGCTTGCTAATCGAATTTCTCAATATGAATCTCATGTGTCCGACCATGATAAATATGTACAAATCTTTGAAGAAATTCGTGATCGATTAAATCATGTTATTGCTGATAACTCTTTATTAAGCTACACAGCTGTTTCACAAAAAGAAGATGTTGATTCCAAAATTTTTGCAATCGAAAAAATACTTTCGAAAGCGAAAGAAATTGACGGTGATTTAGAAGGATTAAAGTCGCAACTGCATAAAGTTTTAGAAACCACAAGTCCAAATGGACACCCAGTGCTTATAAGCGAATTTGAGCAGTTAAAAATAACATGGGATCAATTTGCTAAACAATGTAAAGAACAAGACAAAAAACTAAAGGATACAATTAAGCAGTGGCAAGAGAGCCATAAAACATTAGACGAACTAGATGAATGGTTGAAAGTTAAAGAAAATCAGCTTAGAGATCAAAGCTTAAAAAGTAATTTGGAGGCTAAAGTTGCTCATTTACAAAAGGTCAAGGAAATTCAAATTGAACTCGCATCGAAAAACGTTGAGTTTGTTGCTCTAACTGATAAACAAAATGTAAATGGAGAGTCTGATTTGATGACAAAAACATCTAAGTTGGCTACGAGGTACCATACTTTAAATAACCTAGTAAATGAAATAATTTCAAAATATGAAGTGTTTGTAACTGAACATCAAGCGTTCGAAAATGAATTTGATAATATGGAAAAATGGCTTACGGGTATACTGAATGATTTGCAAGATTTAAATGAAATTGTAGGTGATTATGCAGTTTTACAGGAAAAACAAAATAAAGCAAAGGAACTTTATGAGAGCAGAAATAGGAAAACGCCTGCTTTTGAAGAATTTCTTAGCTTAGGTGAAAAACTTTACACTCATACTAGTCCAGATGGTAGAGAGGTAATAAGGCAGAAAATACGTAAGATACGTACATTATGGGATAGCTTTGGCGACAGTTTCCAAGAAACGGTCAACAAATTAGATCAGTGTCTTCTTCAATTTTCTGATTTTTCGTTAGCCCAAGAACAATTGACAAACTGGCTCAAAGATGTAGAAAAAGCAATGCAGCGTCATACAGAACTTAAAACTTCATTAGAGGAAAAGAAAGCTCAACTATTAAATCATAAAATCCTTCATCAAGAAATTATGTCACATGTGCAACTTGTTGAATCTGTCTGTGATAAAGCCCAGCAATTAGTAGACCAAACTCATGATGCATCTTTGAATGTATATTTACAGTCCATTAAGCAATTATTTCAAAATATTGTAACAAAGTCACAAAATCTTCAAGATAATCTAGAAGATTGTGTTAAAAGACATGAAGATCTTGTAAATCTTCTACAGCAATTTAAAGAATGGCTCGGCTCACAATCTGAAAAATTACTTGACATTGAAAATGCTATTGGTGAAAAGCCTGAAATAGTAAGAAAACTTCAATCTGCTGTGGCTTTAAAGGATATTGAAAAAGTTGGATCTAACAAGCTAGATGAAATTAGAAATGTATTTTCTAGCGTCAGTAAGAGTACTTCAGAAGCAGGTAATACAAGTATAAAGTCAGAAATAAACAACTTACACGAACAATTAACTAAAGCAGTTGATAGCATTATGACAGCAGAACAGAAATTAAAACATACTCTTGAGATTTGGAATAAATTTGATTCTTCTATAGAATCTATAACTGGATGGCTTAAAGATATGGAGACAAAATGCAGGGATCAAACATTATGTTCGACTTTACCTGAGAAAGAAGCACAGCTTCAGAGATACATTAATTTGCGAAATGATATTCATGCTAAAGAAAAAGAAATTGATACTTTTGTAGATGAATCTCATAGCTTAATTTTGTTGAGTGGAGTAGAAAGACTTAAACCTTTTGTAATTCAAATAAGCAGTCGATATCAACAACTTCACTTAATATCAAAAGATATTAATAATCATTGGCTGGAATTAGTTGCTGATCATAAAAAATATATTCAATTAAGAAATGAATTTGATGCATGGTTACAACCTTTAGAAGAGCAATTATCGCAAATGATAACTAAAGAAGATAAATTAAGTATTGAAAGTAAAGGCAATAAGTTGCAAGTTTTCTTATTAGAAAGAGAAAATGGAGAACATAAAATAGCTATACTTTCAACAGCTGGTGATAAAGTCTTACCAGAGACTGCAGCTAACGGTAGAGAAAATATTCGTTCAGAGATAAGAGATCTTAGAGAAAGGTGGGATAAGCTTAATGATAGCATTCTCCAACAGCAAAAAGAGTTCGAGTCTCAAGCGTTACAGTGGTCTAGTTATCAAGATGTTTTACAGCAAACATTGTCTTGGTTAGACGAGAAGGAAAAAATTGTTGAAGGTGAAGAAAAGGTTGTTCTAAATTCTGCTCAAGAAATCAAGTCGAGATTACTCAAAAATAAAACTCTATTACAAGAAATATATTCGCACAAAAGGGTTATTGAAACTGTTACTGAAAAGGCTAAAAGTGTTGCGGCAAGTATTCATTCAGGAAAAGATGAAAGTGATAAAATGTCATCTATTATACAATCTGTTTGGGATAGATATAATGCTCTCACTAATAAACTTTCCGGAATAATCGATAAACACGAAAATGCCTTTGACGTCTACCAACAATTCACTGACCAGCAAAAGTCTCTACAAGATTATCAAAAACATTTATGGGACCGTTTACATTTACTCTCAGATTTCACGGGTAATAAGGCAGCTCTTCAAAGTAAATTGGCTAAAATACAAGAACTCTTAGATGCGATTCCAAATGGAAATAATAAGTTAAAAATATTATCTGATCTTATTGATAGTAATGCATCGAAACTGTCCCCACGTGGTAAAGAAGGTATGTCCCGTGAATTAGGATTGCTAAGAGCTGATTTAGAAAAATTCACTGCTACTGTTCATGATGTTAAGCGAGGAATAGAAGAGAAAATTCAGCAATGGATTGAATTTGATGCTGCCAATGATCGACTTCAACACTGGCTGAGTGACACAGAAATGAGCTTAAAGACATACACTCCAAAAGCTACATTAGAAGAAAAGGTTGATCAACTCAATAAATATCAGGTAAGTTAATAATTTCCATTACGAAAGCGTTAGATCATTTTATTTTATTAATTTTTACATATGTATTTTGAACAGGATTTATGTAAAGCAATTGATATTCATGAGTATGATCTGAACACAGTTGTTAAATTGGGTGAAGCATTAGACCAAGTAAGAACAAAAGAATACAAATTTAATAATGAGCACTGTAGGGTAGTCTAATCTATCAGTAGATTTGTTCTTACACATAAAATTTCAAATTGTTTATCTAACTAACGATACAATTATATATATCAGATTCTTTATTCTAACGTTTCTTTATATGTTTATTTACTTATCACAAAATAACTAATAAAAAGAATAAGGAATACAATGTTAAAAAAAAAATTATGACAAACAATAATTTTAATCTTACTAATGGTAGATATTGTAGTTTTAACGTACTTATTTATATAATTTTTTTATGTAATATTAATTTAAAATTCTTAAAAATTTTGCCTTTCAGGCCATATTAGCTAATTTGAAGAAAACAGAGAATGATGTTGATAAGCTTACTGATGAATTTAGTGATCTAATTGAAAATTGTAATGATACTAGAATCACAATGAATCTGCAACAAATGACGTCACGTTTCCAATCGGTTCATTCCACTGCAAATGAATTGGTTAAAAAGTGCCAACAAGCTGTAAACGATCATAATGCTTATCAGGACAAATATAATCAATGTGTAGATTGGATAAGAACTGCTCAACATAAGTTTGACGAGTGTCAGAAAGACTCGTCTAATACTCCGGAAGGAATAAACTCTAAGCGTGAAAGCCTGAACGATCTGCTTACCCAACGGCGCAATGCAACATTATTAGTAAATAACACAGTTGAATTAGGAGAGAAATTGTACCCGTCAACATCACCAGAAGGAAAAGAATTGATTGAACAACAACTTCAAGATATACAGCAGGCTGTAGATAATTTATACGATAATATTACAAAAGCTGAACGTGACTTAGATTCAGAGTTAAATAGATGGTCATCATTTGATGAAAATCTTAAATCTGTTAATGAATGGCTGTCTCTTGCTGAGAAAAATCTACCTAAAGAAATTGAACTCAAAGCTACATTAGATGAAAAACGCAATCAACTCAACGTCTATAGAACCTTTTTACAAGATGCCATCGCTCACCAACAAGATATTTCTGATTTGGAAATTCGTGCTCAAAGTTTACCTGACGTTACCAAGAATATTACTAAAGAAATTAATCAGTTGAAACAAAGGCACGATAATATTCTAGCTCGTGCTAAAGCCTTTGTAGAGCAATATGAAGCTATTGTGAATAATCATCAACAATACAGTCAAGCTGTAATGGATTTACAAGAATGGGTCGAAGCTACACATAATACTGCTCAATTATGGGGAGATGTCAATTTAGAAAGAGTAGCTCTTAGCAGTAACTGTGAAAAATTAAAATCACTACAAGTTAATCTTCCTGAAGATAAAAATAGAATTGATAAAATACGGTCACTTGGGGAAAAGGTTTTACCCGGTACAATAAACAGTGGGCAAACAAACATAAGGAACCAAATTGATGCTTCTCACCAAGAGTGGGAAGGCTTAGTATCTTTTATAAACAAAACAATCGAATCGTTAGAAAATAAAATTCAACAATGGAATGAATATGAAAATATGAAAGATCAGTGCTTAGCATGGATTAGAAATACTGATAATCAAATACATGCTGTAGATTTAAAAGCTACACTACCTGAGAAACAAGTACAATATAATATTTTCCAAGAATTACAAGGAGAAGTCCGGGCAAAAGAACTTGAAATCGATAATATAACTGAAAAAGCTCAGCATCTTTATACTGGTGTGCTTGGACCTCGTGGTTCCCAAATATCTGATTTAACAGTAAAATATCAAAGTTTGTCACAAAAGGTTAAGGATTTGACTAACAGATGGCAGCAA
The DNA here is from genome assembly GCA_037127375.1 of Dione juno. Classification (NCBI taxonomy): domain Eukaryota; kingdom Metazoa; phylum Arthropoda; class Insecta; order Lepidoptera; family Nymphalidae; genus Dione; species Dione juno. The sequence goes on along the minus strand of JAXRJS010000014.1, from coordinate 14,448,505 downwards.
TATGTAAAGACACACCAAGAATTTACTAGTAACGTTTCAGAATGCTCTCAGTGGATTGAAGAACTGAGAGATAAATTAGATTTTTGTGCAGATTTAAGTTCTTGTTCCCAAGATGACTTAGAAACTAAATTGGTCCTTATTCAAAATCTATTATTGACTAAAGATGAAGGATTCACTAAAGTACAATCTCTGGTTGAACTTGCTCAAAATGTTATGGCAAATACTGCACCCTCTGGGCACGAGGCTATTAACAATTCTTTGGTTGCTTTACAAGAACAGTGGTCAGCATTGTTATCAAGAATGATCGAAACTAAGAATTTATTAGACGATTCTGTTACAAAATGGGCTGGTTTCTTAGAACAAATACAACTGATACAAAAGAGTAACTCTTGGCTTGAGAGTATGTTAAGTGAATTAACTCCATATGAAACCTCTATGTCAGATAAACGAGTTCAACTTGAAAAACTTAAAGAGGTTGAAGAAAAAGCTCGATGCGATCGCTTGGAAGTAGATACACTTAAAGCTAAGGCTGCCGAAATGTTAGCTAGTGGTCAGCAAAATCTAGCTGCCTCAAAAGCCCAAGAAAGTCTTAATAAATTTGATACATTGTATGATAAAATAAAGAAATTATTGGCTGATCGTGAAGAACAATACAAAGATCATAGATTATATAAAGAAGCTCACGATGAACTTATTCAGTGGTTAGGAAGGGCCAGAGAAAAAGTACCATCATTAAAATCAAAACCACTTAGTGACAAATTAGCTATTGAAAATTCTGTTGCTCCTCTAGACGCTTTGATCAACAAACAAGCTCAAGGTGAATTATTACTTGAACACCTACAACATACTGGGGAAGTTGTGTTGGCAAGTACCTCACCAGAAGGACAATCTATTATTAAGAATGAAATGAAGGCTCTTAAGGAAAGCTTTGATCAGCTATTCAATGAAATTAAACAACAAAAGAGTCAATTAGAAGATATTGTTAGCCAATGGCGAGAATATAAAGACGAATACGAAAGATTATCAGATTGGCTACAGCAAAAAGAAATTCTTATTAAAAATCATAAATTAGCGTTGTTAGGTACTGCTAAAGAAAAGGGAGCTCAGGTAAATGAAGTTCAAGAAATTGTCGATCAATTACACAAAGGTAAAGTTGATATCGACAATTTTAATGCTTCCGCTGCTGGATTACTTTCATCCCATTTAGATACTTATGTCAATAATCAACTGAGACATTTGAATTCAAGATATCAAGTTTTAGTGAACATGGCTAACGATGTACTTAAGAAAGTAGAAACTAACTATGAACAACACAGAAATTATGATGAGAGTTACGAAAAGACCAAGAAATGGATTAGTGATGCTTGGGAAATAACGCGTATTGGAAGCGAAGCTGGTAGTAATAGCAGCAAAGATGCATTGCAGAAACGTTTAGAACAAATAGAGGATTTACTTAAAAGAAGAGAAGAAGGACAAAATTTTGTTCATGCTACAGTCAACAGTGGAGAGAAAGTTCTAAGGAATACTAGATCTGACGGTAAAGATAAAATTAATACTGAGCTTAAAGAATTACAAAATGAATGGGACCGATTGGTCAAGAAAATGACTACAGCTAAAGTACACCTCGAAACGGCATTATTGCAATGGGCCGATTATAGCTCTAGTTATTCTCAATTGCAACAGTGGATCTCTGATAGAGAAGCTAAATTACAAGAAGTATGTGAACAAAAAGTTGCTAAATCCAAAAAGGGTCAAGATCGTCTTGCAGGTATTACTACTGGATTAAGTCTCGGTGAAAGAAAAGCCACACTTCGTCAAACAAACAATATCGTCCAGGATATTGTTTCGTTTGAACCCATGATACAGTCTGTAACATCTAAGGCTTCGGAACTTATGCAACAAGCTCCAGCATCGGAAATCACCAGCAAATACGAAAATTTGTCTAAGCAAGCCAAAGACTTGTACGAAAAACAAAAAGAAACTGTGGAACAACATCAAGTATTTATTGATGCTGGTACAGATTTTGTCCAATGGATACGAGCTGCTAAGGAAAAGTTAGGCAAATGTTCTGATGCAACTGGCGATAAAGAATCTTTGAGTAGTAAAATATCACAGTTAAAGATTTTAGAAAGTGAATTACCAGAGGGCCAAGTCAAGTTGCAAAAGGCATTGGAACAAGGAGAAATATCATGTGGTCTCGCAGATGATGAAGACAGAGAAGATATAGAAGAAGAAGTTGGTCTTATGCAGGAAGAATATGATACTTACGTGTAAGTATATTATTTTAATCTATTATACACATGACTTTTCTTAACCGACTTCCAAAAGTAGTTTCGGTTCCGAGGAGGATTCGGTTGGTATATTTTTTTATGTGTGACCGATTTACGTGCTTATTTTTTTTAAACAAAACTTGCCATTTCGTTCCATAAGAATGTTATTCAGCTCGGCCCAGTAGTTTTTTTTATTTTATGACTATTTTTTTAGTATGGACAATGTAATTTTCACGATACTACGAAAAAAGATTTTCACAAAGATGATTCTGTTTTTGTTCAATCGAAGATACTTGTCACTTGCGGCCATAGAAATTAAATTTAGTTTAACTAAAAATTTTAACACTTCTTGTGCAAACGTTTGATATTAATACAGTAATAGTGTTGGGTTTTAAGTCGATCCTAAATCCTAAATAAATATGAATTAATTTAATAAAATTAAACTTAAACAGTAAACCGTATTAATTTAAGCTGCTTATTAAAAATATTATAATATTAAATTTTATTTTGATAACACATGACTTTTCGATATTTTTTGATTATATACATTTCTAGGGAACAACTAAACCACACGAAAGCTTTGATTGAGGGCGGTATCGTTAAATGGACAGAATATGAAGAGCAGTATAAAGAAGCCTTGGATTGGTTGTCAAAGACTGAGAAGCTGGTGCAATCTTTTAATAAATTGCAAAATAATTTAGAACAAAAGAAAGTTGTTCTTGAGGAATTCCAGGTAATAATAATTACAGTAAGTAATCGTGGCGCAGTGGCATATCGCCTGACTGTAAATGCAATAGTTGTTGATTTCATCGCCAGTTTTGGCGACTGACTTAAAATCTTTATTTTCATTTCTACGCTCTGGTAAAACAAAATGCCGCGTACATACATAATACATTGTGAAGCTGAAAAAAAAATTCTGTTAAGTTATACCATATTTAGCGCTGTTTTATATTTTTAGGGTCACCTTCAAACTCTATTTGACTGGCAAGCGGAGTTGGATAAATTGAACGTGCAAGCACAAATATTGTTGGAAACATGCTCAGATACGCGAGTCTCCAACGGTATAACGCAATTAACAACTAAATATAACGCACTATTGTCTCTAGCTAAAGAAGTGATGAAACGACTGGAGTTACATTACCAGGTAAAATTGACTGAATGTGCCTTGATTAGTATACAATAAATTCAGTATTTGCGAAGTAGCTAATCATAATTTTTCTTATTACAAGCATAATTTTTATTTACATTATGCTTAATTTTTCATAAATAAAAAAAATACTTATTTAATTTTAGGAGCACCAGCAACACAATGCCCTGTATGGAGAATGTCAGGACTGGCTTGATAGAACTAGGGAAAAACTGAATCAATGCGCTGAAATTCCAAACACATTACAAGAAGTTAATAATAAATTAAACACTGTAAAACTACTGAGACAATCCTTAGAACAAGGACAAAATAAACTTAGATATTTATTGGAATTGAAAGAAAAAGTGATAATGAATACAGAACAAGCTGGAGCAGTTAAAATTCAAGAAGATACTGATAATTTAAAACAAGAGTTCGATAAATTAATTGCTGACTTACAAGACGTTCGTAATAAGTTGACCAGCAGGGCCTCACAATTTGATGATATTTCTAAGGTATATTATTATTCTAAGATATCACATTATTTTAATACTTAATTTCGACTATATATTTTAAGTTGAGTAATAATTTATTTATATTTATATCTCAATTTGTTTACCTAAATTCATACTAACGTTAAATTGCTTTTATTATCGTATAGATCCACAAGCTGCTAATAGAATGGTTAGATGATATTGACCAAAAGATACAATCAGATGATTCTCTACTCAACGATCTATCAGAGAAAAAGGCTAAATTAGAGAAATTTAGAACTTTCAACCGTGATATTGAATCACATAAAGATTTAGTAAATAAATTGAACGAGAAAATACAAGAAGACTCTTCATTAAAGTCTAAGGAAATAGAAAACACGCTTAAACGTTATGACGATATCAAGGTTGCTGTTAATGATATGATTTCTGTAAGTATCAATATTTTTCTTTATATGAATGATCACCTTTATTAATACGTCACTAATAAGTCCTACTCACCTGCTACAACTTACATATACATTACAAATATAATAGCAATACTCAAATTGTTTTAATTTTTTAGAAAGTAGAAGATTACGTAAACTCTCATATTCAGTATAAAGAATCATATGATAAATTCTATGATTGGATCCGAAATTGCAAGATTGAAATACAGCAATGTTCAGATTCTCACGGTGCCAAAGAAGACGTCCAGAAAAAGCTGAAAAGTGTTACTAAAATCATCAACTCATTGCCTAAAGGAGAAGCTTTACTTAAGAAAGCAATTAATCTTAGTGAAGCTGTATTAGAAACTACGGGTAACGAAGGCAAAGATAATATAAATCAAGAAATAAAACAATTAAAGATTGAATGGGAAAACTTACAGCAAATTTGTAAAGACACTAAGAAGTTGTTAGAAAAATGTTTAGCTGCATGGTCTGATTTTATGGAAACTTTAAACAAAATGACTGAATGGGTTAAAGATTTTGAAAGTAAATTGAAGACGGTTGAAAAAGTTGACAAAATTACGCCAGAGTATCTGGAGAAATGCCGTGTAAGTTTTTTAACAAAATTTTATATTATCTAATAACATATTTCAAAAAAATATATATGTTATTAACATGAGCTTATAATATCTCTGATCATTTTTTTATTTATCTATAAGGCTGACGCCGTTTAGAATAAATAATTGAATAATATTAAATAACATAAGTTAATAATACGTAGCGTATATCGAAATTACACTTCTGTCTTCTGTCTCACACAAGATCGGAAATAGGATAAACCAGAAACGTAAATATTGTAAATATAAATTCTATTAGCAAGAATTGAACCTGCCTGAGTGTGTTTACTATTGATATTTTTTTTATTATTATTTTTTACAGGAACTTCTTGCACAAGCTATAGCAAACAAGCACGTATTAGAAGAACTAAATGACAGATGTGAAAATCTTATGGAACTCAGCGCTTGCGCATGGGTTCGTGACAAAACTGTTAATCTACAATCGGAATATACGTCACTTCTAACAAAGATACAGGGTCTAGTTTCAAATGGCGAGAAGAACTTGTCAGATCACACGGAATTTATCAAAGCTAAAGAAGATTTACAAAAATGGCTACAAACAGCTCATGGCACTGTGCATGACTCAATTGGTGTGGGTGATATTGAGACAACAAAAGACAAGTTAGAAACAATCAAATTAGTAAGCAACAGAATGACAGAAGGACATCATTTACTAGTAGTATTACAAGAAGCATTTAAGAAAGCTCTCAATAACACACCACCTGAAGAACAAGATGGCTTACGTAATGATGTAAAAATATTACAAGAAAGTTGGGATCAACTAAAAATAGATTTGAATTCGATAACTGCTCAACTTAAAGCTGCAATTGGCAAATGGGAGGACTTTGAAGAATCTAAGAATAAAATGAATAAATGGATTAAGAAAACTGAACAGAACCTAGATAAAGTGCCACCTAATGGTGGAGAATTGGGTGAAATGAAGACTTTGTTAGAAAAATATAAGCATATTGAAGATGAAATCAAAAATAAAGCACCAGAATTGGAACGTCTTAAATGTGAATCCGCTGAACTAGCTAGTTGGGCAAGGAAACCTGCCATAAGAGACTCAGTAACAAATATTGAGAAAAAATGTGACGCCCTCAAGGCTAAATGTAATGCTAAGAAAGCAGAACTTGAATCAGAAATCAAGGATTATAACCAGTATCATCAATCACTCCAAGATACTGAAAAGTGGCTTCTACAAATTTCTTTCCAATTAATGGCTCATAATTCTTTGTACATTGCAAACCGTGAACAAACAGAGGAGCAATTAGCGCAACACGCTGTGCTATTAGACGATATTCAAAAGTATCAATCAACATTAGATGACCTAGAAGCTAAAGGGCGTTCACAAATTGAAAGATATGAGAAAACTTCTCCATCAATTAAGGATACTGTTGGAAAGCAACTAAAAAATGTGAACGACAGTCACAAAAGCTTACTTGCTACGGCGATGCAAATAGAGCGACGCTTGAGGGAAGGTTTAGCTAAATTCAAGGAATATGAGGACACTTTGGAGAGTATATTAAATAACTTGGATGAATGTGAACCAGCGATCACTGAATTAGATATTCCTGTTGATGGATTATCTCATGGACGTGATTTATTAGATAAGGCTCGGGTCAGTACTTTTTATAAAATATAGTTATGTAAATATTATTATTTTCTGATATAACAACATTTTTACTAAAAATATATAAAAATTTAAAGCCACTTTAATTTTCTCTATATTTTTAGTGGAAACTTTATTGATAGAATCTATAGTGGATGTTTATTTATATTAAATTACAAGAAAAATATATTACTGTTAAATTATGTTTACTCTAGGCACTCCACAATCGGCTTCAAACAGAAAAATCTCGCTTGTCCGCTGCTGTAGCAGCTTGTTCAGCTGCGGCCGCTTCTGTATCCAGACCCTCTTCTCCAGCAGACACTGCCCCATTGCCAATACCACCGAGAGAACTACATGTACGAGCGAGACTTGAAGATCTGATAGACCAGGTATTAAAGAATTTAGGTGCTGTGCTATCGTCAGATGTCTTGATGTCGTTTTAATTTGAAATGTTCACTTAATTTTGTTTTGTGTGATTACTTTTTAAAATTTGGTGTTTTAATTATTAAGTATCTCAGCTTTTCTGGGGATTTCTTCATAATACAATATTTAAAAAAAAATTACTTACATTTTATCTTTAGTTTTGTTTTAAAAACTTTAGTAAAATTTATATATATGCTTTCAAGTTGACATTATCTTGATCAGTAAAGTCTTACCAATGGGATAATATAAGAGAGCGCAAATACTTACTATTACTACTTAAAAGCATAATTAAGTTGTAAATATTGAGTTATAATAATGATGTATGATGTTGTATAGCTTTAAGATTGCCAGGTCCGAAAAAGAACAGAACCAACAAGTTAAAAATCTGTACCAGTTGCAGTAAGATGTTTCAATTCTCAAAAATACACTTGACAAAGTAGCTAGTTACAATAGTAGTTAGCAGAAATGTACAGGCTTTTTGTTGGCAATGTATTTTTTGCATCTGGTAACAAATTAAGGTCGTTTTGTCAAAATGTACCCAAATTTTCCGTAATTAATATTCTCTAATAATAATTAAGACAAATACTGGATACAATTTGGTCAAACCTCTCAAATCTGGATCAAGATGTAAATCTGTATGAAAATGTATTTATGACAGTCCTTATTCGGAAAAGAATCAGTATATTTATATTATTGTTTGCCTTTATAGTGTTTCGACAAATTAAACGATTAGAAACAAACTGGTTAATAAATATTTGTGATTCTATAAAGAGTCATCTTGATTCAGAGAAAAAACCGATTTGTAAATACATTTAGCACTGCCAACGTGAGATTGTAGTTTTTTACGCATTTTCGAAGAAGAACACTAATTGTTGCTTCACATAATTGACACGATTTGATTCTGAATGAAATAATACTTAAATCTTACATCGTAAAATAGTTTTAAAATCTTTGTAAATACTTTGCTAAGACATAGTTTACTTCTACTTTTCATTTCCTATTATTTATAATGAATATTAATCAAATAAGAATGAGTAAGTATATAATACATATGTCTAGCCAGCAAATAATACATATTTTATATTTTTTTAATTTAAATTAGTATAATTTTAATTTAAAAAATATAAAAAATCATTGGACCACATTAAGCTCTATATTTGGCTTTGTTAACATTGATGTTTTCTTTGTTTACCACACTTTAACACTTTGCACATTACTAACCCGCACCCGTTTGTCGCATGGTTTGTTATAGAAACACGTAAGTGAAGTCGGCAGTGCGCGGCTTGATGCCCTTATAAAGAGTCTCGAAGCACCCGAGTTCAGCCAGAAACTCGTGGCTTTTGAGAAAAGGGTAAGGCTTTGCTTATGCACTTAAAAAAATCATATGCAACTTCACATCTTTTAATAGTTAGTACAGCATTATTTATTGTTGTTATATAAATAAGTGTGTAATATATTTTGAAAAGCTTTCTGTAATATAAAAAAATTCAAATGTACATAGATTTGTTCACTAATGATACGATTACAAATATCATAATACACTATAATCCTAAAATTTATATATTATTTATAAAGCGTAATTAAATATTTTGTTATTAAAATGTGACCTCTAGGTACAAAGCCATCTAGAAACTTTACGCGATGCAGTCAGTGGTATGGAGGAAGCTATGAAACAAGTGACAGAAATTCAAGAATGGATAAATGTTCACGATGCTTTAGCTAACGATTGGCTAACCAATCCTTCCAAACTACGCCCTGAAGCTGCTAAGCAAGATATTGCGGCAATGAATGACGCCTTAGTGTCTCTGGCTGAAAAGAGGAATAGAATCTTAACGGAGATACCTACTGAAGGTATATATTATAATTATATCATACTCTTAAATATATTGTGTTAAATCAAAGTGCTATTTCATAAAATTTTGACAGATATATATGGAAATTTCCATTATATCCTATTATACAAAATGTATATATATTTAAAATATCTTAATTATTTTAATTCTTATTTCGATTTCAGGTTTAGAAGAGGAAATAAATTTGGAGGAAGACTTAGATGCTCTTGAGCAAAAAATACTCAATGCAATCGAAAGGGAAAAGGGCAATCAAGCAATCATTGACGACTTTCGTCACAAGTGTCAAGAGATTCATGACTGGTTTGATTCAGTACTTAAGAAGATGTGTCTAGCTGACAAAGGTTCTGGATTGCCTTGTCCTCAAAAGTTAAACGCTTTGAAAGAGTTATCTAATGAATTTGGACAAGCGGGTAAAGATAAAGTGGATGCTATAAAATCTGTTGGAGGTCAAGTTATAAACATTGTTAGTAACTTGGAATCTCAACAAGTTGAGGAGCAAGTAAGTAATAACTTAAAACTTAAATAATACTAAAATTATAAATATTACATTAAAAAATCTACTAATTTATAAATGTGACAATTTGTGAGGATGGATGTTGGTTCGAGTTTCACGCAAAACCTCCTGAAGGGATTATGATGGAACTTGATAGTTATATATAATATATAGCTTATATATAAGAATAACATACGGGCTGCAATAATTAATATGGTTAAAAATAATTAATATGGTTTTAAATTTTTTTTTTATTTGAAAATGTTGATTCTCAATACGTCTTATTTGTTTTAGATGAAATCAGTTGAAAGACGATACAACGACATTGCTAAACGCATACAACGTAAATTACAAATGCTTGAAATCACCTACAAAGCTATTGATGGAACTAAAAGTGAAGTTGCTGCACAAAACGAATGGATGCAAAAAGAAATCGACAACATTCTTCATCCAGAATCACTTGGATACGACAGCAAATCTGTCAAAGATAGGCAAAAGAAAGCTGCCAACTTGCTTAAAGACACAGACGGTAAGAAAACAGTGATTGACTCATTGGAAAAGAAAGTAAGCAACATTCAATCTGAATTAGAACCTTCCGAACAAATGCAATTGGAATCAGAATTATCTGAACTAGCCTCAAAACAGAAACAGTTAGCAACTCTCGTTAAACAAGAAATTGAAAGGTTAGGCGGATGCGCTGATATCAGGAAAAAATTAGAAAACGATATTGAAAAGGCCAAGAACTGGCTCAAGGCTAAGTTAGCTGAAATTAAAAAGTTAGGTGGGCCAATACCATTGGAAGTCGCAAAGGTAGAAAAAGAAATAGCAATTCACAAGAAACATCAAGGAGAATTGTCCGATTTCCATAATGATCTGTTAAGCGAAATCATGCGTCAAGGAAATGCTGTATCCAAAGACTGTTCCAATGAGAACCGAGCTAAATTACAAGTTATACTTGAAGACCTTAATAGGTCGTACACATCTGCCAAAGTAGATATCGATGAAAAACTTGATGCATTAAATAAATTGTTGCAAGGTAGAAATGAGTTTGAAGCCGATGTCGCCAAATGCCAGAGTTGGTTGAATGAAGCTGAGGTATCAGCAACTCCTGAATTACGCACGACAAGCTTACAACTATTGGAAGAGCAGTTATCTAAGTTTGAAAAACTTAGCAAAGAAGCAGATGATGTTGAGAAAAATATTAGTAAAATCAAAGATAAATCGAAAGATATTTTAGACAGCTTATCTGATTCTAATAAGCTGCAACTTAAAGAACAAGTTAACGTACTATCTGACAGATTTGCAAGAATAAACGCTATTATAAAAGATAAAAAGAATATCCTCCTCAAACACATCAAGGAGTACAAAGATGCTGCTGCAAAAATTGCTGCTGCGTTAGAATTTTTAAACGAAATTCAAAATAAGTTAAAGGCGTTGAATAAACCAATAGGTAGTAAAGTTGAGGACGTACTCCCAATTATTCAAGCATATGAATCCATACTTGATGATTTGAAGAAAAATAAATCCATGCTCAATGAATTACAAGGCGGTAACCTCCATGACTTACAAGATATATTATCTAAGCAAGATGAATTAGTGAATACAATTGAGGATCAAATATCTAAACTCAAACATCTATTGCTGTTACGAGAACAGTTCTTTGCACTTGTAAAAGAAATTGAAGATTTTATCTCTAAATATACAGACTTGACATCAGAAATAGAAAAATCTAACGATACATTAGAAGACAAAATTAAGCGCTACGATGACATCATAGGAAAAATTCAAGGTTGTGAAGCTTTATTGGCAACTGCCACTGATAAAGGACAGCAAATTGCTGCTGAAGGCACAGTCATAGATAGAAACAATATAACAGAACTTTTGCAATCCCTTAAACAACAATTGCTAACGTTGAGACGAAACGTTGAAGCTAAACGCCAAGAAAATGAACGAGCTGCGGCAGAACATAAAAAGATTGCATCTGATTTATCAGAAATTTTGCAGTGGCTTCACGATAACGAAGCCGCTGTACATTCGCGGCCGCTGCTTAATAGAGATGTAGCAAGTGTTGATAAAAAACTTATAGAACATGCATCACTTGTTAAAAATATTCAGTCATACTTGGATAAATTTACAAAGATAGCTGATATGGTCAAAAACGATGATGGCATACCCGGCACGTTATTAGAAATGATATCAGAAGGCAATTCTCTAAAAACCTCCCTTCCTGCTGAACTTGCGAACCGTGAAAAACATTTACAAGATAATAAGAAGTACAGACAGCAATATCAGCAAATGGTTGAGAAATTAAACATTTGGGTAAACGAAGCCAATGTACGACTTGAAATGGGTAAAAATGGTACTGACTTTGAAAATATTGAAGCTGATCTGGAAGAACATAAAACATTCTTCAGCACATCCGAACCCGAAATGAAAGATTTAGTTGGCAAACGCATGCAAGACATTGTAGACAAAATATGGTCATCCCTTACCTCACCTGAACAAGAGGAGCTGTCCAAGGAGCACCAAAAACATAACCAGCTGTTAAAGAATACCTTAAACTCTGCTAAATCTCGTCAAGCTCAATTAGAACAAGATTTAGAGATTTGGAAAGACTTCTGCCAACTTTTAGAAAAGATAAAGGCTATATTGGATAAGAATGACATCGAAGAAGAACCTGTGACGTCAGTGGACGCTTTGCGCATGTACGTCGAGAAGTTGAATCATGCCAGAAATGATTTAGAGGTAAGTGATTTTAAATTTATCCTTAATTTATGTAAGTAAGAATAAGTCTAATCAAATGAAAATATGTCACTATGTTCTTTGCGCTTAAAAATTTTATATTTTTATAAAATTTACACAGCAATTATACATTTTTCTACAATATCATTTACTTAATATTTGAGAAACACTTTATTTTACCCATGTAACAATAAAAAAAAACACTGAACTGTGGCTTCCGGTTTACTTAATGTTACTTGTCTAAAAACATTTGGACTATGAAGATGTATTAATTATATTATCTGTCCAATGGCTCGGAAAACATGAGATTATAATTAAAATTACTTGATATACGCGAAAATCATAGAACTTACGAGTAGTATGCATTTAACGTCACGATTTTTTGATAAATTTAAAAGCCTTACACTACCTACTGTAGCTTTTGGCAAAAATATGTGAAACATAGCACTACCGCGGAATACACAACATATACAAATGCTCTTTATGTAGACAAATAAATGTAAGCTTATCTAAACAAAAAGCAGAAATATTGTGTAGATAATCTGTATAATATAAAAAATAAATATAGAGAAATAGGAAATTAAATAATCTTTTAAACACGAAAATATATTAGAGAGAATTTAGTAGGTATTAAAACACTCCGTTCTCTACTTTCCGTCCGATTTTAGTGACTTTGTGTATTGAATGGCGGAACTGAAAGCTTTGTCTTCTTACCAGAGCGAGGATGCGAAAATGTATCATTTTTCGATTGGGAATCGAATCCACATCCGTCGTTTACGTATCGAACTGTCATACTACGTATCTTATATATTACATAATATTATATTATAAATTTCCAATAATCATTTTTAAAACAAAACAAAAAGCATCATAGCATAACACAATCCGTAAACAAGAAGCTAATGTAAAGTTTAATTACTTATGTTTTATGTAACCAAGTAGCCGATTTACTCGAATGAGTCCACAATAAAAGCCAGTAAAGTGTATATTGGACGAGGTTAGTGCACTCGCCGGTCCATTGTCACCCGTTTAGCGCGAAAACCAACAATTGTATCATTGCGAAATTGAGACGTCTGAGTCGCGATTATACGATATTTTAAACGAAATACATACATCCATATGCTGTCTCGTGTTTCATACATGTTGTAATAAAAGGTAATATTGTTAGCTTCCATTACGTATGGAAAAAATTGGATGAATTTCGATTGATTTTCCCTTAGAGGAATATTTCAACACAATTTTTTTCCATTTAACTCATTCAGTATACGATGCATCTTTTCAAAGCAAAGTATGGAGACAAATTATTTTAATAAAGCTTCTCTAGCTTGCAAAATGCATAAATATCAGAAACGTCGCTAGCTTTATGCTATACCTATAGCAGACTAGGCTGAAATAACCTAATATAAAGAGAGCTGTCACGCTGTCATCCTGCACATAGAAAAGTAGTCAAAGAGATCATAGTGTTAAGACACTCCGTTCCCCGCTTTCCGCCTTTCGAGGCATTGCATGTTGAGTGGCGGAACTCAACATCCCTTGCCAGAGCGGACGAAAATAATTCATTCTCCCTGTGTGGTAATCGAACCCACACACCCTCGCGTTAACAGGCTGACGCTGTGCCTCTGACGTATAAATACACTTCTTTCTCCATTTATCAACTGAATTTGAAACATTTTGCTCGAGTGGGGATCGAACCTAAAACCATTGACGCAGACGACGGTGTTTCACTGCGACACAAGGGCCTCGTAGAGTCATAATCAATTCTACTAATTTCCATATCCAAGAAATGACTCGATGAATCCCCGAGTATAGATAATATAGATAACACTTGTTGTACAGATGGCAGCAGTATCGCTTTTTTGTTCGAGTATTTCCCGAATCGTTTGATCCGATGCAATGTCGACTTGTTTACATTTTACGTAATAGATCTAGAAATGTAGTTACAAAATTATTTAAACTTTAAATTCTATATAAGCCACCTAATTTGATTAAGAGAGATTCCACTAAATGCTATATTTGGTCATAAATCGGTGTTAGCTAGCGAAATTACAAATCACGCGATAATAATGACAATTAAACAATTAGATTTATTCTCAAGTTTTTTATATACATTTAGTATACATAAAAATGTTTTTATATAAGGTATCGTCATAATGTAGTCTACAGAAGCGCCAAATTGAGTTAGCAGCTCGTATTAATTCACCTCACGTTGTATAATTGTTAAGGCGAAGATGTTTCCAATAACAACATCTATATAATAATATCGCATTGAATAAATGATCCACCCAAAGTTAAAGTTTATATTTTATTTTATATCTATATATGTAATATATATCTTATTTGTATTTATTAATTTATTTGTTCAGCTTTACAACCGAGTTCTAAAAAGTGGAGGTTATAAAGTATAACTATATCTGACAGATATTTATAGTATTAGAAAATTTGCAGAACTCTCTCTCTCTCTCTCTCTCTCTCTCTCTCTCTCTCTCTCTCTCTCTCTCTCTCTCTCTCTCTCCCCCTCTCTCCCTCTCTCTCTCTCTCTCTCTCTCTCTCTCTCTCTCTTTAAAAAAAAATGCTTACAAGAGAAAATGTAGTGATTTATTGTTTACATATACCGTTCACTTTGAGTTTCTTTTTTAATTAATATATAAACACTTTATATGTGAGATCTCCACCTCTCTGGAGGTATGACGACCTCTTCAACGTTCCAACTAAGCCTCTATTTATATAGCTTGTTTCTCTTTGACCGCATGAATATCCTATTCTGTGGTAACGTTTCTTTTCCTTTCACTGCTTCAGTACAATGCGTGAGATACGGTTATGCGTTTTACTTTAGCTAGCGCTACAGCTTGATAACTAGCTAGAACGGTAAAATAATCGCATAGCTTTTTATTTTAAATGCATTAAATATATGCTTTTGTTATGAATGATATATTATTGAGAATTATACTAGAGGACGCGTTGACGCGTGAAAAAACTCGCGTTGCCATAGCAACGTGTATTTCACTCTATTCAAAAGTTATAAACATATGGTAGTGTGTGTAATGTTTTGTTTATTGGTTTAATGTACACTATAAGCATTGTTATTGAAAAATATTACACTTCTGCTACACATAAATTATAAGTGTGCCAAATTTCATACTTGTCCCTCCAGTTGGGTCGTGTAAGACTTGATGCGAAGGTTGTGGGTTGAAACCACAATCCCAAATTGATTAGACACCAGAAGCTCGCATCAAGTTGAATGATTTAACTTGTTATTTAAAGACAGGAAAGAGAAATATTTTACCGTAGCAGGCTTCGAACCCGCTTCTCTTGGAAGCCGCCTAAGCCCTTTAGCTAATAAATCTAAAACTATACATTCCTACCGAGTTACGATAAGTTGTAAAAATGTATACAATTAATAAAATATTTCCATACAGCCATGATTAAATACTTATTACTATTTTTTGAGTGCAATAATTATTTGCTTATAAAAAGTGTTAATTATACTTTTAATGGTGAAAAATAAGCCATCTATTGTAAAAAAATTGATAAGATAAGATATTCCTGACTCTACTGTGAACAAATGAATATAGCTACTACTTTAAATATAAATAAAATATTGAATACTATATATGTCCTTGGAATTATATTTGAAATAAGCATCGCTCATGAGATTTGAAATATTTGAGAAATCATCTCTTATTACTTTCCTACAATGACCAGTCACTTTCAAGAATTCTTTCTCAAGAATTTTCAGTTTTTTATTCTCAGTCACTTTGGCTCTGTATTGTCAGTCAGTCAGTCAATCAGTCAGTGGCGGATGAGTTTAATACGTGCTCATTTCCGCATAAAATACAATTGCATTCAACACAATATTCGATATTAAACTCAAGCTACTTTGCGCAATTTCGGCCGATACACTGCACTGGGCAAGTCATGACTAACATACATATATACATACAAACATATATATAGAGTAGTAACTGTACTGTTAATAGAGTCTAGGCTTAAAACTGCTCTAAGAACATAATGTGCTCTGATTCACATAATTGACATTTGGTTAAAGCCACCTTTATTTATATAGTAAAATTATTCACCTTTCTAAGCTTTATTTCGTCATAACGCAAATACATATTAGAAGTCGTTGTCGCATTCGGGTAAAATAAACCAGGTATCGACTGACGGAACTCAAATCCGCCACTGTATATGAAACTCTTAAAAGTGGTAAAGAGATTTTTTAATTCTATTATGAGTGAAGCTCTACATAAGATGTTTTAATTTATTATTTAATATTTGCGTTAATTGTATTATGTACAGTTTTACTCTGCATAATTGAATAAATACATTTTTTTTTGTTCAAGTCTTTTTTATTCCGTTTAATGAAAAAAATTACATGTCAATGAAATATAATAATGTAAACGCTATGGTCGTGGGCTAGAATTGATGAATTATTTTCATAATTCCACTCTGGCACGACAAACTGCGGCGTTAAGTTCCGCCACTTCAAACATTGGTTGGAACGAAGAACGGAGTGTAGTAACACCGAGTTCCCTCTGCCTACCCAGCTATACGCGGCATCCAGCGTGATGTAAAAGAAAATATTATTTACATATTATATTTATTTATAATATATAAATACTTTTTATATTATAAATTTATATGAATTTATTTAATAATAGTAATAAAAAAAAATGTCAAAGCAAAACCACGTAGGGTCAGAATAATCGTACAATTACACGCCGGTTCCCCTTAACTGATGATGTCATGCAACTGAGTTTCGCTCCGCCAGTCGTAGTCCGTACACACAGCAATGAGAACGCAACATAAAATTATATTTAATTTTATATATCTCTTATACAGCCAGTGTACTTACGTTACGACATAAGCTTGTTAAATATAAATATATATATCTTTTTTTTTATTGTATTTCCATTATAAAGTGTCAAAATTCCGCGTAAAAGGAAGGTGAGTACACGTGATTGTAAATCGCCGGTCGTGAATTAGTCGAGATTTTTCGGTTCACCTATAGGTAGTTCAGTTCTGTATATTTTTTAGTTATATTAGTTCATTTTTGTATTGTATTGTAAATATGATATATGTAGAGTAAAGTTAAGTATATAAATATTATTGTTATCGTGACTCGTGGACCGTGACAGGGGACTCTATCGTTTATAATTAAAAGTAAAAAATGTATCCGCATACAAAATGTATGTATGTATGTATGCGTCATTATAAATAAATCTAAATTCAAACTCAAAATCGACCATTTTAGTGAAATAGTTCTCTCTTCACTTTCCGTATCAAAGACAATTAAATTACTAAGGAAAATAACATTGTTATCAATTATTTATTATAGTAAAACACGTTATTTTTGATAACAGAATTTATTATCAGTGTTATCTTTAAATCTACCTGCTTTTCATAGTGCATCATCATTTTTTTTTGTTTTACAATCTTTATCATATGTGTTCTTATAAGCTGCTAGCTATTGTATATATGTATATAACATACATATATACAATAGCTAGCAGCTAGTAGCTCACATTTTTATCTACAAGGAAAAGTAAATTTTAAGTTAATTAATGATTAAAATAATTATTTTGCAACAGTTTCGTGATACAAAGTACTTTAAATTATTGTACTTTTTCTATCATAAGTAAAACACATATTTACAACATATATTACTTGAAGCTTTCATAATATAATGGTGAAAACTGCATTTTAATTGGTAAAGCCGTTCCTGAGATAAGCGTGCACAAACGCATAGAAAAACTAACAAAAAATTTAAATGTTTGTTATTCTATGTTTTGGGTTCTCATACCCCCAATAATAGTATTTTTATTATGTATATAGATAGATAAAGATAAATATGATATGTGCACACACCCTTATATACCTTCAGCTTGTGCTATATAGGTTGAATATAAACCAGTTTTAAGTATTACCAAAGTGGCGGTCATACGAGATTGTTTTCATACATTAAAGTGCATTTCGTTTCATTTATGATTGCTTCCAGTACTCGATTCTTATGTTACATATCGAATGCTTAAAATAAAAGAAGTGTAACTCAAAAATTGTATTTTATGGGAAATAGTATATGGGCCGTTTTTTGACAGCTCCTGGTAACAACAAAAGTTTGGTCACATTTATGGTATATAGCTAAATCGCAATTTTAAAAGGCAGTTTCCAATTTATGATTCTTATTAATTATCGGGTGTAGTAATGATTTAGTCATCTCTTAAATTGGGTTTGAGATACAATAATTAGCCTTGATATTTTGTTATTAGTCATATAAACTTCTTTTTATCTATTTTAAAGTGCAATTTAGAAAAAAATCTAGTGTTAAGACACTCCGAGCTATAGACAGCAAAAATACCATACCATAATTGAACCATTCATACCTACAACGATGAAACGAATATATTTTAATTATTATATTAATATACTACTACTTACCAATTTCTTGTATGCTTATATAAATGCACATGTATAATTAATTATACACAAGCATTTATTGTACACACATATCATATATTTAGACATAAACTATGACATATAATATATGTAAATACACAAAAAAGTGTGTAAATGTTACATATACATATAAAATGTTACATATAGTATATAATATACAATCTACAATTGCAAAGTCCGTAACAGCACTGTGTTCAAAATTCAGATGCAGGTTACTAAACTGACCGTGTCTATAAATAGAAACAATGAGTTAACGTGCACGTTTCAACTGTCAAGGTCGGTTGCGATGTCGCCTTGCTTTACGAAATTCTCTCTTGTTTGATGTACTATATGTACATATATATATATATATATATATATATATATATATATATATATATATATATATATATATATATATATATATATATATATATATATATATATATATATATATATATATATATATATATATATATATATATATATATATATATATATATATATATATATATATATATATATATTGAAGTACTAGCCACCCGCCAGTGGCTTCACCCGCGTGATTTACACTATTATTAATTTATTAGTAAAGCGAGTTCCATTGATTTGTCATAAATCATAACCCATATGTTATTCATATGTATAACTGCAAAATTTCAACTAAATCCGTACAGTAGTTTTTGCGTGACATCGGGATTTTTACGTTTATAATACTAGCAGGAGAGTTATAGAGTCAGGATTAGTAGGATATTATGAGCTAGTACTGCTGGTATACTGTATAGTAGCGGAAAACGTAGTGTTCGTGACGCTAGGGCTCTCTGTCCCCTTCTATAGGACAGCGTGATGGTGAAGCAAAAAGAAGTAAAAAAAATTAAAATACTTTTTTTTAGTTTCTCACTGCTTCTCCAAAACATAATTGGCAGAGTGAACCTAGTATTGAAGTGTCTTCTCAAATTAAAAGACATTTTTTGGTATTATTAATTCATTGCGCCATTTTAATTAGACGTGAAAATGATTTTTTTATGCTTCACGCTGTATCCCGCTTATAGTAGGGTAGGCAGAGGGAAACTAGTATTTAAACACCCGTTCCCCACTTTCAATGCCTTCCCCCCGAACGGGGATCGAACCCGCAACCAAACGTTAAGTCAGAAATTTAACTTACATAAGACCAAACGTATACATCATACTGTGTATAAAAGTTTACAAAAAAAATCAAAACAAACGATCTGCCGAAGGTGGTTGTTATCGTTAGAACATAAACAATACATTCTTTAGTCATGGTCTACTTAACATTCATGAGAAAAGTCAATGAAATTGGAGAAATCATTAAATATGAAACTTACGCAATATAAAATTATATTAAATAATAATAAAGGGCCCCGTCCCCTAGTAGCAGTCAATTATTTCAATATTCCCGCTCTGTTGACTCAAATCCACGCAGTAATTCCAAATTTCGGCGTAAAATAGAGAAGAGAGAACTCTCATCTCTATTTTACGCTTAGCACTAATAATATTGGTTGAAGTAAATGCACAGGAGAGCCATTTGCTATTACTACTTTTTAAAACCTAAGCGACATCCTAAACGGCTGTAAAGTTAAGTATACATAAATATTAGCATAGAAATATGGCAAACAAAAAATGAACTAGCAAGAACTCGAATAAGGTGAGTGTTATCTCGCTATCAGTCATCGCATAGCTGATAACATTGTATTGTAAACACTTGATATGTAACGCCATTTTGATCCCACGCCGGTTAATCACGTTTCTAAGGTATTTCGCTCTAGTTTTAATTTTTGTTTAAAACAATGTTAGTTTTATAGCCATATACCATATACCGTACATATATGGCGTGGTGGTCATCTAAAGGGGAAAATAAAGAAGTTGGGTTCGAGTGACCATTGGTGAGCATTTTTAGCCGATTTAAAAAAATTTGTTATGCAAATACTCTGACAGTTGTGAATGAATTTTCAGAATTCTATTTTTGTAATTGAAATAAATCTAGAAATTAAAATGAATTATATACCACTTAACTGTTTATAATAAATCCGTACCTTAAGAATATCATACAAAAATACAATCATAATATAGTATTAAAAATGAAGAATATCATTTTATCGTTCATATGTGTGAAGTATGTATGTGTTCTTAAAAAAGTTAATAATTTCACAGATAAAACATATTGACATATTTTTAAACAAATTACAATTAAAAAAATATATATAATTTCTTACACCATAGTAATATAATAATTTAAAAAATCACTTTCTATTTCTTATAGAACCAACAGCCGCTCCTCGACGTGGTCCGGGAGCGGGCGCGCGAGCTCTGCAGCGGCGCGGATGCAGCAAGTGGCGAGCGCGTTGAACAGAAGACCAGGGCCTTGGGCGACAGGTGGAATGTGGCCTGTGAAGGTAAATTGTGTTTGGGATATATTTTTTTCGATAATTATGTTGTCATGGTGATAGTTAGGAGGACACTGAATAAATATGATGGCTGTAGAATGTGGATTCAATACCACTTTAAAAATGTTCAAAATATATATGTTTCCGTATTTACCTGGTAGTGGCAGTTTCTGTACATACTGTGATATATACTATAATATATACTATAATATATCACTTCAGTCTCCAGTTTTAGTTCACTATAGAAATATTGCACGTTGAATAGCGAAACTCAAGGCTATAAATTAGGTAACCTAAACGGGTGTTTTACAAAAGGAATAAAATATAAATATTTCAATGAAGAAAAAATTACATATACAGTAAGACATTACTCTGCAATGATATTCAGTAATTATCTTTCGTTAATTATTCTATCCATCATCCAGGATTAGCAAAACGTGCAGCAACAGCAGACAATCAGCTTCAACGCTGGACTCAGCTCCTGGACGCTCAGAGGAGTCTCTCCTCATCAGTTACATCAGCTAACGACCGCCTTCGTCAGTTGGACGCCAGCCCAGCTACAAGACGACGTGCTTTGGACACTAGACATGCCCTACAGGTACCATGCTTTACCTAACTTAGACAACATAATTCAGAATTAAATATGACTTCATTTGATATTGAGACTTAAAATTATTAATTAAAATAAAAATTATAATTGATTTTTCTGAATTATTACGAAATCGTAGAAAGACTGATATAGATTATAAATCTGATAGTGTAATCATTTTAAACCCTGCTAGGCATACATATATTGATCAAGATAATACTATCTCTATGCAGGAATTACAAAGTGAAGTATCAAGTCTTGAGGAAACAAAGGACGACTTGCTTGAACACGCTGACGTTGTAATAACACTGTTAACACCACATTCGAAGGAAGCGGCATCTGAAACTGAGAGGAATGTTAAAGAACTGGTGGAGGCCTTTGAGAAGTGAGTACGAGTGTCGTGTGTCGATGTAAAAGTCCAGATTTAAGTAAATTCCAGTTTGATGTAAATACTTGTAATAACTTTGATAATTTGAATGTTTAATTAGCTATAATATATAACTACAGTATATATATATATATATATATATATATATATATATATATATATATATATATATATATATATATATATATATAGTTTTATATTTAAAGGTAATCAATATCTTGTTAAGATGTTTTCCGTTATTTTTATCAAAGGTTTTTTTCTAATTTAGAAGGAATATTTTCAATAAAAGGTAAGTAATAAGTAAGGCAATTCGTAAATGTGATAGAGGAACCAAAAAGGTTGAATATTTTTACTTAATTCATACGTTAACTATTCAAGGTCTTGTATATTTATTCAATATGAAGTAAGCACATCGGTACGAACGAATAGGATGTTATTATTTGTCAATTATGCGATTTTTTCATGGTCACTGAAGCTACAAGTAACGTGTAAAATTTTAAGAAGAAGAATTTTAAAATACTAATAATATATTGGCTGTAGAATTTTCAAAATAGGACGTAGAGTTCTGACACTCAAAAAGCTCAATGTATGAAATTCTGATAATTCTGATGTAAGCGAGATATATATATATATATATATATATATATATATATATATATATATATATATATATATATATATATATATATATATATATATATATATATATATATATATATATATATATATATATATATATATATATATTTAATTCCAAAAAATATATATTTTTTTGTCATTGCAAGTCAAGATGACTTAAAAAAATTAAACGTTTCATCTTGCCTTCATATCCATAACGGGTATATAGGAAGTAATAAAAATTCTTTATTCATCGATTTTATAATATATTTATTGAGATATTGATTAAGGTCGGTTGATATATGATGATAGATAAAAAAGATATTAAAAAAATTTAGTAAATATTCTCCTTTTTCCCATTTAATTTAATATTATAATATAGATATATACCCCACAAACAGCAAGGTTTCTGCCAAATTCTTTAAAATTATTGATTAAGCAACGCTTCCGAACCCGGAAGCTTGAGAACTTTGGCAAACTATCAACTGCTTGTCATCATCTTGTTCGTCTCTACACCTCATTTATTAAAATATGTTAGCTATAATTCTCAACATCCTAATTTATATCTTAGTGACTTGACATAAAGTTGAAATTGTAAGTACTTAAAATAATTTTTTTGGAACGGCGTCTGTATTTTTTTAGATTTTCTATTATTGTTGTTAAATGTTTTTGCTTAATCATTCTTCTATTTTAGTGGAATTCTAAAAAATCTGTTGCACATTATTTTAATGCACTCAATTAACGTTAAAAAAGTTCTCATAAACTTAAAAAGTCACTTGGCGAAGTAAAACAACGTTTAAATGTAAACGTAATGGTTACAGGTGCGACTCCCACTGGAGGAATGATTTTGTTATATATTTCTATTTTTCCACTATGGCAAGATATAGTGCATCGTTGATTTAAATCTTGAATTCGGGTGAAAGCGGAGAACGGAGAATCACCTGGTTCTCTCCACATAGGTTAAATCGTGAAGCTAAAAAAACTTCAGTACATTTTATATATACATATATATTTCCTAATATTTCAATATTATTTTATTTAAACTCTAAGATTTAAGCTTTATCGTCTACATCACTATTCCTACTTGTTGTAAGTACTATGGGACTTATTTAAAATAAACTTGGTCGATTCTGTTGCCTTGGAAACTTACAGCGAGTATAAATATACATTTAAATTGAATACACGTCGTATCACAAAAACTGACTATACTTAGTATGCGAAATAGAAAAAAGACAGTTATGTACCTTTAATATTAACTATTATGTAACAATGATGTAAATGTCACTGATTATTAAAACTTTATAATATATATTATTATTATAATACAAATACTAAATCTAAATCTAAAAAAAAAATGTCCGGTACTTAACTAACCAAAACTTTATAATTGTACACTTAGTGTAGTACACCCATAAACTTAGCGATCAAGATAAAACGACATATCTCAAAATTTCCAAAAATAACTAAAACAAAATACTTTAACACTGAAGCCAAGTAATTAAGTGTAAAAAATAAATGAAATTTCTCTATAATTTATTTGCTCGTGGCTGGTTTTTGCGACCGTGCAGCTGACATGCACCTGCTGGTCGCAGCTCGCAACTGACTCACTACCCTTGTTCAAACAAGTCTATATTTAAATAACGTAAAACGATATAAATGTAAAATAATTAGATGTACGTACATCATTTATGTATATAACATAAGTACATCGTCATTACTTTAGCCTTTTTACGCCCACTGTTGGACACAGGCCTCCCACAAGGATCTCCATGACATGATATACTTGTCAATTATTTTCGAACTTCTTCTCAAGTTAAGATATTGTGTCCAGTGAACGGATGGAACTTATATTTTTGGTGGTACTAACTTCTTATTTGAATTAAATTATTAATTTTAACAATTGATTTAACGTGAACATTTACTACATTTTGTACGTACGTACGTGTACTATATATTTTCTTTTCTTTTTAAATATACCTCCTTATTGAATTAACAATAACGCTATCGTTAAATATATAAATCAGAATATAAATTTTAAAACCCTTCTAGACCTTCGTGGCATACCGTTGGACTGTCAACGCGACGGTTGTGGGTTCACTTTCCACTTGGGGGAATGAAATATTTCTATTTTCCTTGCTCTGATACCAAGCACGTCAACTCTGGTAACAGTCGTAGCACAAACTTCACTGCCTATCCTGCTGGAAGGCGTGAAGCTGAAAAAAAAATAAAAAATGAAAATAAATAAATAAGATTCTATTTATTTAATATTAATCGAGAACTAAGACCGAGATCAAATATTAATAATTATTTTTTATCTATTATTATTAATCAACGCTAAATTATCAGTCAAATTCAATAGACAATTGACGTCGCGTTGCAATGACAGTTTTTAAATCATTAGGTCACCATTTATAAGATAATTCCGGCCTATGATGTCATACGCGATGCTCGAACTTATATTAGCTCATGGCTTCTATGATCGAGGACTTCTGTTTCTAAGATATTTTTACGTTTTGTACATATATCATGTTTAAACGTGTCTAATGAATCGTTTGAAAATGTTCTTTATTTTTGTTTTTTTTTTTTCAAATGTATTTTTACATTTGTATATATGCTATGACGCCATCGATCGAGTTTATATATCTTTGCTTGTGCAATGATTGCGAGTTCCCATCTCGTTTATCTATGGTCTATCTCATGGCTTATATTAGCTCATCTATGATCGAGGACTTCTTTTTCTAAGATATTTTTACGTTTTGTTCATATTCCATGTTTAAATATGTTTAATGAATCGAAAATATTATTTATTTTTGTTTTTTTTTTATATATCTTTGTACAATGATTGCGAGGTCCCATCTCGTTTATCTATGGTCTATCTAATTTTGTATGGATGAAAATTTTATTTGGTTGAACGGGCTCATTTCGGGAACTTTGGGCTAAATTGAAAAATTACTTTGGTGTTATATAGCTCATTCATCGATAAGCGCTATTGGCTACATGATATGGTTTTCGAATGCGTCATATACAATTCTTAGTCCATTTGGCCGCGGGAACGAAGCATAGTTAGCTTAAAATACTAGTACTTTTTAACTGGCAATACATAAAAAAAGGTTATCGAGTGAATTTTTAATTTTAAAAAAATATTTCACACCAATCCGTTGCCTTTTTCTAGCAGGTATAGTTAAAAAAAATTAAATCTCATTGAACGTCCATTTTTCAACGTTACTTCAAACGTGATCTAACGCGATAGTAATCTGCCCTTTTTAATTCAATAATCTATAATATTAGTTGATTCAGTGTATTTGCCATTCCCTACCTAGAGCGCTGGGTAAACAGGGAATATGGAATCCTGACGTTCAGGCTGGTGCAGGTACTGACGGGGCATGGTTGCTTCGGCAAATACTTGCACCAGATTGCGCGTCGGGAAGTGTCACCGGTTTGCCATGAGTGTGATGCTTCCGTCGACTCGGCACATCATACTCTGGCTGAATGCCCCGCTTGGGCCCCACAGCGCCATGCCTTGATGGTTGTGGTGGGTCAAGATCTTTCTTTATCCAGTGTAGTAAGGGCCATGCTGGATAGTAAGGGGAACTGGTCTGCAATGGTCTCTTTCTGTGAGGCAGTCATCTCACTAAAAGAGGCCGCGGAGCGAGTGCGCGAATCCCGCATAAATGCAGACCCATTTCGCCGCCGTAGACCAGGAAGCAGGAGAATGCGCTATGCGCTACTCCAACCTTAAAGGAACGCCTGTGCAAGTCGTCAAGGCTGTGGGTGCCCTAGGGGACCCTAAAAGTGACGGTGGCCTGCGATAGGCGGGCCTTCCATCGAGGCGTCGTAGTTGCATGCGCAAGCGATCCTGCGACGTCTTATATAGATGGAGAGGGTTTCCGCTGGGTTTTAGTGGGTAGGACTGGACTTACCGGTGAGTCCCACAGTACATCTGCATAAACGCATTTCCCAGCGTAATAAAAAAAAAAAATAAAAAAAAAATAAAAAAAAAAAAGTGTATTTGCCATGATTGTTCTGTTCTACGTTTTACTATTAGTTAGATACTAATCGATGTCTCGGAGAGTACTCGCCAGTCTGTCTGTCAGTCAGTCATGCTACTTATTCTTGCTTCGTCATAATATCTTTCTTTCCTGCTTAAAAAAAACGCTTATTGATTTAAACAAGTAATAATGTAAGTATAATGAAGCAGTTCAATAGGTTTGTTCAGCGGTTTCTCTTTGCGCCTCGATTTCTAGAAATCAAGTTTTAGCAATTGCCCTTTATATTTCAATTCTAAAGTCATATACTCAAATATTGCAGTAGGCAGAGGGAACATAGTGTTAAGACACTCTGTGTGTGTTGAGTGGTGGGAGTCAACGCTACACTTTAAATTATGACCAAATTAAAAAATGAAAATAATCCAATCGCCCCGAGTGGGAATCGAACCTACAACTGTCATGCTTACAGTCAGTACGCAGTGATGCATAACAAATTCTAAAGCCAGACACTATTAATTAAATTGAATATACATTAATAGTCATCTTTTAAAAAGAAAATCGCGTAGATTTAGTACTTTTACTTTTTTTTTTGATTTAGTACTACTACTTCTACTTTTTTTCTAATATATATTTGAAGCGTGGCGTAATAAGTGTATTATGTAAATATTCTTATGATTTGGTTACTATGTGATTGACAATATAAATATTTTATAAGGTTTAAAGTCTGTCATAAAACTCGAGTGTGCTACATAAAATATAATAAACTTGTCAGACCAGAAGTTACGCTACGTTAATAGTACTGTGTGATTACACGTGGTGACTATAAGAGATCATCTCTGGTACCGTGCGGCTGTCAACCATAAAGTTACGTCATCGGAAGCCATAGTCGGTTTGAGCGGCGCGAATTTATTTTTACAGTACATATTTGTAGCGTGAGCAACGCTTGGACTCTACTTAGATATTATAATGTTTTATTTAAATATGTATAGGTTTTTAAATAAAATTTAATATAACACGCAAAATCAATTTTGAAAGTCTCAAATTTACTATACAACAAAAGTATACGATATTTGTATATAAAAGTATTGAATATCCAAGGCTATAAAAGCCCAATTTCCATGGCAACTTCGTGGTAACAGGACCTTTTTGCCCATTAGGGGACCATGTTGCAAAAACCCTTAATTGTTGAGTCATACAATAACTAATACTATGCCATATACAATAAAAATGATTGTTCTTTATATATTATAAATAAGAAATTAAATTATTTGTATGGGTTAATATATCGTGCTTATTTTTTTAAAAATAATCATAAATAGAGCCAGTGTCTGACATAAGGGCCTCTTTTCTTTACTTTCTGTCCAAATTTGGAACATTGCGTATACATTGGTGGACTTCAATTCCCCGAGTGGGAATCGAACTCACAAGTCCCAAGTTACAATAACAGTGGGATTTACAGTCGGATTTTTTTATCAAACACAAGATTTATCTAATTAATATTTGTATACTCTCTGGCAATGTTCAAAGTTAAATAAATCTATAAACTATACAATTGTTACAAATAACCCACGCCTATCTAGCAAATAACAAACGCGCCGGTACAAATGTATTGTTAGACATTTCTCGAATGCGCCACGGCGGTTACAATATATTCTTACTCATGTGAAAACTCGGGTAACTGTTTAAAATATTATTAACTTTGTAATGTTTTTCTCAACAAACCTCACTATTTATTTTTAGGCCTATATTCTTGACTCTCTTCTTTGACTTTGCTTAGTCTATGAGTTGCGATTAAATCAAAATGTGATATCCAGCTTTTCTCAAAATATACAATATGACAACAATATAATAATATGTATATCAAATAAATATTTATTTTAACGTTTTCTAGCAGGATATATGTATACATCTAGCGTAAAGCCACTTCTTAAGAATTATTTTTAAGCAAGTGGAGACAATATATATATATATATATATATATATATATATATATATATATATATATATATATATATATATATATATATATATATATATATATATATATATATATATATATATATATATATATATATATATATATATATATATATATATATATATATATATATATATATATATATATATATATATATATATATATTGTAAAACTTTGTAAATAAAATTAGGTAAAAATTTAAAAATAATTAAAAAGAATATTAAATACACTTGGATCGTGACTAATATGGATTTTTAGTTAAGGGTGAATCAGCTGGAGGGGTTCATAAAGTAGTCCTTAATAAACTGCAGTGCGTGCAATATTCTACCCCTAATGTTAGTTATCAGATACCGTGTAGTTGCGTTTTAAAACAATTATTGCTTTAAATAATTCTATATACTTTGAATTTTTTCTCTAATTAACTAGGTACTTGTCATATTATTAACTTTTAAATTTGTAATCGGCGAGAGTTTTTAACTATTTACTATAGTAATTTTGTATATTAAAAATATTGACTCAAGAAGACTTATCTAGCTTTAAAGCTGTCTTGTGTTAGTTAATGAAATTTTCTTAGAAATTCTAATATGATTATCTTTTTTCTATGCTTAGAAATCAATCAGATATAAGGCTTAGAATGACAAAAGAAAACAAGTGAATGTATGGCGGTTCTAAAGTCGAGCTTTACGACGTCTGTATAGGGGTTAGTTTTAATCGATAGTCGCTCCAGACGTTAGGGGGAGACGTGTAATCGTTACGTATTCATACTGGTAGACTATTTCAGCTCACTCCGCGCATGCGTAGTCCGCATTTAATGGGTCAGGGCCTCGCAGTGTGAACCGAGGGTTATACTTAGAACGTACGCATTACTCAACACAATATAAGTTTTCAAGAACTAAACGCTTAAGCGATGCAGGAGAAGGCGATCCTCCATCGCTTCCGCAATCAAACCGTTAGTAACCAGGCCGGTTTCAGCAATATAATCTATAATATCACAAGGAATACGTGGTAAAGTAGGTGCGTGTAACAAACGGCCGTGTGCTCGAAGCCGCGTGGTACCGATGTGATTGTGCAAATTTATTCACGGTGAGTCACGAGTGCCTCGTATTTAGAAACTATGGAATAATAATTTTTGGATTTCATGGAACGGGAAAGTATTGGCAGCGAGCTTATAAATGTTTACTTCGTCCATTTGTACTTCGGCGCCGGCCGGCTGTAAGCGACGGGTGCATCGGCGCATGTCGCAGTTGCGCAGTATAAGCGGTATAAGCGCCTTATCGTCACTGTCAAGTTAGGCGCAAGGTCGCAAATGTCACGTCACCATAACCTGCACGCCGGCGCGGAACGTAAACACGAGTGCACCCAAAACTCTGCTGATGTCACTTCAGACACGACGTAGAATAAAATTAGACGCGGCGGGTGAACCTCTTGTTATATTCATTGAGCGACGGGCGGGCAAAGCGAGCAGATCGCCGCGAGCCGCTGCCACGAACGACTAGGTAACGCAATGCAATGCGACCTTGCGTCGTCACACAACGTCACGCCGCGCCGCCGGAGTATTTTCGTCGCTTTTTGGCAGCTCTTCCCAATTCGCCAGAAGTATTATAACTTCGAATGTTCGTTAACGTACTTAAAAAAATTTTTTTTTTCAGATTGCGACAAACTATTGCGGCGAGACTCGCGGAAATCGACGAAATCGTTTCCGAATTCGATCGCGTGTCGGAGAAGATTGAGCAGCTTCGACAGCAGATCGAAGTGTATATAGCTAAAGTTGGAACCTTCTACGTGTTTGGAGAGGACAACGAAGGGGACGTTCGTGACTTAGCTAAGCAGGTGTCCGACTTAGTGGGACAAACAAAGATATTCACGGAAGAGAGCAGGAAGCGATACGGGGGCTCTGCGCCCGCAGACGTGGCGCAGGAGCTATCCTCCCTTGAACTGTCAGCGGAAGCTCTAGGAGCAGCGATGGAAGAAAAGGAAAGGGAATGGAAGCGCGCGCGCACTTCTCGTAGTGATTATGCGAGTGATGTTGACAGTGTGCAGACTTGGGTCCGTGGGGCTGAACTAACTGCTCGCGATAGGACTTTACCGCCAGAACCTTACAAAGAACGACTCGTTGCAACACGGTCTGAAATACCTGCGATATCTGATAGAGTCGAGCGGCTAACTCGTAACGCCCGCGCGATAGTTGAGGGTAGCCGCGATTCTGGTGAGCGTCAGCTTATTCAATCTACCGTATCAGCTTTAACAGAACAATTTTCAGCTGTTTGCAGTGAGCTTGAAGCCCGACAGGCAGCAGTAGAAGATGCATGTGATTCCGTATCGAGATTTTTGGCTTTGTTGGAAAAAGTGTTACTTTGGGTGGAAACACAGCGCGCTTTCTTAGCGCGGCCTCTTCCTCTAGCTGATCTGCAAGAGGCCCAACAAAAACAGACTGAATATGGGGTAAATGAAAAAAATAAACAGAACAAACCTTTCCTAAAAAGCAGAACAATACTAACCTATATACTATATTTTTCTTTTTCAGAATGCACTAAAGAGTTGTAAGCAGCAAGCTAAGAACTTAGCCGATATGACCAAGGAATTAGAAGCAATAGAGCGTATAACAAGTCCTGGGGACTTGCCTTCTAGGCTTGAAGCTGCTGAAAATTCAACAGTTGATGTCGAAAAACGCCTGGCAAAAACAGTCCGTATCGATGTCATCACTTTGTCTTAATATTTTATAATAATAAGAAATTATAAAATGTTATATTTGTTGTTTCAGAATGGTTTACTGCAAGAGTTAGCCGAAGAATGGGAGCGATGTGAAAAGAAATTAAAAGATGTCGGTCATTGGCTTGAAGCCACAACACGAACCATTGAGGCTCCTCAAAATGCGAAAAAACCATTACGAGATAGACTGGCCTTAAGAGAAAAATTAATTAATGATATATCCACACAGAAAACTAAGATTTCATATGCGGTTGAAAAGTTGAATGTGAGTGTACTCAACTCTCTCGTTCAATGTGATCTATTTGTTGTTGTCATTTGTTGGTTGTAGATCTTGATTTCTTCTCATGTTTAAAATGATTTTTCAGGTTCATATTCTATATATATATTTTTGGCAATGTTTTAGGTTAAGATAGGTTATTTATAAAAGAATTCATAATTATTAATGATTACTATATTTCCTTTAATATAATAGGTAATGGTAAAATATATTTTTTGCACCGTTAAGGTACATTTCGGTCCTGACGGCGTAGCGTCGCAGTCTCGGTCTCCAGAGGGCGTGCAGAGTGCTGCGCGTACATTAACGGCGGCGCTGGACGCACTCGCGGCCACTACTAGTGCGCAAGCGAGCCAGTTAGGCGCAGCACTGGCGCAGGTCGATGCGTATTGCGCGGACGTAGTTAAACTGCGTGCGCAACTGCTGCAAGCCGAGCAACAACTACGACAAGCCGCACAGCCTAACTACAGCCCCAGAGACCCTGACAGGGCGGTGGCACATCAACAGGTTAGTTTCCTACTCTTGATCACCTCACATTGATAGGTCTTTTAGATTACTCTATTCAACGGTGACGCTTAGCGGTAGATACACACAGCCACCATGTACATTATCACGCGATTCATATTGTTTTCTTTCTGTTTTCCTTCCTTCACTTACTAATATCTCCGCCGATATCCTCATAGGAATGTCGAGAGAGAGTAAAGTCGCTTCAAAGTAAAATTCAGGCGCGAAATGAACGAATCAAACTTTTAATGCAACGAGGCGTCCCAGATGCTGATCCACTTAGGGATATATAAGAACTTAGCACGCGTTTTAGCTTTAAGCCGTCTTTTTCATCTATTCCTATTATAAATTCATATTGATTATTAAATAAATATACGTTCTCCAATCGCTGACAGTTTTTCATTATCATCGCTAAAACAGCGAACCCTCTAAATCATACATCCGTACTTGCGTATCAGGAGGTCGGGCGGCGAATCGAAGAGCTGACTCGCAGTATCTACGAGATCGACCCATACTTCGTGCTGGCCGAAGACCCAGCCAACACGCTGGCCATGCTTGTGTGTAGTGCAGACCACGCACGCGCCAATCGCGAGCGACGTCCAGCTACGCTCGCGCCCCCGGAGCCGAGCCTGGGCGCCTGGCAACCAGGCACCACCTACGCCGAGATAGTGAAGGGCCATGGATCTCGATCTACTTCTCCTGTAACGCACAGAATGCAATATGACATAAAAGTGTCGAGAGACACAAGTCCCGAAATTGAAAGTGAAATTATCAGTGATGTGCAAATATCTCAGACTGAAATAGTCGAACCTAGTGAGCCGAGCGTCTTAAGTGAATGTGTAGTTAGTGAGTGCGAAACTTTCCCAAGTGACGCAAATGTATATTATGACAGTGAAATTCCCTATTATACAGAGCAACAAATCAAATCTGAGGAAAGTGAAATTCAAGTACCTAGCGTTTTTCAAAGTGATGATAGCATGATACTTACAAATTTAAGTTCAATTGAGCGTTCAGAAAGATCAGTTAGCCCGGCGTTGAAATGTCGATCGCAAGATTTATCATATGCTGAAATTCTTGCACTAGGCTTACGGAAACAAGTAAATACTCAAACAATAACAACATTACCGAAACCACAAGTGGCACAAGTGGAAATAATTAAAGAAATTAATGTAGAAGTACAAAAATCTACTTCAGTTAATGATCCTAAAATAATAACAAACGATTCATTGAAACCAAAGTCGGTTAAAATTGAAAGATCATCTCAACGAAGTCGTTCTCGAGATATGCCAAGGCAACGTAGAGCACCTGAAAAAAGACCAACAAAAGCTCACGATATGCAGACTCTAAAGAAGAAAAAGATTGCAAAGAAAGCTATTGAAGTAACAGATTTTGAAGAAAACTTTGAATCAATAGAATCTGAAAAATCCTCCGCAAAAGTAGTCCCTGAAATAATTACTAATATAACTGACATGACTGTTAATGACGAACTATATAAAAAATATCAACATGAACACAATTCTGAAATATGTGAAAACATCATTGATATTGATAATTCAAATTCTGATATCATAGAATTAGAACAAAGGAAATCTAAAAAAAAATATAAAACAAAAAAATCAAAGACTCCAGAAGATGAAATAGAAAAAGCACTTAAAGAAATTGAAGAGTCAGATAAGCATAAAAAGAAAAAAGTTAAAGATTCAACAGAAAAGAATAAAGACATTCTGACCGAAAATTTACACTGTAAAAGTGCTATTGAGCACTCAGATGTCAAAGTAGAGGCTAAGGATTCCGACACGGTATCAAAAAATAAGAAAAAGAAAACTCACAAAAAATCTCAAGAAAAATTAGACAAATTATCTGAGATATTACAACCTGATGTTATTACTAAAATGAAGCCATCAAGTATACATGATGCTGAAATTTCAAATGAAAGTCTTATACAAAATGTTGAACAACAAAAAATAGACGTGTTATGCAAAAATGATAGTACTGTATTGACAATTTCCACAGAAGAAACACAACCAGAACCATGTACTAAAGAAAAAGCTTCTGACGAGATCTTGACGAAAATAAATCCCTCAGCTACTGAAAACGAAACTGGAAAAGCTCAAGTTATTGAACAATTACAAGTCACAGAACACCTATCTTCATCACAAATCGTTTTAGATAATGTAATCTCATATACAGAAGACAGAATAGTACCAAAATCTGAACTTGTATCAATAAAACCAAAAAAGAAAAAGAAAAATAAAAAACATGAAAACGTTTCATGTGAAGATAAAAACAAATCAGACAAAATTCTTAAAGGAGATGATTGCTTAATAGATGATGTAGCAAATCAGGAACAACACACCTCTGGGTTAAAATTAGAAACTGCTGATAAACATTTTGCCGTTACAAGAGACATAGAAAAAACTACTGATACCATTACCTGTGCTAAAGAAAAAGTTAATGAATCTAGAAAGAAAATTAAATCTAAAAAGGTTTCAACTAAAGATAGTCAATTAATAGACACTGAAAAATATTCAAAAACGAATAAAGAAACAGAAACTATAACAGGTAAATTATCTTTAGATAACAGTAGTAATAGCTCTCTTCAGAAAGCTGAAGCAAGTGAAAACTTAGAAATAGAAGACGAAGAAAGATCGATCGTATTGCAAGAAATCAAAACAGAAAATAAAACAAACATAGTTATTCAAGAATCAACTTCCGATACTAAATCTGTTGTAGTAAATACTAACATTATAGCGATGGATTGGAATGCATTAATGGAAGAAGAAAATATTACTTTTGAGCCATTGACTGTCACTGAGGGAGAACCATCTGCTTCTGATAGTTCAGAACAAAGAGCGTCTGAAGTTTTAATTATTCAAGGATCTATTGAAAAACCTAAAACTGAAGAAAATAATCAGATTCGTGTTGATATAAATAGCGAAAAAGAACAAAATATAAGTGACCTGATGACTGTTCAATCTGTTTCTAGTACTATAAATGAACAAAATAATAATGATAAATTCTTTTTAACGGAAACTCAGAAAGAACGGTCGATGAATGTAGTAGATGAAATAACTCACTATAACATCATTGACCAAGATCAGGATACACGTAAAATATATTTAATAACGCATGAAGAAAAGAAATTACCACCCATAAGGACTGTCAAAGTCTTTACCAGTAAATCCAATTCATTAGAAGAGACACCCGAAGGAAGCTCTAAACCTGATGAAACAATTGATGAAGAACAAACTATTTCCGATAGCAAAGACGACTATCATTTAGAGGAAAATATCAAGACAGCCCATAGAAAAAAAGACCTTGAAGTGCTTAGAAGTAATGAAGAAACTATTGAGGTGTTTGGTGTCGAGACAGAGATTAAAAATATATTACAAAATGACACACAAGTTTCCAAAAGTCACATTATGATAGTAAATAAAGATAAGGAGAACACTTCTTGTAATTTTGAAGAATTAAGCGAATTAAGTAGTCACAGTCTAGAAGACACACTATTAAAAGAATCAGAAGAAAGTGTAAGTGACGATGATATTCTTGAACAAGCCATATTTGGATCTGTTCAAAAGCGAAAAAAACAGACCATTAAGTCAAAGTATGTCCCATATCAAGAGCTTTCTGAGGAAATAAAATCATATGCAACTGGTGTCAATTTCGAACAGTTAGATTATGATTACTATAATTACATATCAAATCAAAGACTTATTGAGGAAGAAAAAAGGGCTACGCAGTCAAGTACTGAAGATAAAAAATTGCATGATTGTTGTCAAATAGTCAAGAAAACTACCGACCTAGAACAAGACGTTGAAAGTCGCGCTCAAAATAGTAATTTTAGCAAAATTATTTCTAATACAATATTACCAAAATTCTCACCAAACGGAGAACAAATTGTTAATCCTATTTTGACTGAGCCTGAGATTCCTATAAAAGTATGGTCGATAGTTGAAAACGATTCGATGATTTCATGCTATCAAGAGCTACAAGATTCGGAACGGAGATATGGTATTGCAGTGACATCCAAATATATGGATGATTCTGCCGAATCGTTAAATGCTAATAACGTAAACGTGTGCACAGAAGAAGCAAATGACAAGATCAATCAAGATAATTTGAAACAATATACTGATGAAAATATTGTTATTAAAGAACATATTTCAGCAAGTAAATTTAAAGAAATTTCGGAACAAACAGAAAAGGAACGCGAAAGCTTATATGATCAGATAAATTATAATTATCAAAACATTGCTGATGCTGAAATTATTTTAGGTACCGTTAATACAAAGAAAATGAGCATAACAAAAAATACTGGACAAGTAATACTACTAGACGATTCACAAAAAGACTTTAAGGATTATGTAAATCAAAAAGATCATGATGATTTTGCCAGTGACCTATTAACTACTAAATGTAGAAATCCTTTGTCAGCTACGGAAAAAAGCGATGATACAATTAAAAGTACATTGAAGAATGATGTAAACGTAATGGCTTATATACCAGAAATACCCCAGCATAATTACCAAGCTATTACTGACGCTGAACGATTATTGGCTTTTACAAAGGAACAAATAATATCGAAAGAAAAGCAACTAAGTCAAAACTATGAAGATATCTCGTTAGCGGAAAATCTTGTAGGCGTGGTTAACACACGTGAGGTTATCCAACAATCGACTCAAGAACATATAGAAACTATAGTGAAAAATATTGAAAATAATGTTCCGCTTGAAAATAAACATCAACCTAATTTACAGAAGGACAACGAAGAAGCTAACGCTTCATCAAAAGTTATAAATAATTCTGATACACAAAAACAAATGTCTGAAAAGAATAAAAATATTGATGTAAATAATCCAAACTCAGATGAAAAATCAATTAAAAATTATTTATACATGGAAACTCCAAGACAAAACTATCAAGACTTGGTTGATGCAGAAAAAATACTAGCTATTAATAAAGCATATAAAATGTATGTCAAGCCTGAACTATATAATATTAATGATAAAACAAATTTGGTTGATACTACAGAGTCGACAGTGCATAAAACAAATTGTGAAATTAATGCCATCTTATATCATGAAATAAATGATGCAGAAAAAATATTCGCACTTATGCGAAAACCTACGGATCAGACGACGAGCATCCTTTTAAAAGACATACATAAATTAACTGATTGCGAATCGCCATCAATAATGAATGTCAATGTTATTCCACTTGATGAAGAAAAAAACGATGAATCGCAACCAATTACAAGTAAATCAGAAAATACTAACGTGGATGAAATTAGTGACGCTACAGTAAGTTCTGAAATTTCACAAAACATTGTGGACGTTACGAAAGAAAATTTGCAGGATTCAATGTTGAGTCGTGAAAAGAATATAGACATTCAATACAAAGAAGAACTATCTGTTAGTGATGGAGAAAAAACTGATGATGCAATACTTGCAGTGACAATAAAAGAAAAAATGATGCCTGAAAATTGTCAAATTGAATATACAATAGACTTAATCAATCAAGAAAAAGCTTTAGAAACAACAGGAGAAAACATTGATACTATCAGTGAAATAGCAGAGTCAAGTAAACTACCCTTATCTGCTTCTGAAATCGCGAGTAATGAGATACCCTCCGTTTTTGATAAAATTTCTAAATTAGAAATTACAGATAAAAGAGAATCAATTGTGCCTATTGTATATGAAATGGAATCACTAGATAAAATCAGTGAGTTATCACAAGTAAAATGTACTGATAATGAAACAAATTTAAAAATTACAGAAGATGAGCATGATGAGTATGTAATCGTTGAAATTATAAAGAGTGACACAAAACAAGTTTCTTGTCCTGAGTCACCATTTTCTGACTGTAACGAGATTAGGAATGAAAATACTAGCAATAATCAGCATGATTCATCTGTCAACCTAGTCGAAGATGGTGCTAAAGTAATTAATGACAAAATTGTGAACTTGATTTGTAGTCCTAAAATGAGTGAAAATGAAGAAAAATGTGTAGTAACTGAAGTCATAAGCCAAGATACAATTGAAAATGAAGTTGAAATAACAGAAATTGAAGAAGGATTTGAAATAATTACTGATACTCACAGTATTCAAAGGGACGTAAAATTAATGGAGAAGTCACTAATTAACGTTGAGAAGTCCAATGAGCCTGGCTCTATCTCGGCTACGTTTATTGATATGGAAAAAAATAATCTAGTTTCGACCGTTACTGAACCTGTTGATACGCAAAAACCATTAGTTGACCATAAAAGTCAAGATTCTATATTAACAAATATTACCTCAGAGTCTGACAACGAGACCCAAACTAAAAACATTAATACTGCAGATAACGAAAATGATACTGTAGACACACGAAATAAACTAACCCGACCTGAAAAATCTCCTATTCACAGTTTGCATGATTTGCTTCCTGAAATTGATTCTATTCCTGAATTTAAGCCATCCTATTCAAGTTCAATTTTATATTCTAATTTATCAGCTGACGCACCTGAATTTACACCTTCCTATATGTATCACCCCGTTGTTTGTGATAATAAAATAAGTAGTAACGTAGATACTGATGTTGAGAAGAATAAAAGCAAACTTGAAGAAAATATAAGAGAAATAGAATCCAAAACGCTAAAACAAAATGTGCCTAAAATGATATCTTATTCATCGGTTTTGGCAAAGCAACAAACAGAACAGACAAATTTACAGTCTTGTGTACCACAAAATAAAGAGCTCCAAGAATCTATCGTCATTTCACCCCAAAACGTACAAGAAAAACTCGTTGAAAGTAAATCGAAACGCAATAAGAAAAAAAAGAAAGAACATGACAAGAAAGAAATAACAATATGCAGCAAAAGTTCTAGTAAAGACCAAGATCTTCCTTTAAGCAGCCATATCACCACGGAACCCGTAAACGTGTGGGCTAAAGCTGCAGAAGAAGGGAAATCGTACGCCGAAGTTCTTGCAGAAGGATTAGTAGCACTTGAACAAAAAGATACAGACATAGTTGAACTTGTTATTTCTAAAACTGATGAAATTGATGCTATGAAAATTGCCGTCGAAGATATTTTAACATTAAAGGAACCATCAATAAGCTACGAAAAATACGATGAAACCTCCAGCTCATGGGCTAAAATTGTTGCTAGTAATCGACCTTCACCAGAAAGAGTAGATAAATCGTCACTTAAAATTCAAAATGAAAGCCAGAGTCCTATACATAAAGCTCCTGTTATTTTAGTAGATGAATCTGATGCCGATATACCAAAATTAGATACACATGTGGACGCCGAGGGATTCATAACAGTGGATAGAAATCGCCGGTCAAGATCAAGGTCTAGGGATACTCGTTCTGCATCAGTATCGAAAATGGCACAAAATAGTGATCAAACTCGAGACAAATCTGAGAATAGATTCGACGCCCTTACTTATACATTAAAACCTGATAAAGATCTCGAATCTATACCAAGCAGTTTGTCAGAAGAAGAAAAAGATTCTGTTAAAAAGGGGAGGAAAAGTAGACCATCTAAATCTAAAGAAAAGGAAATTCCGCTTCAATCTATAGCAATAGGCGCAAGTACTTCAGATGAAGATAAACCTCCAATAAAGAAAGATAAAAAGAAAAGATCTTCTAAATCGAAGGATAAAACAATTAAATCAGCAGAACAAATGACAACTCATATTGTACATGAACCTTTCAGTAAAGAAAAAGAAAATTATGAAACAGAGCTTGGGGACATTCACAAGAAAAAGAAGAAAAATACAAAAGATAAAAAATCTGACATAGAATCTAAAAATGCAACTGACACTTCTACTGTAGAAATAACATCATCAGAATATGAAAACGTTGAACTTGTAGGTGAATTATCAAAAGATATTAATAAAACACCACTGTCGACGCCTGAATCTTTACATACCCCGATTAAAGACAGATTCTATTCAGAGGCACAATACTGGAAAGTAGATCCTAGTGAACTCGATGTTTTAGATAGCGTTAATGACGTAATAACTGTTCAAATTCTTGAAACTAATACAGAAGAAATAAAAAATAAAATAAAACATGAAGAAATTGAAGGTCCCAATTCTAAATCAGAATGTAATATAACTATTACACAAGAAGAAAATATAATCTTTAAATCTCCTATCGACAAAATTTATGATGACCAGTCTCTAGAGAATAAAATTGCTGATATTCAAAGAGAAATCGAAGAATTATTGTTGCCTGAAAATGATAACTCTACCGCAAGTGATGAAATTTCATTTAAACTCAAGGAAACAAACGTCATGGTTGAAGAATTACAGGATGAAATATTTCATAATATGACACCATTAGTTGCTGCGCCTGAATTTGACGAATTAACGTCCCATCAATCGTCTAGCACTTACCAATCTAAAGAAGATGAGCATGATGCAAGAGCAAGCAAAAACCAAACTCAAGCTGTTTCTGAAAATTCAAAGTTACAAAATAAAGTCATCCAAGGAAATTTTGACAGCAAACAGCAGAACATATCGACAGATGAGTCTTTTAATATAAGGGACGAAAAAATAACTCAAGAAGAAAATGTCCAGAAATTTGAAAAAGAAATACAAAATGCATCTCATATTTCTATAAATAGCTCTGTACCATTAACTACTAACATTATATCCAAAGACATTACTAACAATCTGTCAGATTTAAAATCAGATGACTTTTGGTGTAATAAATTTATAACGGATGACGCCGAAAAACTTTTAGCTCATGAAAATTCTAATGATACTACGGTACAATTAGAAAAAAAAGCGATTTCTCTCGTAACCAATAATAAGCTAGAGTCAAACCTTAAATGCGATCAATCGTTTTGGCCTGAAAAACATCTGTATCATGATGCCGAATGTCAATATTTTATGTCATTAGCAAACAAAACAAAAACAAGTCTAAATTCTCAAACTAAAATATTATCTAAAGATCAACATGACAAAGATCGAGATCCTGATGGTGGATCAGGCAATTCATCCGATGTAGAGGAAAAGGACCCACGTCAGTCGAATGGTTCAACTTTCGATTCTAATTACATTTCTATGGATCTTCCGGGCGGTATATGTAGTTGGAAAGACCATAGTTCATATTTAAGCTTAGAGACACCTAGTGATTCCTTGACGGGCCCCATAAGCGAGGAAACGCCTCAACTCGAAGTCGACATACCAGAGGATAAACTAACAACCCTTTCCCTAGAACCTGTTTCTGTCCCCACACCTAAGCAGGAGGAGCATGCAGAAGAAAGGACCCTGAAGGCAGCCAAGGTGACTGAACTGCAGTCGTATTGTAAAACATTACATTTTTTAATTTATGTTTGGCATGATATTCTCACAAAATTTTTAATTTCACTTATTACAAAAATTTGGATAGTTTATCGTCGTCTGCCGAATCTGCCGATCGTCTTGTAGTTACAATGTTTTGGTGTCCTTAGAGTGCACTTTATTTGCTTATAGAATAACCCTATCGCATTTGTTTGTAGTTTATAGTTCTTAACGTCTCTTGTTTAACAAACCTAGTCGTGTCTAGTCGAAATAATAATTGATATTTATTGATATTATGTAATGAAATAAATGTTTTATTCAAAGCTATGCTGATATTGTTTTATTTTCATAAATGATTTAATATGATTTTGGTACCCTGAAATCTAAGTATTGTCAAAATATTGAACTCTACAAGACGAACGATAGCAAAGACGCTTTCATTATATTTTAGATGCTTTCTTTTGGGCTTAAAATATATAAATCAAAATATACAATCCGAATTGGACGGTAGCCAGTTACTGTTTTGAAATAATAATAGTTCAAGATTTAGTTCAGTAGATGTCGGTGAATGTTATGCATCAATTACGCAGCGTAATAAGAAATATTGCAGAGGTATTCATTTGTTTCATACTTTTGTATGTTTTGTTGGATTTTATCTATTTTTGGATGACGATTTTTATTTGTATCTAGACGCTTCTATTTACGGATCGCCTATTCAATGATGCATATTTATGATTGAAGTACATAATATTATTATGTTTTATTAGATTTATGAATGTGTAATAATTTGATCTTATTATCAAGTTATTTGTGACTTTAATTGTTGAACAATATTTTGTTATACATCTACATAGCCTTGTCTTAGAATGTTGTCAGTTTTAAGCCTAAATGTGTATATTTAACAGACTGATTCCCACGAATGCTAAATTGTGAACAAAGCATGTCATGCCAAAATTGTACAGTCAATATTAATTATTTACTCATTGTTGTTTTCGATGTTGTCTAGCATAAACCAATATTGGGATGGGTTTTTACTATATCTACCTAAACATGGATTTTTTGTATTTTTTACTATAATGTTTTTTAATATAAACACGTGTTTGATTTTAACATATAATTGAAGATCCCGATATTGATTTAAACGTTTGCATATTAAGGAATGCTATTTTTGACTTTTTACCCTTTTATCCAATGCTTGCTTCATACCAATGCGAAAACAGATGCAGTAATCTAATGAACACATATTACTCTTGAACTGAAATCTATTTTCGCATTTCCTAATCCATCGATCGTGCGTTATATGTGGCTAATATAGAGGTGTGTTCTCAGGATGACTTATCTAACGATATTGAAACGCTGCTTGAGGAAGTCAAAATAGTCCAAGCGAATCTCTCAGATCTGCCAGATGAAAGTCTCGACGCAATGGAGGCGGGACTTAGGGTAAGTGGCATTCAATCACTGTAAATAACAAATCGGCATTTCCGAATCCAATACCAGTGGAAATTATGTTCATTTAACCTGCGCAAATACATTATAAAATTAATACATTATTTTGGTAGCTATAATACTTATCTTTAATAGTAGTATTTAAAACAATATTTTTCATTTAATACTTATTTTATATTATTATTATGTTATTGTCCTAAATATAGTATGTATTTAAATATTTACGACATAGTTTGTGTAGTTTATTTTAATATAGGGCAGCTTTCTGAAACGCCGACTACCTAGCTACACTATTCTCGGACTTGCTATTTGGGTCTACTCCCCAAACTTTCCTTACCGTTCTGATGCAACTGTTTTGTGGTATTAAACAAATTAATACATGCTATATTGTATTCAACTTGAATATAATAAAGCTCACTATGTTAGTTTTTTGTTCAATATTTGTAAGAAATATTTTTTTATTAGATATTGTGAAATACTCGGTATCTTAACACTGAGTCTCCCTTCTGCCTTTAGCCAGGAATGAGGGATATAGTGTGTGAAAGAAAAGTAAATTGTCAGCCTATTGTTTTATCATTAATATATCTCAAATTTTGAAAAAATCATAATTTCCTTATGAAGGAGAATTATATCATAACAATGTTGGGTGATATTGTCACCTTCAAATGCATTTTACCCATGAATGATGTCATCGTACACACACCGGTTACGACAGCGATAAATATATGAATGTTGTGTTTGGCACAACTCAGTAGGACACTAGTTCTCGGCACTTTCAACGAGCTCCCGAACCGAAACGAGAAGTCGAAATATATTACGATTTCATTTTCCGATTTTATAACAAATCGTGTGTGATATAGAACAGTCAGTGGAATATTTTCTTTTGTATTTGAGTGACTTACTTAAATATATTGTAAGTACATTGTGATACTTTTTATAGATAGAAGTAAGATTTTTCCTCGCCTATAGTAGGCAATAAGAACATAGGATCAAAACTTCCAGAAACTCAATTCCAATTAGTAATATTAAAGGCTTAGGTTAATAATATAAAATATATTTATTATTAATATGACAATATATTATTTTCTTAAATAAATTTATTACCTAGATAATATAATATATTTTTTCTTCTTCTACATCTAAAATAAATAAAAGCGATCTAGAAAAATCGTTAACTTAAAATTAATTGGTTCTTATTTGTGATAGAAGACGTTAAATGATCGTTAAACTATTTTATAGTAACCGTTATTTTGGTTTTAACGCTTGAATTACGATGGGTACAGTTTTTATTTTTTACTATTTATCTAATTTTAAACGAAATTTAAAAATGTAGTTCGTTCGATTCTTACTCATAAAAATGATTTTTCTCTCTAATTCTCTAATCCGGATGGAGAGCGGAGAACGGAGTGCGAAGACACTAGCTTCTCTCTTAATTTTTTATATGACGAATGCAACGTGGAGCTAAAATATATAAATATATAATATTAATAATATTATAGAGGTTTAGAAAAAAATTATTAAATAATTGTTGTTTTGTAAATAATTTAAGATATTTCGTTAAAAATCTTCGGCGCTTAAGTATTTATAATAATTTAAACAGTCTTAAAAGAAAGTCCTATTCAATTTACATGCCGTGAATTAAATCATGTAAATCGAATTGTTATTCTATAAATACTATAATTACCTACAAAAATAAATAAACAGGTATATTTTGAAATTGTTGCAATCTATAAAACAAAAAAAGAATATCAAGCATGTGACTAAGCATATGCCATGATGTCATAAACAATAAATAGTAAGACTAGTTAGTTCAAGGAAATGGGCTTACAATTAGTATTATAGCGCTGTTAAACTGAATGGCTCATAAAAGAATGGATGTATCGTCACCGATAAACTTAGTTCGGTTGCTTCTTAATACATTTCACAAAATAGGAATTGGCAAATATAGCATGGTATTAATATTG
Source organism: Dione juno (assembly GCA_037127375.1). Lineage (NCBI taxonomy): Eukaryota > Metazoa > Arthropoda > Insecta > Lepidoptera > Nymphalidae > Dione > Dione juno. Next base: position 14,403,879 of record JAXRJS010000014.1, on the reverse strand, counting down.
TATGTAGGCTGTATCTCAAATAGGTATATCCGGATATGCAGAGAACCAAAACTTGGAGAGTCTTTTCCACTTTCCACTCGAATTCGAAAAATTGAGTTGACTGAGACTGTTGAGTGGCGGGGAACTTAACGCCACTTCATAATTGTCCCAAATTATATCAATAGTTAAGGTTAAATAATAAAAAAGTTTATTTAGCATAGTTAAAATAATCGGAGGCCTGTTTAGGGAAAATATTATTTAATTTTCATACATAATGGTATCTAAAAATAAGTATTGCAACATTATGTTTATATTAGGATAAGATTCTGCTGATGATTAATTCTGCTTGGATCATAATATGTTCGTATGATAAATAAATTACTTTTAAATTAGATGAAAATTTTTTAGTAATATCCTGAATAATTGAATAATTTTAGTTGATTTTTTCTTCTTTTTTGGTATGCCACTCGTGTAAAGTTCGACTGTTTTACTAAGATTCAGTTAAAAAAAGCTGATAGTGTCTAGGAATTATAAATTATAAAGTAGTTGGTTATTCAAATTTATTTTATGACTGCCAGGTAGTAGGGATTTTATGTGAAACTAATAAAAAATTACGTTTCATACAGTATTTTTTTGTTTCGAGCGTGCCAGTTGAGCACAATTCACTTCGCCAAATGTTTTTTATCGACCGTTATTATTATGACTATTTAATATTATTTTCTCTTCAATCATTGTAAATGTACGAAATGCCATATAAGACCATTAATCTATCTCTGGTAAGAGATATATAACATACTGGATATTCACTGTACAAATGCAAATATGTCCAATAAATATATTTTTTTATATAGTCATAATATTATAAATAAAAATCTAGGTAAACGAAGAGTAACATAGTCATGTTTTATTATTTCAGGAGGGCATATCAATTCTAGTCAAATGTGAAGAAGCCGCAAGTTTATTGGAACAGAAAATAATGGATTTCCGACAAGAATCTGAAGTACAAGTGTTATTAAAAGAGCTGGTGATGATTAAAGCAAGAATCTCAAAATTACTTAACCAAGCACGTCAAGGTCTTACCACTATCCAGGTAAGCAAGGTAACATTGACTTAAATTTAAATTTTTAATTCATATTATTAAAAATAATATTTAATATTTTTATTTGATAGTACATAATTTTTATGATAAATTAATAATTACACAGATTTTTATGTTTCAAATTTAATTTGAATGTTACAGGATGCTAAAACTGAATTAGCTCGCCAAAATAGGGAGATAGAAGAGCAAATGGAGAAAGTAGCAATACTTGATAATTGGTTGGGAGATATCAATTTAGAACTGAAACAATCCACCGAACAAACAGAAATACTAACAGAGGATGAAATTATCAAATATATCGAAATTTATGAAAGATATATTCGAGAATATGAAGAATATGAAATTTTAATACAGTCTATTATTGTGATAATTCGTGATGATTCTAGTCAATTGAAAGAAAAATTAAATGTGACGAGGAGGACTTTAGATGAAACAAGAAATCTAGTCATTGTAGAGATTGAAAGGTTGAGACAATTATTAATACATATGAGGACTGCTCCTGAAGTTATAGAGGACGATATATCACAAACTGACAGAACTATAGATTCCACTTCTATGCCTGAGGAAATAGTTTCACCTCGAGAACGTACGAAGGAACAAAGTATAAATGAATCTACACTGAAAAAAGTTGACCGTGAAGAAAATTCTAAAATAATAACTAAGCCTGATAATGAAATTCAAGATAAACAATTAAATATTCAAGAAACAGCACATGCTGTGCCTCGTACTACCATAGAAACACAAACTGGAAAAAGCCTTATGTCTGATGCACCAGAACTTGTAGACAAGTCTGTAATTTGTCAGCCTGAAGAAAAAATAACTCATGAAATTTCAATAACATGTGCACCTCCTCAGGATGTTGAAATACAGACAAGTGAACTAAAATCTGAGAAGGAATTTTTGGAAAATATACAAGTAAAGCAAACAGTTTCTGACGGCCATGAAACTATTGAAATTGCTAGTCGGCCTGTTGTACGAGATCAAAAAACTGACCAAACTTTATACATCGATGCTTATTATAAAGATGATGATATTCACAAAGATTCAAAACTAAATATCATACATAGCTTACCACAGTCATTTGAAACAGTCATGGTTGAACCGGATGAGACAACAACAGAAGTAGTTGTGGACGCTGATGGCACGAAGAGAATAATAGTTAAAAAAATAAGGAAAACATTAGTTACCAGACAACAAGTCTTAACTAGTGAACCTAAGACACATATATTATCTACTCAGGATATTCCAACAGACCAAAGTTGTTCACAACTTGTACTAAAAAAAGATGAGTTCTCTACTTCAACAAAGAACGAAGGTGGTTACATAAAATACGTCGATAGTCAGAATTACGATGGACAAGTTTTGACAGCGATACCTGGAGGTGAAGTGGAAATACAAGAACTTACAACTCATCCCGATATGACTATTACAATTGAAAACGAATTGAAACCTGAAGAAATTTTCCAAATTGCAGAAGGAGAAATTCAGCCACATATACAAACATCCTCTTCAAGTGTCACTGCTATTGTTCAACAAGTTACTAAACGTATCGTTAGAACTAAACGTCGTATTATCCGTCGAGTTGTAGTCATTGACGGAAAAGAACATGTGACTGAAGAAGTTATAGAAGAACCAGAAACCATAGAGATTTCTGAAGAACAAATTCCAAGAGTTTCTATAAACGTAATAGAAGGTAAAACCATTGTGGAGGATTCTGATGATAAACCAGATAATCCACCCGATACTGAAAATCATGATCGCCCACAAGATGAAAGACATGATGGTGAAGGTAATGATCCTAATATTAAGAATGCAAACAATGAAAAAATACATATAGAAGAACCAAACACAAAATTCTTGCAAGAAGAAAAAGAACAAAGACAATCCAGCCATGCTGAAAACGATTTAATTCAAAATATGTCGAGAGAATTTATTCAAAAAGAAAATGAATTGACAAATACAATTAATAATGCAAATAATACAAAAATAACTTACTCGACAACTGAAGGGTCACTTGAATTAAAAACTGAACCTCAATTTAGTAACGAAGATGATAATTTGATTACGACCACTAGTGATATTTCTTCACATAAAGCTAGTGTTTCAACGGTAGTTCAACACGTAACAACAAAAGTGACTCGAATGAAAAAACGAATTATTAAGCACATACAAATTATTGATGGGAAAGAAAATATTACAGAAGAAATTATAGAAGAGCCAGATGATGTACTTTTTATTGAAAATGAGCCAAATGTAAATATACAAGAGGAAATAAATTGCATGAAAATTATTGATGAAGACAACAAAAAAGAGGGAAAGGAGTATATAACAGAAGAAATAGTTGAAAATTTAGAGGGTTACAGATATAAACCTGATATTGTAGAGGGTACTTCATCTGAAAGTCTAGATAAACAAAGAATCGTAGAAAGAAATGAAAGAGAAATTTATAAATCGCCTTTAAAAACCGATATTACTGATATAGCTGAGCCAATGTCAATTATAAACTCTCCTCATTCATTAACTGATACTCTCAGAGACATTCCTTTGAAACCTGAAAATATTGAACAAAACATTGAAGAGTACTATCAACCACAAATACAGACTGTTTTAACGACAACAAGAAAACACATTATAAGACACGTAGATATTATTGATGGTAAAGAACATGTGACGGAAGAAGTTGTAGAGGACCCTGAGAATATCCAAGTCTTTAAAGGTGTACCAGAGGGCTACACCATTCAAGAGGAAAATAGTAATAACTATGTGGATCGTACTCATGAACAAACTTTAATAACAAGGACAAGGAAACGAATAATCAAACATATACAAATTATTGACGGGAAAGAACATATTACAGAGGAAGTTTTTGAGGAGCCTGATGATATAAATATTGTAGAAACTCCCCAGTTATATGTTAATATTGAGGACACAATTAAAAGTAAGCCTCTGGAACACACAATGGAATTTGAAAGTAATGTAATAAATAAAGATAATGAATTATCTTTTGAAATTAAGTCAAAAGAGCTGAATAATCAAACACTTAGTGATGTTTCTCATTTGCTTATACAAAGTGAAATTGATCATTCTACATCATTAAAACATACAGACAAGGACCATTTGAAAGATGTTGAAAGCCAAGATCCACAGGAATTTGTAGTTAAAGAATTAAATGAACAAATTTTTTCAACAGTTCCTGAAAATATTGCAACTGTAACCAAAATAACAAAAACCAATAGGCGTATAATAAGATATATTAATACTGTAAATGGTAAAGAACAAGTTATTGAGGAAGTTATTGATGAACCAGATGATGTCGAAGTCGTTGAAAGTGAACCAGATGTATCACACATTCTACAAAAAGAAGGTGATATAACAAAACGTGTTAAAATAATAAAGCAGGTCCAAATAATTGACGGAAAGGAATACATTACAGAAAATATTATAGAGGATTCAGAACATGAATACGTCCCTGATTCAACTGTAACTACCACTATCAATGTAAATATGCTTAAATCAGATTCAGTTGATGCTATAAAGCATGATGATAAAAAAGTTTATCCTTCAACTTCATCGACTCAATTAGAAAAATTTAATAAATATACAGATAATAATGACAAAATAAAAACGGAAATCTTTATTAAGGAAGAAAATAAAAAAGTTGGTAATGAAAATACAGATCAAAATTTTGTTAGGAAAGAGACTTTTACAGAAAAAAATAAATATCCCCATGAACCAAAAGGTACAAAACATATTTCAATTAATGAAAATGAAGATTCACGAAACATTTTAGAAGAAACTGACATATCACCAGGAGAAAATACAAAAATGATTGACATGACTAATAAAGAAATCCACGATCAACAAGAACAGCTAGCATCTAAGTCATCAGAAGAATTACCGAAACCAGAAGTTAAGCAACATAAAGGTGAAGATAACAAATTCTCAGATATATTCCATGTAAAAACTTCTGATGTTACAAAAGCCGTACCTACAGATGCAATAGATAACGACGTAAATATAGAGCAAAAACTTACTTCATTTGTTCACGAGCCTGAATCAGAATTAGATAGAGACAAACCTGTACAAAATATTGAAACACATAAAAACACTAAGCAAGTAGGAACAGAGGAGCTAATAGATGAGAATATTTTGAAAACAAATATCGCGAAGCAGGTAGATTCACAGTCATCTAATGTTAAAACTAGAATTTCTCCAGAAGTAGAAAAATCAAATGAAACATTACCAGAAATACCTATTATAAGTCTAGTAAAACAATCAATGGAAGCTCAGAGTTATGATGTTCTTCCATCGACCCTTAAAAATATTACTGAACAATTTCTTTGTCGGGAATCTTTTGTAGATAATGGACAAATAATAGACAGTAAATCATCTGCGTTTATGTCTAAAGAAATACGATCTGTTGAAACTTCACCTATAAGCTTAGAACTAGATGCTAAGCAGTCTAGTTTAGATGTACAAGTTCCACCTATAAAGTTGGATGATAAAGAAATTTTATCAACTACAGATGATTTAGTACCAGTGTTAAAACCAGAAATAAAAGAACCTCTGCCTGTTGAAACAACTGAAGACAACAAGCAACAAACCTTAATCAGTCAAAGTAGCGAAGTGGAAGATATTCCACCAACACCATTCCGTCTACCTGGTGAGCTTTTAGAAACAAAGATCATGAAAAGCGATGATAATGTAATTGTGGATGAAAAAGATCTTAATGCTACTGAACTATCTGAGTCACCAAAAGGCACTGAAGAATTCAGTGTACCTAGTAAGCCTTCTGAAACCAGAAACGTCAAAAGCGAAGTTAATATAAATGTCGAAGAAAAAGTGCTGAATGCTTCTAGGTTATCTGAGTCGCCAAAAGTCAATGTAAACTATTTACAAAAAGATTTACCGCTGTCACAAATAACTTTAGATACAGGAAATATGCCTCAGTCTGATATACCTATAAACAAAAGCAAACATGAAGTCACAACTTTCATTGAATCTGAACAAATGGATACCCATCTGCGTCAGATGGCTGATTCTTTGAATATATCAGATCAAAGAAAGTCAGAGAAAAATGATCAATCAATTGAAAATCCTTCAAAACTGTCGAAATCGCAGGATAAAAATGCTGATATGCACGAACCATCACAGACTATTGATATAAAAATGAGTCTGAAGAAATCTGATGCCAATATGAAAAGGGAACCTAAGCTAGAAGCGGATATTCAAATACAAGAATTTGAAATGAGTAAACCTCTTTTAGTTAAGAAAGACATACGAGGACAGTTACCAGTTGATGTAAATATTAGTGAACAGCACATTATTAAAAAATATCAAGATGATGCTAGTGAAATTCGGCCAGCATCTGAAGAATTGATACCTGATGCAAAAAATAAAATTATTTTTGAAGATAGTGAAGTCGAGCCTCTGGGTAGTCATATATCTTTGATATCTTTGGAAACGGAGTACATAGCTGAAACAGATAAAAGTATTGGAGGCACAGATAGTTCATCCTTAGCGCATTACGTAGAATTACAAACACCAACATTTATAGAATCTCCAAAACCTACTGAATTAATATTAGAAGAAGTTTTAAATCTTGAAGATAAATATGAACCTATATCCTTATCGACGGAAGCAGAACAAACTGAAGAGAAAGGATATGAACCTGAAGATATATCTTTAGGAAAAGAATTAGTATCCGAGAAAAAGAAAAAACATAAGAAACGAAAGTCTCATGCAATTAGCGAAGAAACGGTTTACCCAATACAAACGGCGACCGACACTACAATTTCAACTCCTGTAGAAATGGATGAATCAATTCAACAAAGAAAAATCAAGTCTAGAAAAGGTAGGAAAAAGATACAAGCGATCGGAAAATCTTCTGAAGAGGAACCCGAAACAAAACCTGAGACTCCCAAAGTTGGAAGCGAAATTGTCACTACTTCCCCTCAAGATGAATCTTACCATACTTTGAGTGAACAATCTGACGTTAATACAGTTAAAATAGTTGAAGAGTGTGTAGGCAGTAGCCCAGAAATTATAGAAAAAGAAGTTTCAACAACTGTAACATATCCTGTGCCAATTGTCGAAGAAATTGCTACAACAGAATATTCTGTTCAAACCTCCCCTGAAATACAAGAGTCTGCATCAAAAGACAAAACATCAAAAAAGGAGACAATTGATTGCGAATTACAAACTTCTCCTACACCTGTTAATGAAGTATTAGTACAAACAACACCTATTGATGACAAAGAAGCTCATACACAAACTATTGAAGACATTAAAATTTGTGAAAGAGTTGATGTATTAGATTCCGAAATTCAGACAAGTAGAACAGAGACACCTGAACTAATTGTAACAACTGAAGTCACAACACAGGTATTTCCAAGGGATATTGAAGTTTCTGGTGACAAATTTTCACAAACATCATCACCTGAGATGGAAGAACATAAAGAAATAGTTGAGAAAAGTTCTCGTGATATACAAACTTCGCCCATACCAAAAATACAAAAAGAAGAAAAGAGTACAGAAATTGTTACAGAAACAATGGAAAGTGTGATGCAAACAGTAAAACAAGAGGTTAAAGATCAAGAAACACTTACTACACCTATCGAAACTATGGATGTACAAGACTGTAGTATTCAGACCCCTGAAATCTCTCTAGTTACTACATACACTCAATTTGAATTACCGACAAAAGAATTAGGTTTAGATTTACGTAGCAGCTCTCATTTACCTGAATTGAATCTTACAGCTAAAGCAGAAACAAAAGACTGTACTCAACAAACGTCTCCAAGAGATTCCAATGACGAAAAACCTGATTTCACTATTGCGAAAGGAGAAGTTATTATGATGGATAATGTGCAGCAAACATCACCTAGGATTGATAGCCATATTGGATCACCAATTTTAGATTACGCTAAAACAGAAATCGTTTCTGTCGACAGCACTCAACAAACTTCCCCTCGAGATATTATATTAGCAGAAATAGAATCTGCCAAAACTAATATAATTACAATTGACAGTACTCAACAAACATCTCCTAGAGATTATACAGAAGATTCAATTTCAACTTCCACTGATGAGCCATATGAAGTACATTTACGAGCCCAAATCTCTATCCCACAGACAACCAATGATTTTATACAGAATGAACGTCAAGGTGAACAAATGGCAGAATCTCTTCCATCTGATAGTTATAAGCAAAGAAAAAAGAAAACTAAAAGAAAGACAGAATCACCACTTCATTCTCCTAGTAGCCTGTCTGACCCTATCAATGCTGAGCTTTCACTTTCTGTAACACCAACAAGCGATGATTTGTCAAGTAAAGACACATCATCGATCGACGAAGGTATATCGCAATTAGCGAGCCCTGTATATTCAAGAAAGCAAAATCAAGAACGGCACGTTTCGACCTCTAGACCGACTTACTCTGACGTTGTTCAAAGATCTAAGTCTAAGTCGCCATCCCCATGTAAAACAGTATTTGTACCTAAAGATGAAAAAACGAGATTAATCAATGCAATGGAAAAAAGAACCCAAAGCTTAAGTGAACCTCAAAGAATATCGGAGAATGCATTAACTGTTGCACTCATTGAGCCGACTGTAGAAAAAGCTTATGATTTAGTAGTGAATAAAGAATTAGATGAAGTTAAAAATGCTGCCAAAAATAATGACACAAGTAAGATTGAAAAGAGCATTATCATAGTAATTGAAACTATATCAATTTGGTTAGAAGAGATTCAATACAAAATTCAAAGACAAACCGTAGCAGATGAACCTCTGTCTGATGAGAAGGAACGTGTGAAGTTATTAGAAAACTATGTTCAAAATCTAAAACAAATAGTGTATGTGACTGAAGTAAATGAAGAAATTATTCTTTTAATTGAGACTCTTACCCGTCAAGTAACCGCAGTAAGCAATCTCAATACACAAACATCAGCATTAGTCAAAGAAAATGAAAAAGAATGGAATAAATTTTTGTCTGATATCAATATATTAAGTCAATCTTTGGATGCTGTTAAAGCTGAAATAGACATTTTAATATTGTCAGAAACACCAACTCAACAAAAACTAGACAATCTTGATAAATTTGAAATCGAAAATGTAAATAATACAGATTCCGCAAAAAAATTATTCCAACTGTATCGTAGTTTTATAGAAATAAATCCGAAAAAAGAATGCCCATCGAAATTATACGCATGCAACGATGATATTAAACAAATAGAAAATACAATAAATACGGAGAGAGAACGTCTCTTGCAGTTGTCTTCCTTAGCCGAAGAATATGAACAAACCCTACAAGATTTTGGACAAATTACTGATGTCGCTGAAGCATTACTAGATGGAAAAATAATTGTATCTAACTTAGACCATCTGCATGAAGAAATCCAAAAACATAGAAAATTCTTTGTTAATCTAAGTCATTGTAGAGCTATTCTCGAGTCTTTAGAAGATAATTTGGATAATGAAACTAGGACTAAATACGCTTCACTTCACCATTCTCTACACGATCGGGCGACAATCATAATTGATAGAGCTGCCAGTCGAGCTCAACAAATGACTCTAGCAGCTTCTAGGTGGAGTGTGCTTGATCACAATATGAAAGAGGAAAAGCAATGGCTTAGAGTAGCTGAACAAAGAATCCCTGACTTATCTAATGTAACATCTATGGATAATGAACAATATATTAACCTGTATCAATCAATAAGCCTAGACGCCTCTCAACACCATGCTAAAATATTGCGTTTAATATCTATTTCAGAAGGCCTTCAAGGCTTAATTGTTTGTTCAGGATTGGAATCTGAATGCTCCATGGTACTTGATACTTTATTAAAGCTTCAAGAAGAGGTTGATTCTCGATTAACACGATTAACTGCCTTCAGAGAAAATTGGCTTACATATGATCATTTAATAGATAGAATAGAAGGATGGATGAAGCTCGCTAATAAAGAATTAGAGCATATTACACCAGAAAATATAACTACAACTAGTAATCTCCGACGTTTTTGGGAACTGAAGGCTCAACATGAAGTTCATAATAATCTTAAGAATGAATCTGGAGTCCAATTTGAAAAAGCATTAGAAATATTGCCAATATCTGATGAAATGGTTCAACGACAATTTTTCTCTAAGATTGAAGATAAATGGGGAGAATTATCATCTAGGATTTCCAATATCCACACAACAGCAATACAAAATATTTCCGATCGTGATGTTCCTTCTAGCGAGAAACTAAATATTCTGGAAGATGAAATGAGAGAACTTCGTTCTATGTTAGATAGTTTAAAGGGCGTAATCAAAAGTGAGGATGAGCTAAACCTGTACATAGAGCGATTACAAGTTATGACTAGTCGCATAGATAGGATACAAAATGAACTTGGTAGATTGAGCCTACTGCCTACCGCTGAATCGGAGAGATTAGGCGCTTTGTTAACACAATCTGGCATCTTAGATGACCAAATAGCCGAAGAATTGGAAAGAAGTTTGCTATTGAAAGAAAAAATTGTTCAAGTGCAATCTGGTATAGCACGTTGCCAGAAGAATCAGAGACGAGCGAGACTAACCTTAGAAGAATGTGAAGCGGCAGAGCGCTTGGGCAGTGATGTTGTAGAAGGAGCATCTCAAACATGTGAGAAACTAATCGAAGATCTATCTGCTCAATGGAGAGATATTCTTGCTCTGAGACAAGCTTTACATACACTACCTACAGCTCTCCGCGTTTGTGTGTCCCCTATTGGTGTAGAGAGGGATATATCTGGATTACAGGTAGCCTATTTTATTTACATTTCACACAGAATAAATCAATTAACAATACTTTACATTGTGTTATATTATATTTCGAATATTTATAGGACACTCACTGTGAATTAGAGGCAGCCTGTAATGAACTTAGCGTTCGGTTGCGAAGCAAGTTGCAATTATGGCGACGTTTCGAAAGGCAACTTGAACTGGTACAAGGTGCAGTGCGTGAAGCTGACTACATGGTCGAGTTGCTCACAGTGCAGGGACAAGTCGATTATGACCGTTTACTTAAAGCCACTGAAAAACTTGAGGTGAGTGATTTGGTACTTTCAAATGTTAAATACAATTGCATTATCATACCATTTTTTATTTACTGATTAATAGTTTGTTATACAACAACGGGACTTATTAGACTACAGGACTAAAGTGTGATAAAATACAATTATTTTTACATTTTATGCGAATATATTTATTAGTCATATTAGTTAATTATGTTCTGATTTTCTTAACAGACACTGAGCGAGTCGCTGTCACGTCGTAGTGGGGAGCTAGTCGGCTCATTACGTGAAGCCGCCGTGCCTCTACAAGCTACGACGGAAGCGACTGTAGCCGCGCAGTTAAGAAAGGAGTTGGACGATGCTGCCGCTGCATATGAACACACTTGTGCTAATCTGACGCAGTTGTGTGATAAGTGAGTTACTATACTGTACAAATTGTATTTAACCTCAACAACGGAAGGAATTTCAGATTAGCTGAACTTTTACATGTGTTTATAGCAATTATTGTTACGTTACGTTAGAAAAAACGCAATGAAGAATAAAAAAATGGAAGCAGGTTAATGGAGAAAATCTTTTTTTCATGATCTTTTACCGTTATAAGAACATATTGAATTCAGCGGTCTAATGATAAAGCACAATTATAGTTCTTTCCTAAATTACAAGAACATTCAATATATGAATATATTAACAGTACAAATAATATCAGCATTAACTCTATTTTTCCTACTAACAGATACCACAAGGCAGTGGATCTCTGGCGGCGTTACCGCGAGGCGGCGGCCTGCGTGCGCGCGTTCGCTGAGCATCATGAAGGCGTTGTGCATTCACTACGCCCCAACGACGCGCCTGCTGCTCATCAAGTAAGCTATTTTATATAATTTTCACGTTTTTTTTTATAGTATTTTCTTAGTTTTTGTGTTTTTGTTTGGTGTTAATACTTTTTCATCTTATATAAGTGGCGGCAGCGTAATTTATTTATTTATAAACTTAATAAAACTCATTCTATGAATCAACACTTTTTTATTATATACAATATAAATCAAACAAGGTAGATAACGTCCACGTTCTCCATAAACTGAGTAAATTTATTCCTGACGCTCCTCGTTGCTGGTCTTTAAATATTGTAGGGTCCTAAAACGGTTCACAGAACTACAATAGTCAATCAAATATTTAGGTGTCCTTTTCAGAGTTGGCTAGGGACTAGTCAATATTTATATACATACATATATGCATGTTTGTATATTTAAGCATTTCTCGCATGTAAACTGCATCGTTATAGGAAGACAAAATGATTTACTGTTAAAATGATTGACAGAAAATTAAATAAAAAATTGACTATCGAAAATCTTCAAATTAAATATTGTTAAAAACTTTACCAAAATAATTTTTTAATTTAATATCATATATTTTAATAAATTTGAAGGCTTCGTAACGCCATCTTGTGCCATTTGCGAAAACTAAATTCAAACTTCACATTAAGGTTACGTGAGTCATTGACATTTTTAAAGTGTAATGTAATCAGATGACAAACGAATACAAATTAAAACGCACAGCGACCTAACAGCTACAAAAAGTGCAGACAGTGATTCAAATATTTCAATCTCTATATATATACATCTATACTGTAAGATAAAGATGAAGAGTTTGCTTACTTGGACGCGCCTATCTCACATACTACTTAGTCGACGCTATTTTATTTGTTTTTATTTTGGCTTCACGCTGTAACCCGCACATAGCAGGGTTGGCAGAGGGAACCGTAGGTAGAAGCAACCTAGTGTTAAGATAACATTGCGTGGTGAGTGGCAGGACTCAACGCCGCGCTTTTGCTTTGTTGCCAGAGCGAAGAAAATGAAAATAATTCATTCTACCCGAGTGGGAATCGAACCCACGACTTTAGCGCTAGCGCTGTGCCTCTGCACCACGACGGTCCTTTCGATGTACTCTTATACAAAAATAACATTAATATACAATTACTACAAGTATATACGTCGGACAAAAGTTAATAAAAATATATAAAAAAATACCACCCTGATTGTCCAATCCAATCAGATTTTAATTAGATTTTTTATAGTAAATAAGTATAAATTTAATTTTAAAAAATAATTGTTCTTTAACTATTTTTACTTTTTAAGTAAAGTTTTAATATATCTGTTAATAGCTTAAATGATATACCAAACAAATAATTTCAAGGCTCTTAGACGCATTCAATTATCCCAAATAGGCAGTCTATTCTTGCTGCCTGATGTCATCTTGCCAAATCGTACGACAATTCAACGTGCAGAATAAAAATTGCATATTATTATATTATTATTACTTTATGAACTACTTGAACGTGGCGTGACATTTTCTTATAGTTACTAGTGACGTGTGTAAAAGAAAATGAAATTATTATAATATATTTTGATTGATTGATTGATTGATTTGATTGATGATTTGATTGATTATAAATATATTATTTTCATATTCTCTATATGGAAATGAACTTCGCCATTCTTGTGTCATGTCATGTCATGTCATGTTCTTGAATTCAAACATTCAGGAATGAGTAATCTTGAGACTTGGTTCTCTCTGCCTATATTGCTATATATGTAATAAAGCGTAAAGCGAAATAAAGCGTAAAAGAAGTCACTCAATGTTATTATTTATTGCTTACAATTTTTTATATGGGTAAACATAACAAAGTTACATTTTATTTAATTTCCTTTAACTAACAATATAATAAAAAAAACCGTATGACATATAAAAAAAAATGTTATACTCAATTATATTCGCAATAAAACTGTTGATGTATAACGGGATTCAGTTTCGCACGGCTCTCGCTGTTTACACAACGGACTCTTATTCGTTCCTCATGCTTAAATAAGCCACAGTTCAAGCAAGCATTGTGCTAAAATAATTAAATCTATCTCGGTTTTAAGCTATTTCAATTTTTTAAATTATATTTATGTTAAAATTACTCCGTTAACTTTTAGCCTATTAATATATAACTTACTTAGATAATGTGAGTAATACGGAGCAAATATATATATATATATATATATATATATATATATATATATATATATATATATATATATATATATATATATATATATATATATATATATATATATATATATATATATATATATATATATATATATATATATATATATCACTCGTATTTAATTTACTTTATAGAATTAGCAAAGCTCATATTAATTCACGTCGATGTGAAATAAATAATATATAAAATTCAAGCCAATAATTATTACAACTGCGTGTCTAACGTATCTGCGTTACTTTCAAAAATAACTTAATAAGTTATAACTTAATAATAATCATTTTAAAATGTTGTCATTTTTTTCTCACTAGTAACTATTACTAGTTCACATCAAAATCGGTGAAGTATTTGCTTTTTTAATACAAATATATTATTGATCTAGTAAGGCATATTACCTTTCCATGATCCAAGTTGCGATATCACGAAATAGAAAGGAAAGTGGAGAATTAAGTCACTAACTTTTCTCTTTTTATTGATGCTCTTTTATTTCTCCCTTTTTTATTAAAAAAAATATTAAAAAAAGAAATCTATTGACGTATATTTATAGATCATTTAAGTAATGACTTTAATATGCTAAAAAAACTTATCAGCGGTGAATACCGAATTTTAGTAATAAAACTGAAACAAAATCGCATTCAACTGATAAGAGATAACGCAATCCGACCAACCACAAGCCAGTAGTTCGACAGACGTCCGCCGGAGAGGACGTCTGTACGCGAGCGAAATATTTTACAAAACGCGAACAATAAAAACGAAAACCTCGAAATAATTCTCGAATATACATACATATGTACATAAACGAAACAACCGCCTTGTTCTAAACAAAACGTCAAATTTTAGTTTTTTTTTTAATTTCCATTCAAGGTCAAAGTGACATGTTATGTAGCCAAGTTCGTATGCATAATTTGGAAGTAAATGTACGTGCTTACTCAGTGTTAGCTTGTCTTTTGTCAAGTCAAGTAATTATTTAGTTAATTGAAGAGTGTATGTAATAATTATTTTTAATTTTTTTATTTTCACGTATATCTTGTAGTATGTATTGGATGCGTCACTTCACTTTTCGCTAATTTAGTTATTTTAGTTAAGTTAGACAGATGGCGAAAAAATTTAATTTAAAAATATATATAAATTTATGTATGAACACATCAATAGAGAGTCAAACTTGGAACTCACAAACAGACCCGACAGACCCCTACTGTGCATAAAACATCTAAAAATATCTCAATAAAATATTTTGATCGTCGATTATTTTATTATTCGTTAAATAATTAATAATTATATTATTTATTTGGTAATCTGTGGAATGTTTTAAATATGTCGCTGATTAACAAAACAAGCTTCAAGTTAATTATGTTCTCATCATTAATAGGTATTTGATAACGACAATTTTAATATTATTCCGCCCGTCAATAACACTTTAGTAATATAACTTTGGAATGAAGTCAAAGATATGTTAGTCCAAGGACTTAATTTAACTTCAAATTTCAAAAGCAATAGGTACTATTCTATATCGATGTATTACTTGTTGGCATTGGTTCTAAATTTTAGCTATTAATACCTGTAGTAAGGTAGATTTTCGCTTACGTAAATATTTGTATTTAAGCATTTTTCTTTTTATTTTAATATAGTATAATATAAGTAGAAAATAATAATTATACTTGACTTACGGAATCGCTTGAATGTGTACTTGGTATCTCCCGCCCTATGTGCCGCTTCAAAACAAAACTAAAATATGAATTTCTCCCTTTCTAAAGCCAATTAAATACAAAATGACCTTTCTAAGTGCATTTATCTATTAATCAAAATTGGCTCAATATTTCTTGTTACATAACTAACACAGATCTAGATTAAGACATCACATAAGTCAGAACATGATATCCTTAACGTAATATCCAAGAGAGCAACTAGATCGAGTTACTAGAAGGGTTGAAACAGTAGATGGTTACTTATTAGCGGCCTCCAAGCGTGAATCTATGTGCAATGCGCCGAAATAAAAATATATATATATATATATATATATATATATATATATATATATATATATAATATATATATATATATATATATATATATATATATATATATATATATATTTCGGCAACACGTAAATATTTTTATTATAGTCTTGTAGCGTCTAAGTCTCATTCAGGGTTTATATTTCATATATAGTTAGGCTTTATTAAACATAATGCAGCGTTAAGTTCCGCCAAATGGCAATCTATAAAATCTGTAAAATGGACAGAAAGCGCAGATTATTATTGATATAGATTAGTTTCTCCATGTATAATCGGCTTAATGTGTTTTTATGTAACTTTTTTGTTTTCATTTTATAGATAATATATAATAACTTTGATTTAAAAATAGTCATACTTTCATTTCCCCATTATAATAGGTTTCTTTTTTCGAATTTAGGTCTTGCCACTAGATTCTCTCAACATACCCTTTTATATGCAGGCCACAGCTGAAGTTGAAAAAATCGAACCCTATTACCTCTTATTTAGCACTACTATACCTGCAGGCACATTCTAATTAGCCTTTTCCTGTCCACTACTGGACATAGGCCTCGCCCAGGGTGCGCCTTCCGCATCCAGCCAAACCTGCCAACCTTAATTATATTATAACACTAAAATTAGTTGTTGTTTGGCAAAAGATACACGGAATAACAATATTCATTGCACGTCCGTCGATAGATGCAAGGCAGTTTGAAATTTATATATTAACTGGATGGACGTGGGTAGGACGCGTATTTCTTTATATTAGTGTTGTTTATTTTAGAGAGAAATTTTTTTTAACTCGCTTAGTTATATACAAATGCATGTTATTTTATAAAATAAGTTATTTTTTTTTATTAGTGCATGTCAAAATAACTGAAAAATGCAGTGCAGTGATATAGTTATAAGTGTATAGTGATGTATCTGTGACAATGTCACTTCAAGAGGTGAGTGATTACAAGGTTATGTTTTTTTAATTTAGAATTTAAAAATTAGGTTATCTATTCGTTATCTGTAGTATAAAAAGATAAGATATTCATATGAATTTTGTAGTATGAATTTTGTGTGAGCGTGTATATATTGCTTTTTGTGTTTTTATATTAGAAATATGTAAATTATTATAACAGTTTCATTTATAGTAAATATATTAAATAACAATTTGTATTAAGTTTTTAATTATTGAGTTACCTTAACTTTTATTCGAGGTACTTAAATTATATGAAATTATAAAACAAAAATCACACAATTCTTACAAAACAAAAATCTTTTTCAATCAAATGTTTTGTCTTTGACTTAACGTGAAGTTATTTTTAACTTGTACTTTGTTTATACCTAAATAATATTCTTTAGGTGTTTTCCATGAAGCTTTATTGGTTACATAATTCTAATATAGCAAGTGTGACATCATGTTTCCTTTATAATAATGATAATTTTAATAACAAATGGCTTATAGCGTGTAACGTTTACCAACTTGGATATAAGCTATTTAATAATAATGTATGTATATATATATATATATATATATATATATATATATATATATATATATATATATATATATATATATATATATATATATATATATAAGCTGCGCATCAGTTTCTATAGATATTAAAATTACTGTAACATCAAAAAACCGGCATGATTTTATGGTTATTCCCATAAATTGCTATTTTTGAGTTACATCACTTTTATTTTGAAATTGAAAGATTACATACCTGCTCTAAATGACAAGACAGACACGCTGTTATTAAAGAAATAACAAGAAACAAAATAACCTTATAAATTATTATTATACCACATATTTTTTATTAAATTTCTATTATTTTACATAAAAAAAATGAAATGAGTCACAAGACGAACGATATCGAGATTCAGTTCATACATTTCGTAACATTGTAAGTAGATCAGTGTTAGACAGCGCAGCGTTAATTGTGAAAACAATAGTATCAACAGAATTCGTAAGCAATTAGCGCCTAACTTTCCAAGGGCGGGCTTTTATTTAGTGTGGAGGGCTTAAGACAACAATTTCGATAGAAATGGCAAATTAAAATTCGTTGGATGCCATTTTTTTTTATTTAATTTTTAGTATACAATTTAGTTTTTGCAATCTTTCGAAATATAAGGGATATAAATTGACTTGGTTTTATTTTTTTTCTTTTATATAAAATATATTCTTATCTTACTGCTTAGATCCTACATGGATACTATGTAAAACAACAGATTATTTTTAAATAATTGATAAAGTTAAGTAATATGGAGAAGAATATAAGTTAATCCGTTTGTGTGTGTGTTTTATCTATAAACATATGTATGGTTTCTTATCCATAAGAATGTGTTTTTTAAAAGTTTATTTCCTCATATTGTCATTATGTGCAAATTCATCGCTCGAGACTACAGCCGGCTGTACCGATAAAGTTACAATGAACTTAGTGCTATCTGAGTCATATTGGCTAATAAAGTCCTTAATATTACATTTTCTTAACATTGTTAAGAATTTTTTTTAAATATATATATATATATATATATATATATATATATATATATATATATATATATATATATATATATATATATATATATATATATATATATATATATATATATCAATGATAAGCTTTATATAACAATTTATATTATTATATAACTTCCACGTGTATCAGTCACGTTTTCAATCTTCACGTTGTCAATGAACTAAAGAATCTCACGTGATTTGTAACGGTGATTTCGAGGTAACAAACAAAACATGTGACCTTTTAACATTTTAAAATACCCAGTTATTATAATATATACATTAAGATATATATATATATATATATATATATATATATATATATATATATATATATATATATATATATATATATATATATATATTGTGTTAATAATATTGTTCTATATAAAGTAATAAATATTTTTCATACTTCTAGAGAACAGACAATGGTAGCCAATGTAACGTACCTACTTAATTCTCTATATTTCTTTCACAAAGATTTTTATTATTATTATTATTTTTTTATGTTTGTTTTTATATTTAACTAAAACAGGTTACAGCTAGTTAGATAGAAATTTGAAAAAAGATGCAATCTTTCTCGTTTCACAATTCATTAGATTGACTCATTCACCTTTCTCGTCGGAACAAAGTGGTACATTGCACTGTTGCTTAATAATAATTGGCATTATATAAGGTAATATCAACAACGCTTTTACTAATATTATGAAATGTAAATTCTATTGTTAATAGAAATCATCCATTTTTGTGAAGACATGTTTTTATGTTCGTTGACAATTGATTTCTTATATATTAATATACTAGAAATTGAACTGGCTACTAAAAAAATTGTACTTTAATATCATTTTAACCATATTCTACTGTATTTGTGTAGTGCACTGACATAGTCAAATAAGAGGCCGAAAAGCTAGCTTTCTTATATTTTGTGTTTTGTTAGACTTTACGCTAATTCCGAAATGTTCAATGTTACTTGATTTGTAATAATCACACGTCATGTCTATACAAATGTAAGACACTGTTAGAGGTAGGATCGTCTTAATTGCGGGCGCGCCCTTGCGGCAACTAAAGCAAACTAACGCAATCGATATAGAACCGGGTGCGGCCCAACCTGGCCGTATTTGTTTTACAACCCTGTTTATATTCATATGTTTTTATATATATTTATATGTTATTATTATTTTTTTTTTTAATATAAGAATTTATAAGGATTTTTTTAGTGGTGATAAGCTAGTATCCCATATATAGTATACTAGACACTGTGCAGTTAAGATACTCTGTTCCGGGTTTCTGCCAAATATTCAAGACATTGTGTGGTGCGAGTGATGCGGAACTCAACGCCGCGCTTTATCTCGTCACCAGAACGAGGTAATCGCGTAACCATCGCGTTAATACTGACTAATCCGACGCTATCGTAAAGCGCCACCACGGCCTTTAAATTTTATTTTACTACTTTTTTAATATAAGCAACTATATTTTTCACAACTATTTTTATTTCAATATATTTCGATAACCATGTCGCATCAAATGCCAATATCTAAATGATTTGGGACAAGATTTTATTGACATCAATTGTCATAATCGATCAATGAAACCGCTAGATATTATCGAATTGCCTGAAATCGATATGTTACAGCTACGGAAGAAAACACTTTAAATTTATTAGAGCTAGTTAAATAATTATAGACAAACTGGAACGATATTACTAAGCGACTTTTTCGTAATAATTACAAAATTATTAATAACTAATATAAAGCAGTATGGTATTTTTATATTTTAAAGTTCACATCTAGTTACATTGATATTATTATACATTTGTTACAATTTATTAATATTGTTAGCCTCTGTGGGGAGATTTTTTATTTAGAACCCACCAATGTGCGGTTAAAACTGTAACTGACGCAATATCAGAATATAGCTGCTGAATTTCATGTCGATGACGTCTGAAATTCCTTTGAAAAGTGAATCTGGCTACAGATTGTTGCTAATCTTATTTTATACAAACCGCGGTGGCTCTCGGGTATAATAATATAATTTATTTATGTATTTTTTTATATATATACACTTACTTTGTGAATATAGTTAATATCTTTTATAGTTAATTTTATTCATTAGATTAAATTGAAGATAATAATTTGTAAATATATGTTTAAATATTAGTATTTTTATGTCTACATAATATTTGATTTCAACTAGAATACGTTGATCTTTCAAAGTGATGACTTCGTGTTGTGTTAGATAAAATGTTACTCAATAACTAAATGGTAATAAATATTTAAAAAAAACAGTAAATTTTGCGTAATATATATATTTTTCATTCTATATTAAGCTGTCATAATATATACCTTCATACTTTTTTATAATAAAACTTAAGAGTATGCTTCGTTGAACGAGCTTAAACCAGGAACTATTGCACAAAATTGAAAAATATATATATATATATATATATATATATATATATATATATATATATATATATATATATATATATATATATATATATATATATATATATATATATATATATATATATATATATATATATATATATATATATATATATATATATATATATATATATATATATATATATATATATATATATATATATATATATATATATATATATATATATATATATATATATATATATATATATATATATATATATATATATATATATATATATATATATATATAGGCTATAAGCTGTATTACGTTAAGTACTATAAAAACCACTATATTTGTGATCCGAGTTATCTTGGACAGTTCAAATGTGTGTGTGTGTCATACATAACTCTTACTTAAATACATTTGATCACGAGAGCAATAACTCAGGTGCAAACTAGATATGTAAATATATATATTTAAAAAAAAACAACAAAATTAGGTGAAAGTCGTTTCACATTTATAATAATTTTATCCAAACCAATCAAAAGCAAAATTAAAAATTTTTTTTTTTATATATTTCAATCAATTATTATTTCTATGATCACAGTCATAGCTAAGCAACTAAAGTAGGTCGTGCGTTTAACTGTCTAGTAAATATTATTATGAGCTCAGCGTTTCATTTCCACGTTTTGTTAAGTGTTAATCAACACATTACGCTCTAATGCCATTAATGCTAATGGGTTCGAATCCTTGTGTATACAATTAAATGCATTAGAAAAGTATAAACAAATGATGCGTAAACAAGTAGTTGTATGAAAAACTATTTAAAGTACACTATTTGAACGATTTCCGTGATACCAATACTGGCTTCCGTTGCGCATAGGAATGTCCGTGCTATCCATACATTTGTATGACTCTATTGAATTTAGTATATATATAATTAATATAAACAAACATAAAAAGTATATATATTATACTTTAGAAAATATGAAATAAATGCGATGCGATATGGTTTTGCACTGTTATATTAAAACTTTGTGCAGATTTTATTGTTATTTTGATTGGTATGAAGTGTAAAGTGGCTAATAAGTACGCATCCCGACGATATTAAGTTTTTTTTAAATTTTTTTTATACCAGAGTTTTAATGTGAAAACGCCATTGATAAATTTGTATAAATGTTATACAGTTTAGTGAATAAATAACACTATTATCGAAAATTATTCAATATTTTTAACACTTTCTAAAAAAACTAGTTTGTTAATTTGTGTATATTAGAAGGTATTTTTCCCTTTTTCATTAACATAACTTTTCCTCTAAGTAGATACATGTATAGAGTAACCAAAGCTATATGAAGCTTTTCTTCATTTTCAACTTAAACAAAAATAAACATGTACTAAAGCTAGATTCGAATCCAGAACTCTCAGGTTTTATCTTGTAAAACATAAATATTTTTATAACATCGAGACATACTTAGTCACCAAGTATCTGAGTATAAGTGGCGAGGAGTGTGATTTTTATTAAATTAGGTAAACACGACGAATAAAAAAGTATAAGAAAAATCTCAGCAAACATTTTATAGTTTCTATTGCATGAAATAAAATTATTTAATAGTACGATTATTGTTAGTCAATAATTAATATTTAATTAATAATGTATTAATGAGATTTACAAGAGGCAGGCCGATGTGAATCGTGTTATATGGACACTTCACCACTGTTGAGTAAATATACTTGGGTCGTGGGTTCACTCACTTAGCAGATTAGGTAAAAAAGAACACTGTGTAAAGATATTCGATCTCCATATTCCGGCTAAATTTGAAATTGCGTCATGACGTATTATGTTAGGAACTAAACGCCGCACTTTATCTTACTTAGTTAGGTAGTCCATTCTCAGTTCATTCAGTCAAAATAATTCCTTGCAAATTATTTACAGTCAGTCCCACTGGGCCACAGTGGCCTGCCACAACATATATATATATATATATATATATATATATATATATATATATATATATATATATATATATATATATATATATATATATATATATATATATATATATATATATATATATATGTATGTATATGTATATGTATATATATATATATATATATATATATATATATATATATATATATATACATATATATATGCTATAAGTATTCACAGTTAGGCTACGAGTATGCGTGAGAATGTAGGCCCTTACTTTCAACTTGCCCCGACCCTTGCCAAAACGAAGAGAAAGGCGATATTAATCATTCCTTGAAACTAAACTTGCGTTAAAGATTATTGATAACGCGATTGTAAAGATGATTAAGCAAGTACTTTTTTATGATTTCGTTTTAATTTAATTTAGTACGATAAGTCCAGGGTCCAGAATTTTTTTATGTATTGCTTTTGTTTTGCCTGAAATCATATTTGTATAAAAGTTATAGTACCTAGGGTACGTATAACTTTTTATAGAATATCAGAAAATTTATATTTAATATTATATATATATTTTGTACGTTTCTTTGTCACCTTGCTCCTCCTAAACGGCTGGACGGATTTAAGTGAACTTGTATGTACATATCTCAATAAGTTTTTGAATGGTTTACAATACAATGCAACCCTATAGGTGGCCCTTTAGTGGATGTGTATTATAATAGATCAGCAAAGGCTCAGAGAAGCGCATTATATATTTCGCGAATAATAGATATCAAAAATTGGAAATTTATAGGTAAATCACATAATAAATTTAAGTTCTTCATCTTATATAAATGGAATTTTTGTCGATTCTCTATTATTAAAATGGTACGGAGCCCTCGATGCGTGATTCGCATTTGACTGATATTTTTTTTATACAAATCTTCCCCTAGTAAAACTTGAATCTGTAACCACAGTATGTAGTTAGGACTCATCTTAACTGCCCCACGAGGGCATAAAAATCTTCTTCAACTCGATCTAATAACCTTACTTCAAGTAATTATCTATTTATGAAGAACTAGGTCTTTAATCTTAACAACTGCAACAACACATCCTGTGAGTGACCAATCATTTGAGATAGAATAATAGTATTACAAATGAGTACTTTTGTGGGTTCATTATATGACGTAGATGCTAGGTTGTAAATACATTAATTTATTTACAAGGATTACATTTATATATATATATATATATATATATATATATATATATATATATATATATATATATATATATATATATATATATATATATATATATATATATATATAAATGTAATCCTAGTATATATATACAATACTTGTTGTTTATAATATTGCCAATAAACGGCGTGATCCTCATAAGGGAGAGCACGTTTTCAGTTCAAAGGTTATATTAATATAACGCATCCTCTATGAATGAATGTGACCTAACTCATAAAATTAAGATTTATGGGAAATCGTTATGGAATTTCACAATTCTGTTTAGCAGTAATTTGTAAGGTCAGAAATTAAAGATTCATTTAGTTATGCCCATTTTCTTTAATTTCATTAGGTATATACTACAATTATTTTATTTACAAATACCTAATATTTACCTATTGTTACCTTATAATACCTAAAGTTTGTGTTTCTTACAAAACATACTTAATGACTATTTCAATTTACCTTGTTCCATTGAAAATTCGGAATATCAAACTTACTATAATTAATGAAGAAGTAAAAATAATTGCCCACAATTATATATGCGTTAGTTATAATTGCTAACTTGTACTATATTTAAATATTATTATTGCTTAGGAGAAAAGTTGTTAGTTCGTCTCTATCTGGTCTAGCTAGGCTGTACAATAGAGGACCTTAGGTATAATAGAAACCTTAGAGGACCTTAGAGGACCTTAGGTATAATATGCTAGACCAGTACGTAATTTTTTTTTAAATATAATGATCTAGTAAAAATGTCTTAATTCATTCTAACATTTTTATGATATCTTTAAGAAGTTTACGTGTTAGTCTTTGCACTATTTTGAATGTTATATGTTTCAATTGTTTACTGTACTGTTTGATTCCCTTAAAAAAATCTATCATATCTTCAATTTGTACACAAAATGTCAATATATTTATTATTAATAAACAAGATAATGTAGAATTTAAGATAAATTAGATATTTTAAAGAAATTAGGAGGCCTAGAGGCACACTATTTGTCTGTAAACGCGATGGTTATTGGTACGAACTCGAGGGAATTGATTTTAATGAATTATTTTAACGCTAGTAAATATATTAGGGAGAATTTACATTCTTACCCTACGGTAACAATAGGAATAAAAAAAAATAAAAGTCCAGTAAATATTACATATATAAGATACAAAATAAAATTAGGTATATAATAATATTAATAATTAATTAATTAATAATTAATAAACTTAAATACTTACGTATACGATAAAATTCGATTTCTTATTATAAATGGATTTCATCAAATCGATATCTCTTTCATTTCGGTCTGAAGATCTGGTTTGTTTCAGAGCAAGTGCACATTTAGATTAAATTAATAGCACCCATTAAAATGGCGCCACTGGACTTTTTTTTCTTGAACATTACTGATAGTTATTGTTATAAATAAATATTCATATCAATATTTTTTATCTGTTTTCAAAAATAAAAAAAAAGTAGGATTATGAGTATTACGCCAAGTTAGTTCTAATTCAGCAAAGGTAAAATAATACGTCGACGAAGAAAAAGAAAGTCTTATTTAATTGTAGTACACGAAATGTAATTGTTTAGAAGACCTCAAAAACTTTTTGATGCAATACAAAATAATCAAGATTTAAGTAAAATATGCTATACTTGTCAAGATATAATAATCAAGAATTTATTTAAGAATACCGGTTTTACTTATTTAAGCAAATATTATGTTAACATATCAAGTCAAAACCAGTACTCCGTCAGAGTAAGCAGTTGAACTAATCATTACTTACTATACGTATTCTCAATCTTTTGTTTTAAATTTTATATTTAAATTTTTCAATATTTGACATCACATGAATACCAGACTGTTCACATATAAATGTCTTATATTGGTCGTTTTGAGATTTTCTTTCGCCTCACGCTTTGTCCTTCATGAAGTTACCAGTTAACTTCCATTTGCTGCCGAGATTCGGGACATTGCCCGTTAAGTTAAGTTAATAATATATTTATATTCCACTCTATAAAAACATACAACTAAGGCACATCTCTTCTGAATCTTTATTAATTTTTAGAATGCTCTATATTGGAAACAAAAGCGTGTGTTGACCTTGTGCTTCCTTTTTCATCATTCTCATTTGTTTATTGAGTCACACTACCATTTGTGATAAAACTTATCGCACCTAGCCATGGTATTTACGATGTTTTTATAATATATGTAATTATTGACATTGGCTTACTTGGATATTATTAAGTCTTTTTTTTTTTGTAATTTTCACAGTATTTTGTTTTAATTTTCAATGTACAACTTAGCACATTACTTCATACTCCAGTTTTTGTCAATTAATATTAACAAAGTTTGAGGCCGTCATGGCTCAGCGGCACTCTCGATTTTTTTTAAGTTGGAGGTTCGATCCACTCTCGAAAAAATAAATTATTTTAATTTCTTCGCTCTGGCAACTAGATAAATCTCGAAAATTGGGCGGAAAGTGGTGGATGGAGTATGATAACACTAGCTAGCTCTCCCAGTCTACCATACAACATGCGTTACGGCGTTCCTACATAAATTGCATAACGTATCTTTCAATTAAGTACGTTTAATTGTATACAAAATAATAATATATCCATATAAATATATAATCCATATATTTTTATAATATGTGAAATCGATCGTCGCAAATTTTCTTACTTCTATTTCAGACATACAATTATGTACTATATTATTTTTATATATATCTGATTCAAATTTAGAATTGTATATGCACCAAAATGTATTGTTAACATGCTGATTTATATATTGAGAATTCCCGTATATATTGAGAAGTATTAATATAGGTACATATGCTCATAGTGTGGCTAACTAAGAATAGCATTAACTCTAGATAGAGGTCAGATGAAGTTCAAAGGTATATTTTATAGTTATATTAGTATATAGTAAAATTTATAATAGTATATAGTAAAATCATATTAGAATAAACACGTGAAATATGTATAAATTTTAATGTTATATTTTAATTTAATGATATTGGAAGGCACATTTTAAGCTATTATCCTTATATACAAATGCAATTGATTACATTAATAACAGGAAATACTGTTTAATTAAGACTAGTAACACGAATAAACGCGATAAAAACGTTTCATTTTCCCTATTATACTCTGAAATGTAAATGTACATACATATTAATGTACCTACAATGTACACACATTCAGGCCATTGTGGATCAGTGGGACACGGTTCGTCTCCAGAAATGGTGGCTTGGAACTGGATTTTTAGATGTCAAAACTAAATCACTTAACATAGTTTTAAGTACGAGTATGTTGGTCAATTTGAACGTAAAAATCATAAATCGTATTCGTATTTCGAATATTATTGTATTCATATGCAATAAAACAAGATTATTTCATACAATATAATAAATGACCATTACCTTATCGTCCATTTTTTTTAATTTTTGACCAAAAATACCGGAACTGAGTGTCGTAATCAGCCCTTGAACTAAATTGTTATGAGCAGTTAATACTACTGATAGTAAATATACGGTAATCTGCTTTTAATCACTTTTATATAATATATATAATCCTTTATAACTTTTAAATAATATATAGTGTTAAGGCACTACGTTCTGCGCATTCCGCCCAATTATTAAAACATTGGCGGAACTCGACGCTGCTATTCGTTTTCTTACTATAGCGAGGAAATAAAAATTATAAATTCACACTATTAGTCGATCTCGTAACTGGCGGACTAGAAGTCAAACGCCAAGCCGCTTCGCCACAACGCCTTCAAAATTTATAATAATGATAAAACAAACACACTGACACTGTCTATTTGTCAACAGGCATGTCTTGAACAAGAAGCACGTGTGGCAGAACTCCGTTCGCTCGCAGCGAGGGTCGCAGCAGAAACTGGATCCAGGGCATTACAGGCAGATGCTGATGCCTTAGCAAGGAGATTGCAGCTAGTTTCAGGTGCAGTCCAGGCTTTGGCTGATCTGGGTGAAGCCAGACAATTGGCTAGAGCTAAAGCCCAACACGCTAAGGATATGTTCTGCGATATGAGACAGGTGGGCTTTCAATTAAGTAAAGATTTAATATGTAATTTGATATAAAAATAAATTGGGCGTTATTTAAATTAATTTATCGACGATGGTAATATAATTGTATTCTTATAAGAATCTAAATTCAAATCCAAGTTTGTAGATAACCTCTTTTATATTACTTTTTTTTCAAATTACCATTATTTCATACATGCAAGTAAATTAAAATACAAGAATACGTTTATATAAAGGCAAAATACGCTGGGTTTTAGCATAAAGTTAATAATATGTAGCGAATAACGGTGTCCATAACAGTATTATTGTTGTAGCAAGTCACGCAGGCACCCGAAAAGGCATTGGCAATGCACGGGATGTGACACGCCTTTTTTGGGCGAGTCGATATTATCGATCTGATTAAATGCGATTAAATTATTTTCTTTTTTATTTTTTTTTTATATAATGTTTTTATAATATTCCTAATTTAAATAAGCGCGTATTTTTTATTAATTAAAATAATAAACTTTACACTTGACCCTTAAGAGGGTCTATTGTTTAATTTAAATTATTGTTACATATTCTCATGGGTCTATTTTTGTGTTCGTAGGATTTAACACCAGTCCAAGAAGATGGAGAAATAGTGGAAGACAAATTAATAGCTCTAAGAGATAATCTTATTGCTCTCGGCAAAAGTGAAGCAGACATAGCTCCTGCTAAAGCTGAGCTTCCCGATATTGATAGAGACGTTTCAGACGAACACTCGATCGTGAGGATATTGGAGCTATGGCAGGCTATGTTCAGAGATACGTTCCTACATTATCACAGACTATCTACTGCTTTAGTAAGATCAGGAGATGCCGCAACCGCATTAAGGCTTTGGAATGAATATTTACTCGACCTTCAATCTTTCCTATCAGGTACAGTCCCAGTGGATTACGAGAACTTAACAGAACATAGACGTCTTTGTCGTGTTCACCGAAATCTTTTAACATCACAACGATCTGTGCTAATGAACGAAAACAGAGAGACGAAAAATCGTGACTTAGCTGATAAATTTGATACTCTTACGAACCTTCATAATGAAACTTTGGCAAGGATAGTTGAAAGGCACGATGAAGTATGCACACGTATCGCTGCATGGGATGAATACAGACAAATCTATACTGAACTTCTGAGATGGTTAAAAGAAATCGAAAGAGAGAAGGAAAAATTACAACTTAGATATGTGCACATCAAGAGAATAAATAAAATTCTTACAAACATACAGAATCTCGCTGATAAACTACCAGAAGGCAGAAAACTTTCTGATAAATTATTACAAAATCTAAAGAAAATACTTGTATTCACTGAAGAAACATATGCAGCGTCTGTCAGAATGGAATACGCAGGAATCGTTAAGAGAGTTGATAATTTACAAGCTAGTCTCGACACATGGCGCGATTTCCTTACTAGAATACTTGGTCTTATAGGTGAATACGAAAAATTGACTAATGACTTACAAAAACTCTACACCAAAACTCAAGGTGATGTTATTTCGTATGCCGATGAAGACAGATTATCCAGGCCACAAATTAAAAAGGCGATCGATAAATATAATGACTTAAGAAACAAAATTGATAAGACTGAAACTCAAATTGAAGCTCTAAGTGTCATACAAGAACAACTGAAAGAATGTCTTAGTCCACAAGACATAAGAATAGTTAGCCAAAAAGTATGGCAGTTACGACAGCAACGTGCTGATTTAGAACACCAACTATCAATAATTATTCATAGGCTACAAGAAAGATTGGAAATCTATACCTTGTTCGACTCAAGGCTCTCTCGGTTCAGTGAATGGATAACTACACTCGAATCACGTCTTGATATTGCCACTTCACCTAGTGAATTAGTAGCTTTAGATCCACAAGATCTTGTAAGGAGAATAACTTCAGATATTCAAGCGGAAACAGCTCTTAAAGAACGAGAATTTGAATGGCTTGTTGAAACTGGTAGTACTTTAGTGGATCTTTCTAAAAAGGATGAAAAGTCGTACAGCAAAAACACATCAAAACAACTAAAAGACATACAAGAAAGATGGCATAAATTACAAGAAACGGGAAGAAATAGAATAGCTAAAATTAACGAGTTACTAGAAACTATTGCTAAACTTGAGGAACGTTTAACTGAAATCAGAATGAAATTGCACACCATAGAATCAAGCCTCACCACAACAGTTGTTATAGAATACCTAACGACCAAATCTGTTGATGCCAAATTTACTGAACGCGACGAAATTCATAAGAATATTGAAAACGAGAGTGGAGAAGTTGGCAAAACGTTAAATCTCTGTGATCTAGTGTTTAATGACCCCGATGTGCTTAAAGGCAATTTCGATTTGCGTAATTTGCGCACTGGAGCCGATATTGTTGAAAAGAAATGGAAAAATATTTGTGATATGTCTGAACAACGCAAAAAAGCATTGAAAGAGATCCGTAAATCTGCTGAATTAGTCAATTCCTTGTTACCTAAAGTAGAAAAAAAACTGGATGCAATTGAAAAACGTGTAGAAAAAATTGAAACTCGAAAACAGCGAGGCGAAGCAGAAGATGAGAGCATATCAAAGAATGTCATAAAGGACCTAGATGGATTAGAATCAGACATTAAGAAATTAGAAGATGCATATAGTCGCATCGTATCAGCACGAGGTGTTGAAGTACGAGGATCTGCTGCTGATGACGCGTCACGAATTCGGTCTTCGGTGAGAAAGTGGCAACAGTTACGCGGTAGACTTGATGCTGCCGGTGCTGATGCCCATAAACAATTTGTATCAGCTCATGGTAAAGCTGTGGTGACGTTAGCAGAAGCAGATGTTAGATTGACAAGAGCTTTACACCTAGCTCCTACACCTACAGATAAAATTGCTACACTTAAAGAATTAGACGTAAGTATTGGTGATAATTAATAAGCCCAGCTGTTGTAATAGTTTTGTACCTTCACTTAATTTATTATTATAATAAAATATTTCGTTGAATTCTATATAACAGCAAGTGTCGCCTAATTATATCAATAGTCCGTAATCTCATTAACTAGATAACCTTAGATTTGACCGCACAGCTTATTGACATCTTTGCGTGGTTCCATTGATATTTGCACGATGATACATACTGATTGGAATGTGCTCTGTTCAAACAAGTTAAATGTTATATTTGTACACGCTTTTATAGTTTTATATCAAATACTATGAATGGAAATAATTATGAAATTTGTTTTGAATATAACTCAATATTTTAGTAAAAATATAATCATTTTTACTTAATACATTAATAATAAAAGTTTCACTACTTTTTGGTAAATTTGACGGCTAATTGTACTTCATAGTGATAGAATATCTACAGTATTTTTTTATTGATTTAATCTGGTATACATTACAGGGAGTCGAAGAAGATTTACGAGAATGTGCAGCGCTAGTGGACGACGCGGACCGCCTCTCGGTGTCAGTGGTCAGCATACCGGGCGTATCGGACATGGTGGGCGAGTACCGCGCGTTGTTCGCTGATGTTAGAACTAGATTGGACATTGCAAAGGCCGAAGTGGTGGGCGACGTGGATTCTGCTGTGCAGGTTCGTGTTTCTTGTATGATATTAAAATAAAATTGTATACATTTTATAATTATTGTATAAATTATTGCTTAAACACTTAAATAGTCTACTAATAAAAACTATTATGTTAGGTTGACACATTAAAATGGGAGACCGACGCAGCATTACAAGTAGATACGTTAACGTCAAAAGAGACTTACCGAAATGAACTGGCGACCGCTGTCAAAGAAACATCAGATTCGCTAGAAGCTCTCAGAACAGCGCTACTTCAAGAGATTAAAGAAGATGCGAAAAGCGATGAATTGGCAACTGCTGCTAAGGAAATAGCAAAAGCTGGTGCAAAACCCGAACAAACTTTAGAACTAGCCAAACATTTATCAGAATTACTCTTAACGGAATGTGATGCAACAGAAGATGAAGCTATGCTTAAAGAAGTGGAATCCTTGTCCCTAAGATATGAGGACCTCCTCACGCAGGCCAAAAAACGTGAACTACAAATAAACAATCTAAGGTGAGTCATTATAACTATTAATGTGGTTTTTTTTT
This sequence comes from Dione juno, assembly GCA_037127375.1. NCBI lineage: Eukaryota > Metazoa > Arthropoda > Insecta > Lepidoptera > Nymphalidae > Dione > Dione juno. The sequence goes on along the minus strand of JAXRJS010000014.1, from coordinate 14,371,551 downwards.
GTGTTTTAAATAATAATGTACAAAATTAATTTCTCAAGATTCTATTAGACAAAAATTTTGAATATGGGAAATTGTGCTATGTATGGCAATGTATTGTAGACGCACTGGCACGTTTGGTGGCGGGCTTCCTTTTCCACTTTAACAGATATTAGCACTAAAACACTTTCTTTATAATTGAATTAACTATTTTAATTATTTCTTTAAATGTTCTTCCTATTACAATTGAAATCTGTCTGTACCTCAAATCCCTTCTACTTCTAGAGTTGCCAGATAAAAAATATGTAGATTAACAAAACAATTAAATAAAAAAGAAGCTATACTAATAATTCTATAAATGATTTATTATTACAAATGTCTCAACCTGAATTATTTACCTGTCTAGATATATAATTTAGTTATCGAGTGTCAATCGCTTGTTAACATGGCATGCGATATTAAACGTCGTTTTTGGTCCTAGGTTGCCCCACTCCGCGTCGTACGCTCTCACGTGCGAACAGTGAGTACCGCTTCCTAATATATTATAAGGAAATTCGCTCACAATCTTATAGTTGATAGTTGTCCTTGTTAATTTGTTTTAGTATAAACCTCCAATTTATATATGATATATAACAGTAGTATTTATATTACAACTAATATTAAAAAAACTAATCAATTAATGTGTCGATTAATTATATTATAGTCAAACATTAGTAATTATTAAATATAATAAAGCTAAAGCACTTAAAAGCACTTATTATATAAAACACTTTATAGTACTAATATTATTAAAAGTTGTTAGCGAATTTCTCACTAAATTAGTTTTGGCTGCACTGTATTTTTTATACGCACATGCACGTCACATGGCACAGACTAAATATTCCTAAAAAAAAATTTAGGCAGACAACACAATGACCTTAGCTAATTAAATTTTTTGTCGTTATTTTTATTCTGTGACAAGTGATTTCGTAGTTGATAAAGCTTCGTTGTGTTTTAATAATGCATGGTTTATACGTAGTGTTACATCCACATGTTAAAGTAGTATTATATTCATACTAAATAGATGCCAAATAATTTCAATATTATATATCAATAATATATAAATGATGTTTAAAAATATATCACTTAATTTATTGTTTTAGCTGTCAATTTATATTAAATGTAATTAAAAATGTAACTATTTATCTAGTAGCTATTTAATGTCAGTTCTAAAATCTTGCTTTTCATCATTGGTGAAGTAATTTTTTCGCATATTTTATGGTATTTTGACTATTCCATCATTCCATTCTTAGAAGCATCTTCTTTATTTTAGTGAATCTGGGCGTCTAACATGTCCGCTTTGCTCGGATCGAAACTGGAAACAACTGGACAATGATCTATGGCGACTTGAACAATGGTTACAATTCGCTGAGGCAACAGACGAAGCAAGGATAGATCCTCCTGAACAGTATGATGCTTTGGAAGATACTATACAGGTTAGCTTACGTTTTAATACTATGATTTTAAGAAATATGATTTATTTTATTAGTGGTCAGTACATAATCTGACAGTACAAAGTTTAAAACGCAGTGACCAATTACTAGTCACGCATGCCTCGCATAATTTGTGCTAAAACGCCATAACAATAACTAATCCTAGGACCACCGCGAGTTCCTCCTGGACCTGGACTCGCACAAGGCGCTGGTGGTGTCCCTGAACGTGGTGGGCGCGCACGTGTCGCGGCACGCGCGCTCTGCGGCGGACGCGCGGCGACTGCGCGACCGCCTCGCCGGCGCCAACGCGCGCTGGGACGCCGCCTGCGCGCGCGCCGCCGCCTGGCAGGCGCGTCTGCAGGCCGCGCTCGTCAACAACCGCGAGTTCCACGACATCGGTGAGTCGGCGCGGCGTTACGGTGTTGGAATGTCAAAGATAGATTTCTATGGGATTCACTTTTTTTTACTTTAATTAATATGTGACTGACATATAATAATTAAGAACAATTAGACGTCGAGGGAAAGGTTTTAACAGTATGATTTTAAAAAATAATAACATATGAGCCAAAGTAACTTACAAGAGTATACTAATCAATCCATCGATCGCCGAACAGTCGTGGAGCTGGTGCAGCAGCTGGCGGCGGCGGAGAGGTCGGTGCGGGCGCGCGAGCCGCTGCGGCTGACGCGGCCCGCGCCGGAGCTGCGCAAGGACTTCCGCCGCTTCAGCGAGCTGCGCGACGAGCTCAGCCGCGCCGAGCCGCGCGTGCTGGCGCTGCGGGACGCCGCGCAGCTGCTCACCGACGACGCGCAGGACGTGTGTCGACGGTTAGTTACACTGAGACTCTCCATACAGATTCTAGTGAAAGAGTCCCGCCAAGCGACACGCAATGTTTAAAAAAAATTGTAGAAGTACCTTACTACATGTGAAATAAAAAAAATTAAAACATATGCGAAATAGAATAGAAATAAATATCAAGATTGTTGTAAGGTACAAAACGTGTGATAAATTTTGTAGCTACAATATATTATAATAATATTCATAATTCAAATTGTATATAGCTTTTTTTAGTACGAGTATGTGTGTGTAAGTAATGTCATTTATCAGCTAAGACAACATTACGATTACGTGGACAGAAAATACACATCTATGTTTACTTTTAAATAACTAAATATAAAATTCATAGAATCGAAATATTTAATAAATAGCAATAGCATTGTCTTGCCAATTGATTATCCAAATTAATAATCTTTAAGTAGCAAACATTGCAAAATCCTCCATATAATAATATGTTTTCTAAAATACTTTTGTCCTTGAAATGATAATTTAAAAATATGTAACAATTTTCTGAAATACTATTTATCAATAACTATGAATATTATTCCCCAGACTCGGCGAGCTGCGCCTGCGCCTGCAGTCGCTGCGCAAGCTGTCGGGCGTGTACGCGCTGAAGCTGGGCGCCGCGCTGGCGCGCTCCCCGCAGCACGGCGCCGCGCTGGCCGCCGCCGCCGCCACCGCCACCGCCGTGTCCGCCGCGCAGGTACACACTACGCGGGCTACTAGCACTTACACACTTATATATTTTCGTTTATTATTTTGGACAAATATTATTCCATATACGATTTTAGGGATAAACATTACGTTCAATGTCGCTATTGTTATCAATTGATAATGCCAAAATATATAAATAATACTAGAATGTTACATAAGTAAATCAATATTGGACTAAATTCTGTTTTGACTTACGTCTTAAGTTTTATTACGGATTAAGTTAAATAAATATTACGACGTCTTAGTTCGAAATGTCTAGGACTTTAAATCAAAAACATGAAACGTATAGTTAATATGAATTAAATATGGCATCTACATATAAAACCATAGGTTGTAAATTGTATTTTGAATAGCTTAACACGGCTTAACACGGCACAACAATACGCGAAGATTTGAAGCAAGCTTTTATAGTAATATATAAAAGTATATTAGTGATTTTTTGGGGTATAAAGTATTTTCTAGTTATTTTTTACTCCTTCATAACATTTCAACACATTTTTTATTGCAATATACCCAAAAAAAAAATGACAATATGCTAATTACTACGTCACTATCCTATAAATACGAGTACATAATAGGAAATAAGTACGTAAATATAGAATTATATATCATTTTATTTTAAGTTCACTACAATACAACCTCCTTACGATAAAATATGGTTATTTCAATTTTCAAAATTTGAAAATATAATGATAACAATTTTTTTTTATCATTTAATTAATAATCCATTATGAAAATTTAAAAAATAAATATTTAGCTAGAAAATTTAAAATAATACACCTCACATAGTAGAAGCTTTGCACAGTATTTGAAATTAGTTCTCTTGTCCTTAGCTGATGGAGGAGGAGCCGCCGGCGCTGCCGCCGCTTGACGAGTGAGTACCGCGCATATAGTAGCGCCTACACTAGCGTAGCGTATGAGTTTGATATGTCACTATATTTATATTTTTTTGTCATATTCGAAAATCATATTACATGATTTTGGAAAAATAGTTTTTTTTATTTTTATTATAAAAAAATACGTTAATTCAAATTATTGAACGAGTTTGTATATGTAGGTTCGATACCTATATAATTATAGGGTCTTTATGCAGTTTCATTTCCCTCACTGGTTTAATTTAACTTACAAAATGAATTACGAAGAAACATTCTCAGAAGTACAAATATATAATACAAATTAGGAAGTCAGTGGTGTCAATTCAACGTGAACTTAATTCCAGATCGCTGAGCGAAGAACATGAAGAACAACAACTGAGCAGTGTGCAGCGCGGCCTGCGCTTCGTGAGCCGCGTGGCGCGCGCCTCCCTGCCCTTCCAGGCCCTACTATTGCTACTGTTGGGGGCCGCAGCTTTAGCCCCCCTTTCTCCAGGGGACTGCCGAGGGCCCCCCTCTTTACAACCAGTACTGAGATACCCCCACGGACCACCCCCACTATAAAACACCATGCTTATCAATAAATATAGAGGATAGATTGAGTAAAAATATGGGAATATCATTGTTATGGATACGAATTAAGTCGTTGGCTTATGATCAATCTCTTCTCTATATTTAATGGATGCGGAAACAAACGACAGGTTATGTAATAACGATTATTATACTATTATAGGTTTTACTTATATAACAGTCATCTTATTTAAATAGAATTAGTGTGTATTACATAAGCTGTAGTTGGTTGTCGACGCCCGCCGCCCCTCTCGGCGGGACGTCCCTGTGACACGTCACTGTCACTGTCACTGTCGCCGTCAACGTCAGTGTCACGGTGACAGCTGTCAAAGGCCTCACAACTACATTTTCACGCAAAACGTAGTGTCCGAGGCTCATCCGACATTCCAATCTCGACTGGTGCTAGCCCCCGTCGTTGCGTAAAATGTAAATACGACATGAATTTTTGTATATTTGTAACGATTTAGAGACGGGGAGACGCCAACGTTTCATTATTTATCTATATTTAAAATGGCGCCGCACAAATATGGCTTTCTATATCCACGCATTGTTACTTAACTTAGGTGAGGAACATAAAGCCTTGCATCGATTATCAGTCTTTTATTTAGCAACCCCTATACTTACATTATACAATACATAATATATAATAAACTATTTGGCATTATTATAATACATTGGTACATAATTTACATGTTCCTCGATCTGAATCTGAAAAAAGAATGACGGCTTAAATATATATCCATCTTAAATTACAAAAAAGCTAATAGAAAATGGTAATGAATAAAAAAAATTGCAATTTTAACCATTCCACTATATTCTATTACTACAAGTGTTAACATATCTACAACCTAAAAAATAATACCATAACTAACATCTATGATAAATAAGGATAGCTGCGCGTGCGCATCTTCTGCCGCGACCGCCGCCGGCGGACGGTCATTGGGCGCACCTCTATGCTGATATTTGATTCCATTTGCTAATAAAATATAACACGTTATTTACATGAGTCATTCTAGAATATAAATACATGATTGCAAAAATAAAATTGTCATTACATTTTATTCCGCATATACAAATATAGACAGTCGGTCTAGCGTCAAAACACGACGATAGATCATGTGATAATAGATGTCGGGGGGGAGGGGGGTTCATGTCGTCACAAGATGGTATATGGGACGGTCATAGACCGGCGGACCCCACCACGCCTTGACATAAGAGGAGCCGTGTCACTTGTTACAGGATCATCGGGGTCAAGGACATCTGCGCGCTCGTAGTAGCGCTTGGCTTAGCCTTTTGCAGAACTCAATTAAGCGATTCGGGATAATTTGTATAGAAGGGGAGAGAGAGTGGAGCTTTGAGGGACTCCAGTGCGGACGGGATGAGACGAAAAGGGTCCCTTCTTTACAGTCCCGGACAGGTACTCTCGGATGATGTGCACGAGAGAGTCTGGGTGTACCATACGGCGAAGCTTGCAAAGCAAGCCGTTGTTGCAGACCTTGTCGAAGGCTTTGGCGATGTCTAAGAAAATGGCAACCGTGTTGCTGCGTCACTGTCGTGTTGGTGTTAAGGTCCATCAGAATGGCTTTGACCTCGTCTACGTCGATCAGGTAACTGGTTCGCTGGTCGGGGGCATCGAAGCTCACCCTGCCACCTCAGAGCTAGATGATCCGCGTTGCAAGGACGACAGCTCAGCTAGCATTGTGCTTCTAAGCTGTCGCCAAGGCATTCCGTTTGAGCTGTGTGGTCAGCCGCCGTCGTGTTATCCGGCTTAGTGAGAGGAGGCATAGTCGCCACTGTGTCGGATCGAAAGGTTCTGGAACACTACCTTCTGGTACCGCAATTAAGGCCCATCAGTTTTTCTGAGATCTCAAATCTACCTTCGGTCAGATCTGCGGCCTCTTTGCAGCAACTTTGGAGCGTTTTTTGGCGAACACTTAAATTTAATTAATGACTATTATTGTTGGCTGGCCTGAAGGGAAATGTGAACCTAAGAAGCCTATAAATAATAACGTATGTATTTCCACCACTCGCCTCCAAGGTGTGGTGTCGCCGCGTCCAGTCCCCGCGCGCCACCGCCTGCAGCGCGCCGCTGCGCAGGATGCACGTCAGCAGCACTATCACTATCTGCAGGCAGTATATATATATATATATATATATATATATATATATATATATATATATATATATATATATATATATATATATATATATATATATATATATATATATATATATATATATATATATATAAGGATTGCTTATGGAAATTGTCATCATTCAATACTAGAGAAAATTCCAAAATAATATCTTAACATCTTTAGATTGATTATCTATTGTTATACATTATATCGTTGCTATGAGAGAAGCTCGAAGTAGTGCTTGGGGCTTTCAACACGAGCATACAATACGTTTCAACGCTCACATTCATTGCCTGGGATCCTCTCTCTAATTAAACAATTTTGAAAAAAATTTATTGAAGATATTTTAAATATAATTTTTTCTTTACTTTTTAAAAATATTTGTTTAATATTAAATGTATTAATTTCTATAAATAATACACTTAAAGACAATGTAGGTATATAAATACAGAACTACTAACATTAATTCAAAACACTAACCTGCAACAATATAATAAGCACATTGAACAAGTACAAAGCCAGCGTGACTCGCGCGAGTGGCGCGTACAGCGCGTCCAGACACGCGCGGGCGTGCAGAGACGCGCGGGGCAGGGACTCGCTCCACACTGACCGGGGCTCCCACTGTGGAGGAATGTTTCCGTTAGGTTTTTTCATGGATTAGTTATCTAGACTAGATAGATTAGTCGGTTATAAAGAAGCCAACTAAACGGCCAAACTGATCAATTACAATCTAAATAATAAAAAAAATCTATGAGCAATAAAAGCGAAAACGGTCTCAGAGTATCGCTATCCATAAAAACTAAAAATTATTTTTTTTTCAAACGAAAGGAAGCATTGCTGACGTCATCGATGGTTTAGAAACTGACTCTTAAAAGAATAGTTTTTAATTTCAAAGTATGTTTGACTTTTGAAAAATATTAATAAGCAATCAAAATTTGTATATAAGTAATACATTTACAGCCGGGCAGTAGGCCGACTAGTTGCCGACTGCGATAGTGGCTATCTGAGTCGGTACATCTCTAAAGAGAATACATCTTAGCGACCAGACAAACTGATTAATATTTTATGCCAATTAAAAGAAACGCGCGGGCGTTTAGTCAGTCTCCATATTAAGCGAGGCTTCGCTTCGCTTCGTTTATATATATATATATATATATATATATATATATATATATATATATATATATATATATATATATATATATATATATATATATATATATATAATTAAAAAACAACGTAAAGACAACGTTTAAACTAAGCCGACCTGCTGCAACGGGTCGTGGTAGCAGGGCGACAGCACGTACGGGGAGCAGCAGGAGTAGGGCGACACCGGCGGCAGCACCCTGCCGTCCGCGCCCGCCAGCCTGCGACAGGTGCACGCTACATCTACGGTTACTCGTAGCCATCGTCGCCATCTTACTAAAAACACGACGGTTGTAGCTTTTTGACCGGCTTTGATTTCTGCCACTGAACAGGTTACGTAGGTATATTATCTATACCAATATTAAAAAGGGAAAAGTGCGTTTGTTTATTTGTCCTTCTGGTATGGTCTTTTGTGTGGAGATAGCTAGGAGGCTGAGGGGACTTAAACGTGACTATCGATGTTATTTTTCATTCACAATGCGGGCGCTAGCTAGTATTATATATAAGTCCCAATCGCGGCCTCTCTGGGGAGGCGCAGCGCGGCGTTGAGTGGTCACTGAACATTCAACACGCAATATCCCGAATTTTGGCGGAAAGATAACAATGTTTTAACACTAAGCTGTCTCTCTCTCTCTCTCTCTATCTCTGTCTCTATCTCCCTCTTTCTCTGACACGCGGCAGTACACAGAATAAAGTCTGAAGAAAATCTTCAATAATTCTATATATTTACTTCATGACTAATTCAGAATCTTCGTTTAGAAAGTCCATATTGATCCATGGTACTTCGTGCCAATCGCTCGGATGCTCTACGCCACAACAGTTGAGCTCTACCTTGAATTTTAAATATATAAATATATATATCTATATATATATATATATATATATATATATATATATATATATATATATATATATATATATATATATATATATATATACATATATATATATATATATATATATATATATATATATATATATATATATATATATATATATATATATATATATATATATATATATATATATATATATATATATATATATATATATATAAATTTCAGAAAAATATGTAATTATAATTCGGGCTTTCAGAGGACACTACTTACAATATAATTCTTATAATTCTAGGTCATTTAGGTAGGTCTTACTATCTACTTTTAAATTTCATGTCTTTTTTTAACTTAGGCAGAGAGTACCAAGTGTTATAACATTCTAGTCTCCGCTTTCCGCCCGAAAACGAAATCGAATTCGAAAGTGGAGAAAATAAACTATAAGACATAAATGTAAATAATGTATCAACCCACGAATCAAACCCACAACCATGGTGTTTAGTCAGACGCAGTCCTACTGGAACGCGATGATCTCAATTTTTTTATGTTATATAATCTAATATTTGAGAAATTCTAAGAATATTTCTTGTGTTTATCATAATACTTTGTAAAATAAATACAAACTTAAGTTCACGTAATACAAAAATGTGATACCTGCATAGTATCTATGAGTCTCTTCCAAGACGGCTCCGTGAGATAATGAATGATACCAGTGCGTAAGGACGACGACATTTCTTTCATGAGAGCCTAAAATGTAATATATTCTAAAGTACAACTTTTTATAGAGATTACATTACATGCTCAACCGAAAGAACTCTTCTGCTATATGCTAATAAATATTAATATAGATTATTCAATTAGAGTATCTTATTTAAATGAACTCCATTATTCCTTTCTAAATAATTTTTAGTAATATAGCTTTTTTTTTGTTCAATCATACCAAAGAAGATAATAAACGTAGAAATTGATTTCGTTTTCTAATACTAAATTTCATAATAATAAAAAACTGTTTGTAAACTTTCACATTTACATAACTCTAAGTGAAAGTACCTTTAAAGTGCTCTTACAAGCTGCATGAACCAATAATCCATTGACGGCAACAAGGGAACCACTGATCAACCACAGTCTGGTCACAGGTCCAGCTCTGGGCCAATGCGGGAAATCTAGTAACCAGCTCAGCAAACGAAACCCACTAGTGTAATGTAATTTCATGCAATACGCTTGGAGAAGTATTAATGCGTACAATAGGTATACTGTAAACTGACATATTGTTTTTGCTTAAGTAATAATAAAAAAAAGAGTTAGTGTAAATAAGAGAGAAAGCGTAGAGCCAAAACACTGAATTACTCAATTATTTTTTTTTTCTATTTCACACATTTCTATATACGAGTATGACATGGTTAGACATGTGGTTCTCTACTTCGCGCCTAATTTCGAGACCGTGAAATTTTCAACGCGGACCGCGGAATTCATCGCCGGTCTTTGTCATAATACATATCTACATAATTCAAATAATTTAAATTTAAATTTAAATATTACTTATCTCAGAGTGGGTGAAATCGTCAATTATAGTGTGAAAACACACTAGGTGTTAACACTAGGTGTCCATCAACGCCTTTGGATATATTGAAGCCTTTTGGATAGTCATGAATTTTTCGCTTATATGGAAAGGAATAAGCGACAAAATTTAACAACACGTTATAAACTTCTTACGGCAGATTATTTTATATATAGGCCCCAAGCGCCTTAGGGTAAAAATGTAACCGTGTTCCGTATGACGAATGAAGCTAAAAAGCTGTTATTTAACTACGGGGGAATTTCATCTATAAGTAATAATGAAAATGCTTACCTTATGTATATTCTTCAACAAAGACATAACTTTAATGGACGCGTTATAACAAAATATCATCATAACCAGTGAAATTACTAATTGAGTAATCAAAAGCGCGCGAAGGACTCCCGCCACGCGCTGTCGGCCATCTTTAGTGAGTACACCCCACGCCATACAGCCACATGGCGTGACATACTAGATTGTTTTACTGGAATTTTGAGGTTTTATATAAATAATATGATGTTATCACATACTTAGTATATATAATTTTAAAATATATATTGTGTAAGTATAAAATAATTTGAATTTTTTTCGAGAAATTTCAAGTTAAGGTATAGTATTAACTTGTAAAAATATATTCAACGTAGAAGGAGAAATCATAGTCTAACTATGTTACATCTATAAATGGGAGAAAAATGAACGGATTATTGGTCCTTTTTGTTTATCCGTCTTACCTTATTATCATTAATCATGGATATCCCTCACCGGAAGTAATTATCTTATGATCACACGTAAGAGATTGGGCCTAACTATCATGCCTAGTCTACATCCGTTCATTTTTTAAACTATATAAACGTTGACAAATAACTTAAAAAATGTTATCAAATACAACTATTGAACAATTAATCTACATAAAGATATTATAATTCTGTTTAATTTATATAAGTAGGTATACTATAAATACATATAAATATATATTTAAGTTTTAATTACTGCAAACACACACTTTACTAAGATATTTACGTAAATACATGCAATATCATATATCTTAGATTACGTACACACGTCAATAAACGTCTTTGTCAAGTGGCAGAAAAAAAAACACATTTTGCCAACCAGCTATGAAATATACAAATGTAATGAAATCGTCCAGATATAATAAAATTTTGCCAGACTAAAGAATAATTTTAAGTTAAAATCAATCTATATTATATATGAAACAATAGAAAAGGTCTGTATATTCATTATATTTATAGAAAGAACAAAGTTATGGGTCAAGTTTTAAACATAAATAAAAATGTTTTATATAACTTAATTAATACTTTGATTCTATGGTGGTATGACTAAAACAGCATCACTAAAAACATATTTAAACATCTTATATAGCGCTAAAAATGAAAAAAGCCCAAATAAATTTATTATATAAATTACAATTCATACAAATTACTATGTCACTTAGCGACGTGCGGTTGTTTGATCAATAGCCGACACAACACTCACATGTATCATACTACTGCAACTGGTATATAAAAAAAAATAATATCTAGCCTATTGTCAAAATAAACGACTTCCTTTGTTTTTTAATCATTGAAAAACTATATGAGGTTTTTCATTGAATAATATAATAAATATCCTTATAATTTAGTAAACTTTTAAGTTATTTTGATGAACTTACGAGTTTAGTTAAAATGTCAGAATCTGATATAGAAGTAGGAAAGCGAGCAAAAGTCGCTTGGAGCGATGACTTGAGCCATAACTCTGAAGAGGAGAGAGGTGAAGTATATTTTCTTTTATTATTATACTAAATTATGGTCCTCGTGGCGCAGTTGGAGCAGCGTCGGAATAGAAACGCGACGTTTGTAGATTCCATCCCGATTGGAGAGAATGATAACATATAACGATATGGTAAAACAAAGCGCGGCATTGTGTGGCACTGTTCGGGATAATGCGTCAAGCTGAGTAAAAGTTAAAGCTTTAATCGTTCCTATACTCTGAGACTAGACTTATATAATGAGAACTAGCTCCCAACAATTATATTTTTAAGAGATATCAATAATATTACTTAAAAACTTCTTTTTTTATTTCAAATAGTTAAAACTAATATCTCCAAAAGACATTTTTAGTTTACTAATTGTCTCAATAATATTAAGAAAGAAAAGAGAACCAGCTGCTAATGAAATGTTCTTGAACAGAGCGGGAGCGGCTAGCGAAATTAGAAAAAGAATTAGCAGAGCAACCCGTAAAACCTGTTTACGAAGCTGAGGAATTGGGGATGTTAGTCACTTATGTCATGCAAATGACTACACTATACGATTTAAGGGACGAAGATTGGAATGATGAAGCCAAACGTGGAATAGAAGAGTGGTTCATAGAGCCCAAAGCTTTGATCCTTTGTGTCTATTTCAAGGGAGATAGGTTAAGTGCCTCCAGTGATATACCGCTGTCCCCAGTTTATGATATAACATATTTCTTGAGGCAGCCCGATTTTGTTTTCAAAGCGGAAACGTTTCATGATGACGTTGTCTTCGGAACGTTCGTTGATTCTGTTGAAGCTAATATGATACACGTGTTAGAGCTGATGTATGCGCCATATTTTTTTGCGATCACCACTTGGCCCGATAGTGAGTATTTAAATAAATAATAGACGGATATATATATAATACTAAGGTAAATATATCACGTTCGTCCTGTTTCCGTGGTATAAAAAGCATGTGCCTATATGTTATTCCAGACCATAATCTAGCCCTGTTCCAAATTTCATCACGATCCCTTCAGCCATCTTTACGTGATTGGGTAACACACATACACACAAACTCACACATAACTTTCGCATTTATAATATTAGTAAGACTAAAGCTATCTGTAAATATATAAGTCACTGTATCAGTCTTTTACGTTCTGTTTTACCATTAAGCTGCAAAAAAGCTTAAGGAAATTAGGCTAATGTATCATTATATAGACATTTATACGATATTTGCAATTTGATCATACTCATCCGTCATCAGTTATTAACTAATGCTTGGACTTCATCGTACTTAAAAATAACAATTATGTCTTGGCTCGAGTAACATGTGAGTAACGGTCAAACAACAGCAACAATGTTCTTTAAATATTTAACAAGAATTTCTACCATTTTGATGATTTTTAAAGTTAATCCACACTAAGGATAGAATAAGTAGTAGAAAAATAGTAGAAGTAGAAGAAGAAAAAAGTAAAACATAGTAGTTTAGTCAAATTTAGTATTTTAAGAATTTCTGCTACTTTACAGGCGTCAAGAGCGAGTTCTGTTCCCACTTGCACACATTTCTGGCTAAGCTTACTGATATGTATTATAAAATGCTTGGACTTACTGTTTTATATATACCGCGAGAGGGTCAACATTTGTCCTTTGAAAGAGCCAGTATGGACCGAGAACTGGTTAAAAGGCTTGAAGGTGTAGTAGTGTATTGGACCCATCAAATTAAATCATGTATTGAAGATCAGGCATCTGTAGCTTCCCAGAAAGAACTCTTATGTCCTAGCGATGAATACGACTTTTGGGTATATAGGCGTAAGTAGATAATAACCGTATTATGGTTTTTGTAATAAAACTAATCTAATTTATGGTGTATATTTAAGTATTCGGAATTTGTAATAATTTTAGAATTAATTTGTACAATTATTTTGTACAATAATCGTGAACACCAAAAATTTTTAACTAAAGCAACTGATTTAATTGTAAATTTTAGATGAGAACCTCAATGCTCTAATGCACCAATTAAAAAATCCAGCTGTCAAGCATATAACCAAAGTACTAGTTACAACACATTCAACATTCATTCATCAATTCCAAGCCCTATGTGAGGATATAATGCAGAAAATTAAAGAAGCTACTTCCAACATAGAATATTTACAAGTTATCAAACAACCTTGTGCTGTATTGGAGTGTGTTGTCGATCCAGACGAAATATCTAAACATGTACCGACGATTATTAATCTGTTTAGATTTATTTGGATGGAATCACCGTACTACAATTCTGAAACTCGTATCACAAACTTATTCAAAGCTTTGAGCAATCAAATTATTATTCTTTGTAAAAATTATATCAAACTGGAAGAGCTTTTCGGTGGACAGACAAAAAAAGCTCTAGGAGAATTCACCAAATGCATTGATTGTTGTAAAATGTATAGGGAGATTTATGATGTGATGGCAGAAGCTCATAGTGATGCGAAACCTGGATCTTGGAATCTGGATACCGGCGCCATATTTAACTATATTGATTCATTTATCCAGAGATGCTTTGATATGTTGGATGTTTGTAACTGCATGATTATATTTGGAAGGTATTCGATGCTCTTGTAACTAATTGGACAACCTTGTAATTATAAAGTTATATTATGAGTGAGACAGCGTTTAACTGTAAATGGGACGGTTATGGGTTCGCTTCCCACCGAGGGGGAATTAAATTGTTTCATTTCCTCGCTCTAATAATAAAACTAAGCGTAACTTGAATTCCGACACTAACGCACAATATTAGACGATAAGTGAGGAACGGAGTGTCTTAACACTAGGTTCCCTCCGCCTTTAGAGATTTTAGTGTTTTTAGTTTAGTGTACTAAAAATTATTAGTGTTGTGTGTTGTAGTTTAGAGTAGATTCCAATCGTAATTCGTAATGCCAGATTGTGATTTTACTTGTAACAAACAGAATCGATGAATTGGAAGTAATACGCAAGCCAATGTTTGGAGGTGCCCGTGGTGACCAGTTTGAGGCTAAGTGTGACCAAATCGAGCACATGTTTCATGACGCTTTAGACAATGTTAAGTCAGTGGCCCACTCCATATTGGATGTACAGGCACCGTCGTGGTATGATGACATACTACAGTTTAGAACTGTTATCAAGGATATTGAGGTTATATTCATTTGCTTTTACTATAATATTGTAATTGTTAGTTATTTTAATTTCGATGCAATCCATAAAATAAATAAATAAATTTTAGATTATAATTGAGAATTTAGTGGAATCCGTGTTTGAAGGCGTGAACCACGTGGAAGAAGCTGTTGTTGCTCTTTTTTCCTTACATAATTATTCTAAAAGAAAAAATCTCAGGCGAATTTTTAAGAGAAAGACTGCAGAGGTGAATGTTCAAACACGTTTTATATTTATTTTAGATCTTACAGAGTTTGTCATTTGATATGCGAAATCTTGATACATGATACGTCTCTCTACTTTAACAAAATATATTATTGGTCTGAAAACACAGACGTAAACAAATTCAAAATATTTCTAAACAAATGTGAATAGAACCTAATAAAAATCAATTGAAAAATATTCAATATTTGTTGGATAATTGAAATTTATAAAAAAATTACTGAGTTAATAACATCGAATTTCGACTGGGTTTGATAAGAACAATACAAGAATTATTATTTTTTAATATGAAATATGACTTTAAAATATTCAAATACTATTTACAAAAGTTAATAAAAGGAATAATTTTTTGATGTAGGTGTGGGCCATGTTCAGTGATGAGGTACAAGAGGCTAAGAAGGAGACGGTGTCGTCTCGCGGCGCGCATCCCGCTGACTTGCCGTCGTTTGCCGGACGTGCTGTTCTGTTGAGAATGCGGAAGAACCGACTTGTATATTTAAAAAAGGTTTGACGAATGTGGACTCGTGTTGGTACTAATCTATACTATTAAATAAGATTGGAGTAGCTGTTTGTAATAATAAAATATCCGCTTTTTACTAATGTTATAATTTAAATAAAGGTTTGGTATAGGTTTGGTAGACCTGAAGGGACAATTTATATATATAAAAATAACATTAAATAAAATTTTGTCTGTCTATCTGTTAGTACCGACTTATCTTTGAAACGGTTGAACCGACTTTTCTCGGTGTGGCATTCTATGTGTTGATGTGTTTAAAAGTTAAATTTGCTTGATATTTGTTTATTAATATTTATTTGAATGAAAGACGTCATTCATATCGTCCACACCGTATCCGGCTACGGCGACCCCAATGCATGTTCTTTTTTTTTTTATAGTCCAAGTCTTTTTTGTGGCGGGCTCTGCTATATGGCTTGCAATCTCGAATTTAGTTTTAAATATTCGGTCACACGGCTCACAGTAAAGCTGGCCAACCGAGTTATATATGTAGGTGTAAGTGGGCCCTGGTTTTGTCTTCCGTATTAGTCGTATGGCCGCCTTTAAAAAATGCATCTGTATGTATAGCTAGCTATCGCTTGGCGCAATTTATAAAAATATATCTAACATCAAGAAATTGAACTACTACTACACTATGAAACTCTCAAATATGAACGAAAGTTCTAGAACTGGTTACTAACACAAAGAAATAAAACATTTATATATTTTCATAATTACTAATTACTACTTCAAATACGATTTTCCCCAGGTGATGACAGTCGCATCAGTGTGGCTTCTGCCGTGCAGCAACTCTGAGGATGTGATCATGCACGTCAACAGACTGGTCGGCGCTATGGATGTGGCTATCAGAGAACTGTGGATATCGTGGACTGTATGTAGACGATTGTCATTTATTATGTACATAGAGGCATAGGCAGAAGAAAATTATCTATAATTAAGCGTTTTAGAGATGTGATCTCTTCATAGGTTTTTTATGCAAAGGCATCTAGTCATTCATATTATATTATAAGTTTGTGTACGAGTAAATGCGTGCTAAATCTAATCTAATATGATTTTATTAAGTATTATTAGGATATATATGAAATGTGATAAATTATTACCATGTTCTATATATTGTAAATTTTAGCACAACGTTGATGAAAAATGTGCCGCGGGACTAAACAAGACTTTGATGAGAAAAAGCTCTGAAAACGAAGGACTTTTGGAGTGTAATATCGACGCGTATGTACCAATTTAATATAGTGCGCCTTTTGCGTAAAAATTATTTTCTAAGCATCTGGTATTTTAATCCTGTAACTTGGAATATGCAAAGAAAATCTGGCAGAGGCAAGCGGCGTGCCACTCGATTACTATAGTGATGTGCCATTCAAATATAATTAGAATTAAAAAAAAAATATATGATTTTCATTTCAGGCTACAATAGCTAATTTGTATGGGTATTAAAAGTTACATATGCATAAGATAATTATTTTTTGCAGAAATATTTTAGATTTATGTAGAGAAGCTAGCCATTGGGAGAACTTAGGTCTAGATATACCACTCCACGCATATCAGGTAACATTTACTTAAAAATAATATTAGTTTCTACTCAAAATAAATAATCCCGATAAGAATCAAACCTGCGACCAGCGACTACTAATAATTAATAGAATATAATTAATTAAATAAACAATAAAGTTAAAAAATTAACCTACTTACCAAGTTCCTTGAGCTTACCCTGCTATGTGCGGTATACAGCGTGAAGGAAAAAAAAATATATATATATATATATATATATATATATATATATATATATATATATATATATATATATATATATATATATATATATATATATATATATATATATATATATATATATATATATATATATATATATATATATATATATATATATATATATATATATATATATATATATATATATATATATATATAAATGATTCCAGATCTATATGAAAGGCAAAACAATTTTCTACGTTTACGAAAGCGTTCTAGCAGTTGTTAAAGGATACAATAAAATCCTCGACTCGCTCTCCGACGAGGAGAGGTTGTTGTTCAAGCCGCTTACTTTGGTGAGTACATTATCTGTACATGGACATATATTACAAACACTATAATAATAGTAATATAATCATCAATATATCTGTACATATATTACAAACACTATGACTACAGGAATTTTCAATGTGATAGAAGACTGAAGATGTGATTTTTTTTAATTTATGTCTGCTAATCGCAGAAACGGCTTAACCGATTGAACTTCGATAACATCGAGGTCGCTAGTATATAATATACACCTTATCATATATACATACCTTATGTACATATATCGATCAAGGCGCCAAGAGTCTATATCTGATCCGATTCTGTTGGTCAACACAGTTGTAGCGGGTTCGTTAATAATTTATTGATGCGGTATATAATCTTATAACATACATCTTAGTTTTTAATACAAATATAAGAGGGAATAATAAATTAACATATTGAAGAAGCGAAACAAAATAATTTAAAATAAATAATAATTTATAATTTTTCATTTACCTGTCATGAACTAAGACTCAATTGGTATTTTTACTAAAATTTTCGAAATTTAGTAAAAAGTGTCTTAACACTAGACTCTCTTCACAAAGTTACAAATACAACTAATGCATGCACTTTGAGAAAATTGATCCATAGTTCCTTTATTTGTGGGTAATCGAAATAATAAAAATATTTATAATAATTAATAATTAATATAATATTATAATAATTATGACATTATCCTGATATTAGTTAGTAACACTCATAACATGACAAAGACGATTAAGTATGGAAAGAAAAAGTATTATATGATTTTTACAGAAATTTATACATACACACACATACATATTTTTTTTTAACATATACCAAAGATATCACAGTTTTAAAATAACTCTCTATGGAATAACATTTAATCACATTCATATGTTTGTAATAACACTTAATCAAAATATTTGCTTTTTAATAATATAAAAAAACCATTTTGCTTTTTAATAATATAAAAAAACCATTTTTTTTCTTTTTATCGTTTGCTACTAAATTTTGCACATATGTTTGATTGTGAATGCTTAAAAGAATCTAATTTTACTGATTTATCAATGATTATTGATAACAAAATTGTGTAATTTCAGAGTCACTTTTTAATTCTAAAATTAAAAAATTTTGCACATGACGAATAAAAGATATAAAAAAACAAATAAACTGCCAAAATGCAACAGATAACAATCATAAATTAACTTAAATCACAATTAACTAACATTAATCACAATTAACTAACTTAAACAAATATCCAAATGATCATTCATGTCACTTTGTTCAATCATTTTAAGACAGCACGGACAAGGTGATTTAGTTCCAGTTGCATTTAAAGTTAAAGTCTCATCAAAAATGTCATCTTCGTCTTCTATAACTATTGTGTCGCTGGAGAAACTAGTAGACGCCCCTTCTATGGGAATTGTAGTATTATTATCGAAAAACGCTAAACATTCATCCAAATGTTGTTCTACATTATTCACTATTTTATCACAGCAAGGACATTTAAGTTCTTGTTTGACTTTAATATCTTCTTTACTAGTACCAGGTTCAATTTTTATGGTTGTTTCTTGTTTGATTATTTTATTTATATCTAGATTATCTATTTTTTCTTTTTTAGCAGTTATAGGTTTATTGTTTTTGAAATTAGCATTTATATCAGTATGTATATCTTTCTTATTATTATTATTATTAATATATACAGGCTCTCCTTTTAACGTTGGAACTATTTTATTATTATTTAATATTTCACATTCACTAGCTATCACAGGATTTTCTTTACTTATGTGTTCAATGATTTCTTTGTTTAAGCATTCATCTAAATGTTTGTTTATGTCGGTACTATTTATTCTATTACTACAAACAGGACAATCCACTAAGTTAACAGGTACTACTGACAGTCTTTTGTTTTTATTAACTTCTTTAATTTCGAAATCTTGGCCATATACATCTTTTAATAGAGATGTTGCAACAGATTTGAAATAATCATCGATTTTCGTCATTTTCAATGGAGGAGAGCCAATATGTGTATCATCAGCTTTATGTTTATTTGAATTTGGGGAGTTTGTATTTAAATTGTTAGTTTTTGTTGCTTTACTTTTCATTATATCTTGATTATTATTAGAGAAAATTGTTGGTAATGTTTTGTTTGCCCATACATTTCTAACAGTTTCTGTAACATTTAATGAATCTGTACTATTTCTGTTGTTTAATATTTCACCTTTTCCTTTAAATGTATTGGGAGATTTTGTTACTTGAGGATTGAATATTATATTATTCTTATTAGATACAAGTACATTATTATTTTTCGATGGAATATTATTTGATTCCTTTAGTATTGGCTTGACAATTTCCTTGCCGGTATTTTTAGTGTTAATATATTTAGTGATGCCTGCATTAGGTTTAGGTGAAACCCGTTTTTTATCTTGCTTTTTGTTTTGTTTTTCTGGTTCTTTGATCTTTTGAAAGGTCCCTCCACATTTGCTTTTATGGTCATCCCACCAATAGTCTGATGGACCTGGTGCTCTGTTCATAGATCTACGCACAATTCCAAAATGTGGTCTTCTTTTTTGACATGGCCCATTACATCTCCACCAATGAGTTTGGTATAGTTTTACCTGAAATTATATTATGATTTTTTTACAGACGCGTTTGTAAGTTTTGCTCCTATGCTGTCATATAAAATGCCACTAAGACATTACATAGTTATACTACTATTATAAAGCTAAATAATTTGTTGTATTGAACATGAAAATGGATACACATTTTTATATTGGATAGTCCATTTTGTTATAAAAGGCTATAAGGCTATATTAACACATTAATAGCTTCTATGTATGACTACAGGGGGCAGTCAGCATATATACCTAGGCCATTTATATTGTGTTTTGTTTTACTATTTTATTTTTGGCATGGAAGCAATGTCACAGCTAAAAGCTGTTATTAATAATATATTTTATTAATTTGCTCATATAATTGTTTAAATGACAGAAAAATCTTTTTGTTAAAATCAAAATCAATCAAAATCAAAATATTCTTAATTCAAACAGGCTGTTACAAGCACTTTCGAATCGTCAATTAACACAAGTGTCAGTATTGTCAGTCCTACTAGAAGCTACCACCAGCTCAGAGGAAGTTCTGCTGAGAAGAGCTGGCGAGAAACTCAACAGTTGCTCTTTTTTAATGTAAATTTACAATACATGAAAATTTTTTTATTTACTTAAGAGACATTGGAATAAATAAACTAGGAAATTATTTATATATATGTCAGATATGAATTCCTATTGAAATATAATCTTCAATATAAGATATTGAACCCAAACACATCATATATATTATTAGGCACTTCCAAATTATGCCACCAATAAATATAATAATATTTGAAATAAAAATTATTGAGTGTAATAAATAGTAGTAAAGTAATACCTCTTCATGGAAATCATGATAAATACTAATATTTAAACCAGCAGCTTGATTTATTCTGTGCATATGGGCTTTAAAATTTGGTCCATGGCCATCCCTATCCCTGTCTCGGTTAGTTATAAAGAGGAAAGCATGAATCATCTCGTGTAAGAGAGTTTCAACTACATCTTTACGAGATCTTAGTTTGAGTAGTGGTTCACTTAATGCTATGTCACAAAGGCCACCTCTATCATATCTGAAATAGAAATTTCTTAGATAATATGTGGTATCTTAAAAGAAATAAACTACAAATGATAGTATATTCATTATAAAAGTAATGTCCATGTTAATGTTCTTTGTGTTAATGTACTTACGAACATATTCCAGCACACGAATACATTCTTTTACTCCAACGTACTACAGCTCTGCATGATAATTTAGCCCAAAAAAATAACTTATCGAAATGTAAAAACAAAGAATGCACATTAGGTGTTGGGTCTACCAATTCCAATTCTGGGTCACCTAAATTCATTTTTAAATAAATTCATCATCTGAAAAATTATTATAGCTTATTATTAATATTCTCGTAAAGTAAATATTAATTACAAAAAAAAGATTTAGTGTTAAAATAAAAATTCAAATTTTGCGAATACATTCATTGCTGACAGTTTAACATGTCTAGTTTAAGATTACTGTCAAACTCAAAAGTCAAAATCTTTACATACAAAACATGGAATTTTTTTTAAATTCATTTAATATCAAATAACAAAAATGTTAAAATGCTTTTTACATAAAGCTTAAAAAATTGTCAAACCTAAGACAAAGCAAAAAGTATATATAATTGTGCTGCCTCCATTATAATACAAATTAAAAACGTTTGTAAATCATATTCAAAATTATAATTATATTTTAGGCATGTGAAAAAAAAGTTCAACCGGGAATTACAAAACTAACGTGGACTTCAACTATGTCTGACGCATATATTGCGGATTGTGTAACTGAAATTGGTGAAGTTAGTAGTTCATATTTATTTTTATTATTGTTATCTAATAGAGGGGCAAAAAGGACCTTGTGTCATTGGTTGACAGACACGTTGTTTGGATGTTTTAAATAACATTTGGAACAATGTGTTACGACGTTCTCAACTTTTTTTCCAAATTCAAGACTGCGTGTTGAGTTGCGAAACGCCACACTTTAAGTTCAAGTAAACCAGAGCGAGAAAATGAAAATAATAATAATAATAAATCACTCCCCCGAGTGAGAATCGAATTCACAGTCATAGCAGTTACAGTTACATACTATATCACTGCGACACAGGGTCCGATTTGTTACTTTGTTTTATTTTTTATTATGACAATGAATTTAGAAATCAAAATAGTTTTGTTTCTGTAAAGTAGATAAAGTAATTAATAAAAAATTATTTAGATATAATAATATTATTTGTTGCAGCTACAAGATTTTCTTACGACGTATAAAAATAGTAACATTAATTTAGTTAAATTAATGGAAAGAATATGTGATACACCGCTCATAGAGTTCGATATTTACAATGTATTTGAAATTAAAGTCCTTAGAAGTAAAATAAGGCAAATGCAAGAAAAAGCTGCTACGAAAATATTGGACATGTATAAAGAAATAATTACATACATAATTATTGTTTATGAAGGATTTGAAGCATACATAACCCAAGTATATTTAAAAAAAATACTTAAATGATTAATTTCACGTAGATATGACGATTAAATTAAATATACTAAATTTCAGATGGCTGATCATTGGATAAAATATGTGAGACGATTTGATCGATTATTCGAAGATGCACTACGGTTAGCTATAAAAGCCACTATGCAAAATATGTACAAATGTGTACATGGCGATGGTAAGTAGTTCTAATATTTGATATAAATACAAGTACTAATTGAGATAATTTCAAAACAATATATTTGTTTCAGGTACAATGGCTCCGTCTCCTCTGATAAAAATGAGTTTATATTTAACTGATAAAAACATTACATACGAGCCAAACAACAGTGAAATAAGGGAAACTTTTAATACTATTCTTGAAGAAATTATTCATTTGACTGGCACTGTTCCAAGATTGTATGAGAAGTTCGGACTTCCTGCTGGTGGCCTCAAAAAATTTAAAGACGTTATTCAGACAGACGGAGATTGCAATAAGTTGCAGTCATTAATTGATGCAGGTAATCGGTTTATAATATAGGATAGCATTACATATATATTAGATCATTTATAAATGGATAGATATATATTTACAAAGTCACAAATAAATGTAGATAAAAAAAAATATTTTTCTTAAGAATATACAGTGAAATAATTAATATTTTATTTGAATGCTTCAGAAATAGAGTATAATATTGATCGATTAAATGAGCACATACTAATGTGGAATCCATATTCGCACATTTGGAAAGTCAATAAAGAGACGTTTATGCATAAATATCGCGAAGAAAACCATAAGGCGTCTGATTTTGATGAACTCATCATAAGCTATAATAATCTCGCCAATACCGTACAAGTACAAGAAACAATAAATCAGGTCACTTGAACAGTTGATAGTTTAATTTATTTTTTTTAAATTTTATTACATCGAATAATTAAAAACTTTATCAATACAATTTCAGATTCACTTCATTACGCTTAACTCTAGCGAGCTTAAAAAATCAATAATAGCCCATTGTCTAGATTGGCAAACAAAATTGGGAGAATTGCTACGAAAAATAACAGAAAGTGATATTGATGTCGTTTACGCATATATTGATAGAAGTGGCGTAGAAGCAATGACTGTGCGTATATTTTAAGACAGTAAGTATATTTTGAATCGTATATGTATAATTACGTTTAGAATTTTTTTAATTTCAGATGCCCTCTGATTTGAAAGAACTAGCGTCAGCAATAGCAACATATGAACGTCTGCTAACCGAAATACCAGTAGTGGAAAAAACCTTTCCACCTATAACAGATAAAATGATAACACTTGGTAAGGGCGTAATTTATTGCATGTATTTATGGAGAGAGAAGAGACTCTCATATCCATTTAAATCTGAAACAATTACCTATAATTTAGGTGTTTTATACAAATTGATTTACTATGATTTTTAAGTATTTTCATACAATTTCTGGAGATAAATCCATATTATATTTGGAGATGGCCATATTTTTCATACAATTATTTTTACAGCTAAATTTGAAGTTGAAGTCGGTTCAGACATGTCGAGTCGACATGAGAACATACCTTTATCTTGGACCGAGTATCTTGCACTTTTAGAAGAAGCTAAAAAGGCACTAGAAGCAAATAAAGATAAATTTAAAACGGAATTATTAGAAAGAGCTGAGGTATATATAAATTTAAAAATGTAAATTACTTATGTTGTTTTTTATCCAAGTGTGATTTATATCAAATGTTACCTATATACAAATAATAATAATGACTATCATGTTAATTTTATAAAAATAGTGTACCTATTATTTTTTGTATAGTGTTAATATTTTTAATTTTATAAAAATAGTGTACCTAGTATTTTTTGTTTAGTGCTTAATGCCAGATAGTAATAACCTTATTTAGCTTCACACTTTATGCCACATAACGCATAGAAAAAAGTATTAAGACTGTCCATTCTTCACTTTCCATCCAAATTTATGACAATGCGAGTCGAGTGGCGAAACTCAAGGCCTTACGTTGAGAGCGAGGAAATAAAGTATATAATAAGTATATAATTTATTTTCCCCAGTGAATATAGAATCCACATACAAATTCTCAGATTCGTTCAATATCAGAACTGTTTAATGTTTTATTTATTTACAATTATCTGATATTCAAGCGCTCACTTATGTCAAATAATTATCATTTTGACCTTATGAGCTTTCTGACTTTATGAGCTACCTTAATAAAGTCGTATTAAATATACTAACCGTGGGTTCTATTTGGTAGCCCTATGTTGTAATAAGTAGATAATCTACATTTATAACTATAGCCTAGTGTGTATGTAGGTTTTCAAAGAAGCCGCGAAAGATTTTTGTGAAGATTTCTATAAAACCGCCCCGTGTGGTTCTGATGTATCTGGCAAAGATGCGTTAGCGCAGTTACAAGCTTTTAGAGAACAACTCAATGCACTCAGAGCTCAAGAGCAACAGATAAGAGATGGGCTTGCTGTATTTAATTTGACGTAATTTCTATCTCATACATATCTGTGCTAAATAATACATACATTTAAAATCTGCGAATTTATAATTAAATTTTAATTAAATTGTTTCTAGAACACCTGTGAATCTGGATTTACAAAAGATGGAGAAGGAATTAGAAAAGTTAGAAGAGGTATGGGGATTTGTGTTTCAATGGGAGGAATCATGGGAAAAATATAAAACTCAAACATTTTGGGAAATGGAAACAGATGAAATGGAGGACAATGTTATGTATCTATTTAGGTAATATAAATAGAGCCTCGTGTCATTTACTTATTTCTTAGTGAAATAGACAGTGATGAATTAAATATGAATGATTTTAGGAATTTTAATCGGCTCTCTCGTCAGCTTAAAGATAAAGGATGGGATATTATTGACACAACTCGTGTCAAAGTGGATGCTTTTCGGCGAACACTCCCTTTGATTGGAGACTTAAAAAATCCTTGCATGAGAGAACGCCATTGGGATAGAATAAAAGCTGTAATGGGCGTGTGAGTGTGATTATTATATTAAAATTATTGAATACATGTACATTTAATTTTTTATTTTCATTATAAATAATATACCTTTAAATTTATTGAATTAGTGAATTTGATCAAAATTCTGAAGAATTTAAGCTAGAATTGATAATGCGACTCAATTTCCAAGCGTATGCTGAAGACATCGCAGAAATATCTAACGCCGCAACAATGGAACTAAACATTGAAAACGGCCTCAAAGCCATCAGGGAAGTATGGAAAGCCACCACGTATGAAATGCAACATCATAGAGGAGAAATGTATAGAATAAAAAACGTAGAAGATGTTATGCAGGTTCATAAAGAAATATTTTTGTCCTCATAATTCCTGTTTTGATGAAAGTAAATTTGTCATTTTGCGTAAATTTTATCCTCCAATCCTACTTTTCCTATTTCTAAAGACTTAGCAGAAGAATTCAAAATCATGTTTAATACAGATAAAAGGAAAATAATTAAATATAAAGTCATTACCCAGAGCGTACAACAGATAGGTTGCCTGTGGTACGCAGACGGTGCAGTGCTTTCATCGTCAGAATTCTAGTTGCAGTCTTTGAAAGTTAGTGTGAAGATAATGGCATTTGAAAGAGACGAAGAAAGGACAGTATGCAACATTTTTAACAACCGAAAATTAGAACAAGTGAATGAGGTGGGAAGTATGTTAAGTAGAGATGGAAGATTAGGAAAGTATGTGGAAAGGCTACATTGTTACACCATGCTGTGCTGGTGTCAACGCTGCAGCAGCGAAACGTACACTTTCACAGAAGAAGAATGAAAGATAGATGAATGTGTGGAGATGCAGTCTCTTCGGAGGATAAACAGAGATACACAAAAAGGCATGTACTAGCGATGGTGTCTCAGTGAAAATGAAGAAAAACATGGTCAGGTGGTTTGGGCACGTTGAGAGAATGAGTGATTAAAAAATGGTAAAAAGATGAATGAAGCAAAAGCCAGTGGTAAGAGAAGTAGTGGCGAGATGTCAGTTAACCTTTAACTACACAATGTTGACGTAACTGGAGGAAGATCACGAAAAATGCATCAGGAATCCCAAAGGTCATGTATGGAGAGGTTAAGGAATGTAGACGAGTATGTAGAGACCGTAGCGTTTGGCGTTCTATTCTCTTTGGATATCGCGCTAGGCATAAAGCGTGTACTTATTCCCCAGATCGAGAAGTAATATCTCACATATAAAGCTTCCAACTGCATTTTGGTCCCACAATACACATTTGTTTTAGTTAATAAAAAAAATACTATATTTTACTCTCCTGTCCCACTAAGCCATGGTTTTTATATATATAGTTTCTTGAAGACCATCAAGTCCAACTCTCCTCTATGAAATCAACCAAATATGTAGAACCATTTATCAAAGAAGTTGATTATTGGGAAAAGTCGTTGGGATATGTAGCTGAGTGTATTGAGGTAATTTTACATTTTACAATTAACAATATGACCTAAATACTAGACTGATCATATAAATGTTGAATTATACGTACATATTATTTAAATATGAATGTTTTAATATAAAATTAATTTTATAAATAGATATCATTACAAGTGCAACGACGTTACTTGTACCTAGAGAGTATTTTTAGTGGCGAGGATATCAGAAAACAATTGCCAAATGAAGTGATAGTATTTGATGCTTTAACGACAGATTGGACAGAAGTTACTAGCAAGTACTGTATTTGTATAATAATAACAATATTCATTAATTTTAATGAGAAAGATATTTATTGTATGATTACTTTTAGTATGTTTGCGGGAACTAATGCCATAGAAGCATGTCTTTATAAGCCAGCTCCATATTTATTTAATAAGCTCAATACAATGGTCGATAATTTAGATGGCATATTAAGAGCTTTAGAAAAGTATCTAGAAACGAAGCGTCAACTATTTCCAAGATTTTATTTCATTTCAAATGATGATCTTTTAGAAATCTTAGGCAATTCAAAGAAACCACAACTGATTCAAGTACATTTAAAGAAATTGTTCGACAATGTAAATAAAATAAGAATTGATAAGGTATGTTTTGCTTATTTTACGGTTTCATATAATTAAGTATGATTTTATTTATGGACTTTTAGCATATAATATACAAAAATGCCAGCCCCGTCGATTTTTTAAAACAAACAATAGCCTAAACACTATTTTAATTCTAACTTATACAACAATCTAGAATCCACTCCACTCCACATTTCATAACTATGTTAACATCGTCCAATCTAAATTTGAACACCTCTCCACAAAATTTATTTGTTTTAATGTGTGAAATGATATAAACATTGCAATATTTCACTGTGTGCTAGTTGCGATTTTACGTCAAGCTTGTGACTAGTTAGCTGGACACTGAGAAATTAACCGATCAATTGCAATTTTGGGATAAAACTGACTAAAAATGTGATATGGGTATTCAATTCATTATTATTGTTGAGACTGATTCTGGTGAAAACTCATAATAATATTTGTGCTAATAATGATTGCTTAGAAACATGTTTAAAGGACTTTTTAAATATTTAGGTTTTGAATCAGATTCCTCAACATCTATATTGAGTTTAAACTCCATACCATAATTTTTCAAATATTGTCGTTCGGATTGTTCTATTAATTATATCAATTCTTTCCGTATTTAGGATTAGTATTATGATTGAATAATGCTGGTTCTGTTAATATTATTGATATTTTTTTTTTGCTGATCGTATTTTTTGCCGTGATTCGTGAAAACAATGCGTTGAACAATGATAAATTCGCGTCATAGTGTGCCCATCTGATCTCATAATTTGTATGGGTTAGTAAACACAATGTAGGGGCGTCATTTTAAGACTAGCTAATAATGACCAGCATATTTACATTATTTTTGTTTGTTATTAAGTAAGTAGAGGTATAATATAGTAAATATCGAGTGTACATAACTGTGTTATTCTTATATTCATATTTTTTTTATTATAAGGCAACATTATAATTATTAAATGTCACTGTCAAATATTCAAATTGTGCTCGCTGCCTGATTGCCGCTATTTGTTTACGTGCTTTTTCAAGTAAATATCGTTTAGTTTTACTAATAATATTGATACTTTGAAATATATTTGTAAGCGATGACTGAAGATATAGTAAAAAACTGTCATTATGTACCCTTAAGTAGTTTGGTGAGTAAATTTTTAAATAATTACGTGTAAACATAACCTATTTGATGTATTTGTTGTATAAAATTTGATATTTTTTCTTTTATTTCACATTTAAATTCTACAAATTCTAGCAAAAGGCTATGGACTTGTTAGAAAATCCTTACCGAGAACCAGATAAGCGATGTAAACGTAATCTTGTTCATTTACAAACTAACAGAAGTTTGTACGACTCGGAAAATAGAAGAAAAAAATGGAGAAATGCATTTCAGATGGCTATAAGACGTGCTATTTACTCTCACGACTGGGACCGACTTGTGTATTTATTGAAGAAGTCACCTATATGGGAACATGCACCTAATAGAGCTGATGAACTGCATATATATTTGAGAGTAAGTGGTTTTGTTCATTAAATACATTTATGTAAACAAATTAAAACAATAACTAAATTAAGAATCTTTACATAAGTTCTCTATTCTACTAGTATGCTACTAACAAAATATTGAAAAAGATGAATTTGAAACTTTATTTTAATATTAAATGTTCTGTAATTTAAACATGTTTTATATTTCCAGGCACTGACCATCTTGTTAATGTATCACCCATCAGCAAAGGCTCAGCTATTGTTAAATGATTATTTACATTTGGTTCTCTCTTGTCGCTCAGACCAAGATAAGAAGGCTGTATATAAATCATTATTGACTTTACAAGAAAAGATTTATGGCAGATAACTGTTATTATTAAAGTATTTATGTTTAGATATTAAGTTTTTAAGTATTAATATAAAATAATAATAAAAATAATTATTACAATTTTTACAAAATTGTGTGATTTGTACAATACAGCTGTATTGTTAGTTTGTGGCTGTGAAAGCTTTTTAGCTTTTTAGCTTAATTCCTTAAAATAAATTGTTGTATATATTAAAGAAGATAAATATTTTTAATTTAAATACTTTTTACTGTGCTTAATTTTGTTTTGCATTTTAATGTAAGTATTTGTATTGATGTCTTCAAGGTGTCTTGTTACTTAAATAATGTGATTATTCTTTCAGGAACTGTATATTTAGTATTAAAAATGTTAAAAACCGTTAAGAAAGTCTTTTTTTTATCTATGTTAAATTATTTACTATTTAGTTAAACTATTATAGAACCAATAAATTTACTTTGGACATAATTTTTACAGATAATATTATTTTTATTTGACTATGACCCTTGACATTAAATGTTTTAAATATTATTATTTAATACTTCTATTTTAGAATCCTGTTGGATTGCCAGTAGCTAAAGCAATGATGTCAGATGATGGGGAATGTATAGAATGGAAATATAATCTAGTGTTAGACGGTCCAGCTGAAATATGGCTGCTAGGTTTAGAGCACACTATGAGAGTTGTTTTGAGAGAGGTTAGTTATTTTGTAACAACTAAGCTAAGCTCATTTATTATTTTATTAACTCAACCTATTTATAATTTTGTGTATACACAAATATTTCTTCCAAATCGATTTAGTTGTTTAGGAGGAGAAGGATGTCAAACACATGTAAAGATAAATTCTTTGATTTGTAGATAGAATGATAAATAATATCTATTAATGGTTAATATTAAGTGTTTTGGTAAAATAACTTTATTGTGACAAGGATAGGGTGCGATAGACAGATTAATGCTAACAGAATTATGATAATTGTAGCAACTGATATTAACAAGGGCGGCTTTGAGAAAGTGTAAATATCAAAGAGAGCAATGGATTAACGACTGGCCAGGTCAGCTCGGAATCACAAGCAGTAAGGTAAATTCTTACAAGAAAATATTGTATTATGCTCCTCACATAACGCAATATATAACATATGTAAATCGATTTAAAAGTAATAATTTATTATCTTGGCCGTAATGGCGCAGTGGCATAGCGCCTGACTGTACGACCGACGGTTGTTGGTTCGATTCGCGTGAAGGAAGAATGAAATATTTTCTTTTTTTTTCGCTCTGGTACCAAGGCAACGCGCGGCGTTGAGTTCCGCCACTCAATACGCAATGTGTCGGAATGCAAATAGAGTGGTTTAACACGAGGTTCTTTCTGCCTGTCCATCAGGACATATCAAGGTGTGAGGAAATAGCGTGAGGCTAAAAAAAATTTGGTAACCAGACTAGGCAAAGTTGCCAGTCGAACTAAGTTAAAAACTATTACCAGATTCAATGGACATCTGATTGCACTCGAACGTTATGTCGTTGTGAAATTATGAAGGAAAAAAAACCGTTGAAAAGGTTGCGTAAAAAGCAAAATGAGATTCTAGCCACATTACAATCTATGTCTAGGAAGGAGATATCTAAGATATTGAGATGTAAAGTGAATGCGTTGTGTGTTATTGAAATACATTCTAGGGATACTGTGGATAGGATGTATAAGTTGGGTTAGTTTTGGTTGATACCACGTTTAATTTTAGTTTGTTTTTTTTTTTGACGTTGTTGTTAATTGATGATATGATTTAGAGGTCCCAATTGTTGTTTATGAATCTAAATAAATAATATATTCTATAGAACGCACTATTCCTATATATAACCAAATATACCGTCTATCAAAAAAGGTAATATAGATAATAAAAGGTTATATAAATATTAATGTAGATAATTATAATATCTAATGTAAAATACGACCACAGGCTGTATGTCGGTAACGGCGTTTGAATGGTTCTCCCAGTTAAAGTTCTATTGGGACCGGGAAAGAGAAGACTGCTATATACGACAAACTAACACTAATTCTGTCTACACATATGAATATATTGGCAATTCTGGACGTTTGGTGATTACGCCTTTAACTGATAGGTAGTGACATTTTTGTATATTTATTTTATACTCTATTTAGTGAGGACTATTACGTGACGATTGTGGGTTTCATAGTCATGAAGCAGAATGATTAATATTTCAATTATTTTAATTTCGCCACTTTGGTAGACAAAAAATTTAAATATGATCTATTTAGTTACATAATATACCATTTATGATAAGATTTTGATTCATGAATGTAAACAGATGTTACATAACACTCACAACTGCACTCCACCTATTCCGTGGGGGAAGTCCCCAAGGCCCGGCCGGTACTGGCAAGACGGAGACCACCAAGGACCTTGGCAGGGCGCTGGCACGATGGGTGGTCGTCACCAATTGTTCTGATGGACTCGATTACAAGAGCATGGCTAAGTGTTTTGCAGGTTACTTCCCATTTTGTAAGGATATGATAGGCTTAATTTGCATATATGTATATATTATTTACAGCTACTTATTTCCTTTGAAAGTCTCAAATTAAACTAATTCTTATTTGAATGACGTATGTATAGCTTTTTCTTATTTTTTTATTATGATGATTGTCAGTTTGATCCCCACTCAAAGGAATGTTTTTTTATTTCCCTACTTTACTATACGACAAAGTGCGACGTTGAGTTCCGCCTTTAATTTATCCAAATTACTTTTTTCAAGGGGTAAAGCGAGAAGGTATAAAAATATTATATGTTTAAAGGTAGGCAGTGACCTAGGGTCAAGTCACTCCGCTCTACATTCTCCGTATGAAATTTGAAATTGACCGTGTTTATTGAAATGGGTAGCGGTTACAGCTAGACGGCGTCATTTGTCATATATATATATATATATATATATATAT
The DNA here is from genome assembly GCA_037127375.1 of Dione juno. NCBI lineage: Eukaryota > Metazoa > Arthropoda > Insecta > Lepidoptera > Nymphalidae > Dione > Dione juno. The sequence goes on along the minus strand of JAXRJS010000014.1, from coordinate 14,338,865 downwards.
ATATATATATATATATATATATATATATATATATATATATATATATATATATATATATATATATATATATATATATATATATATATATATATATATATATATATATATATATATATATATATATATATATATATATATATATATATATATATATATATATATATATATATATATATATATATATATATATATATAATCCACTAGGCATAGCTCAAAGTGGTTGCTGGGGTTGTTTCGACGAGTTCAATCGTATCAACATAGAAGTGCTGTCAGTGGTGGCGCAGCAAATACTTGCCGTTCTTCTGGCGCTCTCACTTAACATGAAACGATTTGTTTTCGAAGGATCCGATATTAAATTAGATGGGAATTGTGGAATTTTTATTACCATGAATCCTGGGTAAATTAATCTTTTTGTCATGATTTTTCCTATAGGTATGTGATATTTTTTCCTTGTTAACTATACAAATTATAATATTACTATGAAAATTTTAATATAAGTATAGATACTACAATATTGTTTCGCTGAATAAGAACCCAAAGCGCGTTTTAACCATGCCCCATAAAGAATACTTAAAAAATATTATAACAGCGACATATTTGTTATATATTTCAGTTACGCCGGTCGTACGGAGCTACCAGATAATTTAAAATCCATGTTCCGACCTATCGCTATGTGCATACCTGACTCGCTTATCATAGCGGAAAACACGTTGTTCTCTGATGGGTTCACTGCTTATAAAATAAATGCGAAAAAGGTACCTAATTTATTATGTTCTTTTCTACTAACAAGGGAAACTAGCGAGTGAAAATTAATTCCCTCCCTGGTTGATTTAAGACATTTTTTATTTTACGAAATTGCACTGTCTCGTCTTGTCTTGTCGAGTAATATTTATGAATGTTCTAATAATATTTGTGAACTACTGGACGGTTGTATATGCTTACAGTGTATCTAGCGTATAATGTATTTTTGAGTTTGAAGATTGGAATACCTCATGCTAAATCATGGCTCTTCCTTATATATATATATATATATATATATATATATATATATATATATATATATATATATATATATATATATATATATATATATATATATATGTATATATATATATATATATATATATATATATATATATATATATATATATATATATATATATATATATATATATATATATATATATATATATATATATATATATATATATATATATATATATATATATATATATATATATATATATATATATATATATATATATATATATATATATATATATATATATATATATATATAAAGTGATGGCCACACAAACAAAATTGAGCTAACAAATGACTCAAGAAATGAATGTCATAGAGCAGTGGAACAGTGTTTAATCATTCAATCATTTTCAATAGTACTTTATTAAGTTGAAATAATAACCTTTTCACGTTTCAAATAAAAAAAAAACAGGTATTCACACTCTACCAACTGGCAATGCAGCAGCTTTCTAAACAGGATCACTATGATTTCGGTCTGAGGTCTATGGTCGCTTTGCTTAGGTACGCCGGCGTTAAACGACGCGCTTACCCCAATTTACCTGAGCAAGAGGTAATTTTTTATCTATATTTATATAGGAATTAGGAAAGGTAAGATATAGGTTTGTATTGACAGAGGTCATCGTAGCGAGCTGGGTCAGATTCTGACTTTAAACACGATGATAATTATCCGCTTCACATTATCTTTGAATCTAAGGCATAGTAACAACGTCTAATATCGTTTTATCGTTAAAAAATAAAACAAGGCTATTATGGCGCAGTATGGTGTCTAACCTGACCTGACACCTCGGGAAAACGTATTATTTTACACACAATACGAATGTTATCTGTTCCTGTATTCTGTTTTGGAAAAAATGGAAGAAAGCTAGAACATTATTATATAGTTTTGGTTTTAAACTTTAGTTTTTTTTTAGCTTTAGTTTGTTTATTTATTATTATGAGTTTATTATGTATTATACAGATGGTAATCCTAGCCATGCGTGACATGAACGTGGCCCGCTTAACAGCCAAAGACGTACCACTCTTCGACGGCATCATGAGAGATATATTCCCGGATGTAGAGATACCGACTTTAGATTACGACATGCTGGAGACGGCTATCTCGGCTGAGATGAAACTGCTCACTTTGCAACCTGTGAAGGCAGCGTTGCACAAAGTCATACAAACTTATGAGACCAAAGTAAGTAAGAATTGTACTTATTTTGGACTTTTGGTAGAAAACCGATATAGATGTGATCGCAATGAACCTTATGAGGATTTTAGATTCAAATCGAAGAAAAAAGTAGTAGCTTGGTAATTGCTTAAGTACCTACTTATACATGTTTGTAACTGACATTTTTTACTAGATTTTTATTTGATATTTTTTATTTGAGCTCCTTAGACATAGTATATTTGGAAAAAAAAAAATCCAAACAAAATTTATATCGTACACGGCAGTTAGCAGCTTTCTTTACTCAGAGGAATATAGTTAGCAATAGAGTTTCAGCGAAATCAAAAAAATAATATTTTGATCTTTTTTTGCGTCCATAAACTAATTATACAATATACTCAAATTAACAAAATACCTATTTGGTAAAAAGTTGTTTTAAATTTAAAAATAGGGTTATTGATACAACTATTCCATTCGATATTCCCAGAATTCCAGACACTCCAGTATTTTGCTAGGCGATACAAACACTGCCAAAACTGTCTCTTGGAAAATGTTAGCGGCAACCCTCAGTAGGTTGCACAGGGAGAAGGTACCGGGGTTCGAAAACGTGCAGGTGTATCCGATGAATCCGAAATCATTGACATTGGGCGAGTTGTATGGGGAATACAACCTTGCTACGGGGGAGTGGAAAGATGGCGTTCTGTCATCTATTATGAGGACTACTTGTCAAGGTATTTTTTTAATAGAGTGGGCAAATTAATTATTTAATTAAAAAACTGATGGTGAGCGAATGAGTGGTGAAGTGAGTGAGTGAATGAGTAAGCGAAGTGAGTGAAGAACAAACATTATTAGAATTCGGGGGAAAGTGTTATTATTCGTTTACATTTTGCTTAAAATTACGAATACATGGTTTAGGCTTTCTTTTAAAAAGTAATTCTTTTCTTACATATAACAATGATCGAGATTCAATCCATGACATACAAATTATTATACGTAGTATAAAAATAGTTTTAGTAGAACACACAGAGCTAAGAAGATAAGAAAATGGAAAAGAAAGAAAGAGAGAGTGAGAGAGAATATTATGGATACGTATTACGGATATTACGGATACGATTATGGATATTATGGATACTTAGTTCGAACTTATTTTAATATTGATTTTTTTGACATATTACAAAAATCTTTTAGTAATATGTCAAAAAAGAAACAAAGAAAGTATGAAATGAAAAATGGCGGTAGATATAGATACTAGGTTCTAACTGCTTATACTGCTGTATATAAATATATCAGAGGCTTGATTTTTATATAAAATTCCCAGATGAATCGCCAGATCAAAAATGGATTATATTCGATGGTCCTGTTGACGCTGTGTGGATTGAGAATCTTAATTCTGTGATGGACGATAATAAGCTACTTACTTTAGTTAATAGCGAAAGGATATCTATGCCTTCTCAGGTATGCATTTTAATTATATAAACAAAATAGTATGATATTTGGCTTGGTTTTTAGTTTCGTGTACCCAAATGTATACTATTAAACCAGTTATAGAGTTTGATTTAAAATGGAAGGAACATACATATTAAATAACTTAATTTAAATTTAAATTTAATTTAAAATAAATATCATCTTGAGGTTAATATAAAGTAAGATTGAAATAAATGATTTCTATAATAAGTTTAAAAAAATATATTTTATTCCCGTTCTCGTGTAAGTTCTAAATATTGTCTTCGACCGGTGCTCTCTTATACTCGCACAGGAACCTATAACCAAAATACCAGCTTTTGCAACCAAATGGCTATGCGTTGTAAAAACAACACCTCACTTCCAAGGGTAGAACAATTAGGAGCCTGTTCACTTTAAATCACTTTATTTTCACTTTTACACTTAAAATTAGCACTTTCACACTAAAGCACTATAGCACTATTGATTTCGAGTTGGTAATGGTCTCACAACGTTACAAAAACAAACTAGCATTCTGTTTTTTTGAGCTTACATACAACAAAATTCCCTCTACAACACTGAAAAGTATCTCATTTGTTCCATATAAAATATATTAGCAAGTTTTGTTTCTAACTTATTAAAGAAATATTTATTTTATTAACATGTGTGTGTTTATTTTTAATTTATAATACATAATATTTTCAGTAAAGGTACTTAATTTGTCTTATAGTTGTAATTTTCAACCATATTAGTACTTAATATACAATCATAATCTTCTTCTCTGTTTATTTCTTATCTTTTCTTTTCTTTATCTTCTCTTTATTTGAACAATTCATACTAAGTGTCACATTTCATTTTGAATAGTTATAGTAATATTTCTTTTATTTTTAAATTATAATATTACTACCGCTAACAGTTGCCTGTTAGATAGTTTGAATACTCTTATGGAAACTTATTATATACATATCTAGTAACAGATTTAATTATATCTTTACTGTTTACTAGGTCTCTCTTCTAATAGAAACCCTAGATTTGGCCGTAGCATCTCCAGCTACTGTATCACGTAATGGAATTGTATACAATGATTATAAAGATTGGGGTTGGTGGCCATTTGTCAACTCCTGGCTGGAGTCTATTACCGATCCTGAGTATAGGGAGATGGTATGTTTTATATAGACAATAAGTTTAAATGATCTGTACATATATTGGAAAGCTAAAGAATTTGTTCCTTTAAATCTCAGAAGGTTCGAATTATAAAAATAAACAATCAATCAAATTAATCGTTTCGCTATAACTTGCTATCGCCGCAGTTCGATATACGACGCTAACTTCTAATGTATGTTTTTTTCACAGCCAAAAACGAGTAAAAAAAATATTTAAAAAAAATATATATTAATTATTATTTGGATATAGAAAATTATACACAAATGGAATCAGAATTTCAAAAAAAGATTTCGTAATCGTCACTTAAATCGTCTTAATTAATAATAATATTTCACTACCTGTAGCTACGTCACCATTTCCAAAATATCCTAACACCAGTACTAGAGCTGAAAAGGCTACATCTAGTTGAAGGTCAAAGTGTGAAAGGTCAAGAGCTGACCGGCGTGAGGTCGCTGTGTCGCTTGCTAGGGCTGCTCCCGGCGCCCGGCCCGCCCTTAGCAGATCAAGAAGACAATGAATCACTGTCGAAAATGAGATTTTTGTTTGCGTTAGTGATGAAATTTTTTGACCTTTTCACATCTTTGGTTTTTTGAGACATCTTTGGTTGATGGGATTGTGGGTACCTAATGATCAGGACTTGGAATTTAAACACTAAAGTATATTTTTTTTATGATTGGTTGCTTGGAAAATTACAGATACAAAGCTAAAGAACAAAATATAACGATAGAAATAGATGTTCATTCCATGCGATACATTAAGACGTTCAGTCTCGCCATTCACGACTCTTGAATTAGGGGCAGAAAGCGGAGTCTACACAATGTTCTCTTGGCTTACCCTGCTACGGAGGATAAAAAGTGAAGCTAAAATAATCTTGAATAATAATCTTTAATTTACCTGTATAATACTTTATGGCTTATAGACTAATTTGGTCAGTCTGCGCCACATTAGAAGAGGAATCTCGAAGGAAACTTGACAATTGGATAAGAGAGCATGAAGGCATCTTCCCTTTAAAGGATACGGTCTACGATTACTATGTGGACGAACGATTGAGACAGTTCAAGCCTTGGGAGGATAAATTACCTGATAATTGGAAATTTAATCCTAGGTAAGGATAATTTGACATTTGTATTTGTGGCGTTGAGTTCCGCGTAATTGGACGATGTTCCATCTATACTGCTAAATGCAGGAAAAAGCGTGAAGCAGAAATAAATAAATAAGCTATTTATTTATGTCCACGCTATTTCTCGAATATAGCATGGTAGGTGTCTACCGTCTAGAGAAAACCCAGTGTTAAGACACTCCATTCCCCACACACCGCCCAAGAGACATAGAACGTTGAGTGGTGGAAATCAAAATGTGAAGTTGTTTGTTTTTTTTTTTATTCATGTATTTTGTTCTTCTAGTTATTAGTGAATGTTTTGTGGGTTGATTGGCTTTAGGATTCGCCATTCAGTAATTTTTAATAATAATTTCGGTGGGTAAAAAGTAAAGTTAAGTGACATTGCTCTAGATTTTCTTTGCGTAACATTTATAATTACTTCCAATATAAGCGTATTTATTGAGGATCCTAGTTTTGATTCATTATTTTCAATTATAACACGATTTTAGTCTAATGTTTTTAATTTTTAAATACATCCTTATAGTCTCGGCTTCCACAACATCCTGGTGCCTACAGTAGAGTTCATTAGAGTGCAAATGGTGGGCCTGGAGGTGGTGAGGGCAGGTCACGGCATTCTGGTCGGTGGGTCCACTGGTACTGGCAAAACTTGCTTATTGCAAGGCACATTAGACAGCTTGGACCGAGATCGGTAAGCTTAAATGACTTTAACAAGGTTATCGTCAAGAAAGACTTCTCAGAAAAAGTAAAAAATTGTTATATAATTTTAAAAAAATATTTGAATACGTTAATATTGAGACACACATCGCGTTCTTTAGTTTCGTTCGTCAAATTTCATATTATTACATACGAGTTTAGATTTTGTGTTGTGGAGGAATGAAAATAATATTAAATTTAATAATTGTAAATATAAAAACTATATCTGCATATATGATGTATATAAGGCATTGCCGTCGGGAACATGATCAGTTTTGGAATTTAAAAAAAAAATCAAATAAGAATAACCAATGCAATAAATATAATTTTAGATATAGCACGCAAATAATCAACATGTCCGCGCAAACCACGGCGGCCAACGTCCAAGACATCATAGAGGCGAGGCTCGAGAAGAGAACCAAAGGGAACTATGTGCCGGCCGGCGGTAAGTACAATACCTATATATATATATAAAACCTATATATATATGTATATGTATATGTATATGTATATGTATATGTATATGTATATATATATATATATATATATATATATATATATATATATATATATATATATATATATATATATATATATATATATATATATATATATGTGTGTTTATATATATATATATATATATATATATGTTTATATATATATATATATATATATATATATATATATATATATATATATATATATATATATATATATATATATATATATATATATATATATATATATATATATATAAATAATTATTTATTATTATTTTTAATATTTGGTTAATTTCGTCTTCCGGTTTAAAGTGATTGCTTTATTTTTTGTTTGTCCTGCTAGAGCGGCAAAATGAAAATGTTTTTTTTTATCTGATTGGGGAACTGAAGGAACCTATTACTGTAATGTTTACAGGAAAACGCTGACTCCCAGTCCTCTTTGACGATCCAATTGTATAGTATTTATATTTTATGTTTTAATATTTGCTTTACTTTAGTGATTATTAAAAAAGACACAAAATTAAATAATAAAAAAATATATATTAACTTTCTTATGTATTCATAAAATGTAGGCAAGCGAATGATAGCGTTCATGGATGACATCAACATGCCGGTGCGCGACGAGTACGGGTCGCAGCCGCCGCTGGAGCTGGTGCGGCTCTGGTACGACTACGGGTACTGGTTCGACAGGCAGAAGCAGTGGAGGAAGAATGTCAAGGTTGCCAATAATGTTTATTTATCTTTACTGCAAACATATTTAACTTGTCTTAAGACAAAATCTCCATAATTACTATAATTCATTAATAAAATCTTTTGTTAGATTTAATTGGAACTATCATCACTAGACCAAGTAATTAGATTACTTGCATACTAAATGCAAATGACCTAACTCAAATATTTGAGATTTGTGGTCAAGAATCATAGAGTGAATATTAAAGAATAATCCGTCCGTATATGTGTGAAATCGTAAATGTGCTTGTAATGGCCTAATTGTGTAAATAATATTTGGTTTTGATTTTCAAAGTACTCTAGTTTGTTTGGTTAGTCGTGCTAACCTAAGTAACTACTATTACCAATTGAAAAAATATATACTTCCGCTCATAGTCCATTTGTATAGGAAGGCTATACTTACAAAATCACACAACGTTAATCAATTATTATAGCACATTAATCACTTTGATATAGGTCACTTATATGCTAGTGTGAATATAAATTTCGTTATACACTCTAGGATATGGTACTCTGCGGTGCAGCAGGACCTCCTGGGGGAGCTCGTTCTCCCCTTCCTCCTCGCTTACTCTCTTGCTTCCACGCCTTCTTCCTGCCGCCTCCCACTCAGCAACAGTTGATCAAGATATTCGGTACAATGCTCTCTCAGCATCTGCAAGAGTTTGATGAAGAGACTAAAACAATTGGTAGGTTTTGAACTGTGTATATAGAACTTTCACTTTTTTGTGCAGCTGTGTCGACATAGGAAGCCTTTTTAACACATTTCTCTGATGTCAACGCCGCTTTGGTCTTACGACTGAGAATTCCCTAGTGATAGAGAACAATTATAGCTTTTTAAACTTTAAAAAACAATTATAATTTATATACAAATGTGAATGCCTAATAAATTGTGTTTTAGGTAAAATTGTTATGACAGCTACTATTGATATGTTCAATAACATAGTGGCTAAGTTGCTGCCGACACCCAGTAAGATGCACTACCTCTTCAATTTGAGAGATATATCTAAAATATTTCAGGTAAGACAGACGTTTAATTCTATACTCTATGTAAATATATGAATTAAAATCATATGTATTCTTATTTACTTAAAAATATTTAAGTCAAATGTTTTATAATTATTATTGTTGGAAATAGTTTTTTTGTTTTTTGTTTACACTATTTTTTTTGCTAACTGTACCTTGTCACCACAATAGGGCCGATGTGTACATTTACCAGTTGCCTAATTGATATAAATCTTTGTATTTAAATATTGAATATAATAGCTAAATCAAGCTAAAGCAAGTAAATAATTTCAGGGCCTGTTAAGAAGTAACAAGGATTATCAAAATACCAAGCCCCGCTTCCTTAGACTGTGGGTGCACGAGTGTTTCAGAGTGTTTAGTGACCGTCTTACTGAGGATAAGTAAGTGTAATTAATATATATATATCTTCTTCCACCTAGCATTATCCCAGCCTATTGCCAGGGTCTGCTTTCCTACTCAGTCTACTCCACTTTGCACGGTCTTGAGCATCCTCAGTGGTTAGTCCATTGGCTTTCATGTCGTGCGTCACGACGTCCAGCCATCGCTTCCTTGGGCGTCCGGGGGTCTTACTCCAGGGACAGACATATCAAGACATATATATATATATATATATATATATATATATATATATATATATATATATATATATATATATATATATATATATATATACATATATATGATCTCTTCCGTTTCTGAGTACCTGAGTACGGTCATAGTTACCTCCACCATAGGAGTGTAGGGGAAGCACTTTGAGAGGATTTCCTGAAATTCCAACGGTTTTATAGTCTACGCAATTGCGGGTCATCGGTATTCTTTAATATAAAAGTGAATAATTTAGGAAAATCAGGACATTCTTCTAATTTCATATAATAACAATAACATTTAATTTATGTAAAAAGTGAGGGCTAATATTGTAAATACTCCTTATCCTTATTTTATAATTAAGTGATCTGGAGCTGATTAAAATAAGTTAAAAAACAAATGTATTATAAATACATACATAAATTCAAGCATTATAGTATAGTAATATATATATATTATGTATACCGTCATATACAGTGCTTGTCGCCGATTAATACATATCGAGCTATATCAAAATTCGGTCATGCTTATAACAAATTTAAATTTATTATTATTTATTTCGAAAATGCTTAAACTCAACGGTTTTGAGTTCGATTCCCACGTGAGGAAATGAATTATTCTCATTTCCTCGCTATGGTAACAAGACAAAGCGCATTGAGTTCTGCCGCTCAACACGCCTGTGTACTTAATATCACAGAAACCGGGTGGAAAGTTTGGGGAACGGAGTCTCTTAACATTAGGTTGCTTCTGCCCACCCTGCCATATGCGGGAAATAGCGTGAAACATTTTTTTTTCCTAAAAAAAAATATCCAAATATTATTCCTATGAAATACTTTAATATAATATCTGTTGTCTACGCAGAGATCGTGACTGGTTCATGAATCACATGGGTGATATGCTCGGGAAACATTTCGAGCTTACTTTCCACGCTCTCTGCCCGTCCAAGAGTGCGCCCATTTTCGGACATTTTCTCAATCCCTTTGAAGTGTACGATGATTTGAACGATCCTGTTGCACTGAGAAGGTAATATCAACTGTTCATTATTATTGTAATATTTAAAATTATTTTGTCCATGTCGTTCTAAATACCTTATGTAGATCGATTATTGTATATATATTATTGTATATGTTAGTGTTTTCTAAGCAAGCAAGGAAATTTTATTTAGATTTATATTAATAACCACTGGCCCGAGGTAGCAACAAGCTTTTGCAAGCTCTCGCAAGCCAAGCTTGCCAAGCTTTGCCAAGCCAAGCACCCCGCTTACTAGCCTACCCTAGCTTTGCCAAGCCTATAAATGCAATATAAAATATTGTCGTAGATATATAACAAATCAACTAGAAGAATACAACAGTTGTCCAGGTGTTGTTAAAATGGATCTGGTGTTGTTCAAAGACGCGATAGAGCATATTTGTCGTATCGTGAGAGTAATATCTCAACAGCGCGGTCATATGTTGTGCGTTGGGGTTGGTAAGTTACGTATATATTTTTTTTAAGTTTTTAATAAATTGAACAAAAAATCTTGTAAAAATAAAAAAAACTTAAATCATTTCAGTAATTTAATTAAGTAATAGTAATTTAGTTAATTAATTAATTTATGGATTTAAGAATCTAGTTAGTGTTCAAGAATTAAGAAAATGCTTTTAAGTGTGTAAGGGTATTAGTAATTGCTTAAATCCAAATATCTCTTAAGATATTTTGGTTTCGCGTTTCCTAATAAAATTTTAATAATGTTCCCCATTTAATAAAAGTTTCATATTTATATATAAATAATTTCTTTAAAGGATTTGAATCCGTAGTCCAAGAGCGAGACTATTGTTAGATTATTATTTTAAATACTTTTCCTCATTTTAACATTTGTCACACATCCCTCTCCCTCAGGTGGTTCCGGACGACAAAGTTTGACTCGTATAGCGTCTTACATTAGCGAATGTAACTCTTTCCAAGTTGTAGTCACCAAGACATATGGTATTAAGGACTTTAGAGAAGATTTGAAGGTTTATGTTATTTCAGTGTTATATGAAATTAGCAAGAAGAACCCAATAATAATTTTATTACAACAAAATATATATATATATATAAAACATAATTATATCAATTACCTCTTGGAAACTGTCCAAGCTCTGTAGCTAATAAGGCTATAAGTTCTTATTTAGCTGGGTCAAAATAAGTTTTACGACCTAACCTTTGGAACAATTTACTTTTATTTGGAAAATAAATAATATTATAATAATATAAATAGAGTGACTATATTTAACCCATATTGAAATTTTCTCCACTTAAAGGTCCTCTACACCAGTTGCGGTGTCGATACAAAGAAAACGACATTCATTTTCTGCGACACTCAAATAGTAGAAGAAACGTTTACGGAAATCGTTAATAATTTACTAAGTAGTGGTGAAGTCACTAATTTGTATAAGGCTGATGAGTTTGAAGATGTTAGTATGACTGATTGTCTAATACAATATATTCTTCTTATGTAAATAATTTATATATTTTAAATATATTTTTTTTTATCCTGTCGCGTTATCCTAGCGAAAACTTGTCAAGAGCAAGCCTTCAGGAGCAAGTCAACTTCTGGAAGTGCACTTCTCCACTCTTTACCCAAAATCGAGACATCGAGAAGATAAATAGTTCGAAATTAATTATTTTGTGGAACCGAACCCACAACCAAGACCAAACTGACCAAAAAAACTGAGACGTTGATGATGCCCGAGGGTTCAGGAGTGCAGGCAGTGTTTACAGTCAGATCCTGTCCTATTGCACCACAATAACCTGGAATTCACTATATAATAAATATAATTCTTGTAATTTAAATACATTTTACTTTTCTCTACTAAACAGATAAAACAAGCTCTAGAGAAACCAATGAAAACCGCAAATTTATTACAAACAGCGGAATCCGTTTACTTATTTTTAGTGGAACGTGTGAGAGCTAATTTGCATATTGTACTGTGCTTTAGCCCTATTGGAGATGAATTTAGGTAATTTAACTTCTTAGATATTCTTTATATATATTTAATGTTTATTGGAAATAGAAATAATTGTTACGGTAGTTTAATTATAATTTAATATTGATGTAAATTCTAAATATATTTAGCCAAAATTCAAAAGGCCATTATGACAATACGTAGTTTACGAAGTAGGCTTTTAATTTTTTTTTAAATAAATCGTATAAACGTAAAGGACTTACTTTTAGGATTAAGACAAGTAACTTGCTAACTCACAGCAGCTAGAGAATAAAAGTTATCAAACCCTACCTGTAAAATATTCTTCCGCTATTTTCAGAAATCGAATTCGACAATACCCAGCTCTCATCAACGCGACGACCACTAATTGGTTTTTAGAGTGGCCGAGGGAAGCATTGCTAGAAGTGGCGTATAAGTTTCTAGAAGGAGTAGAATTACTTGCGTCCATCACTGGTCAGAGAGTAAGTGTTCACTCAGCACGCAATATCTCTCGAGGCGGAAAGTGAGGAACGAAGTGTCTTAGCCCACGCTTCTCTCCGCCTATCCTGCTACATTCGGGATGAAACTATAAAAAAAATCACCACACGTGTACTACTACATGTCGTACCCTTCTTCGTATTTTCTCATTTGTGTCACTTTTGGCAGAGTAGTAGTGGTCAGCATGCTATCTAAGCTGGTTGGCTATGTCTCCCTGTGTGACGTCATCCTGGTGCACTCATGACATATACATGAGTACACCCATTAGTGACTTCATTTGATCCGTCCATCGCATTGGAGACCCACCGCGTGGTCTAGTACCTTCTACCTTGCCTTGGACAACAAGACGTTCAAACATGATTCCGTCTCGAGAAGTAGGCCAAACAGCTTTAGTATGCTGAGTACCGTGTATGAGATGCCGAGCTCATTTAATAGATTTGGCCATATTGTAAAATAGCATGTCCAAGTGCAATTTAGCAAGTGAAATTAAAATCACAAAACTTTAAAATATTTTATAAAACATATAAAAGCTTAAACGTACCCTCTCTTTTGCATACCGTCCAAGTATTCCAGAGGAGCGGGTTTGAATCTCGCTATATACATTATTTATGCTGAATCTCTCATTTTAACCAAGGTACGGAGAAAAGAATCACTAATAGATAGTAGAGAGGACTCAATGCGAGCGTCGGTGGCCTCCATCATGTCACTAATACATTCATCAGTGGGACAGTACTCTGTCAAAATGTGGAGGGAGATGAGGAGGACTAATTATGTTACACCCACCAATTATCTTGAACTTGTTTCAGGATATAAAGAGTTAGTTTGTATTTATTATATTTTTTAACTCAGTAGGTGATATTAGTTTTAGGGACGTTTTTCCTGAAATAAGTTAGTCGATAAAGGGTCTATTATAATGGTTAATACATAATGTGTTATTTAAATGAATAAAAATCAAGAGGACCGTCGTGGCGCAGAGGCACAGCGTCTGCCTGTAAACGCGACAGTTTGTTAGTTCGATTCCCACACGGGGAGAATGAATTATTTTCATTTTCTTCGCTCTGGTAACAATACAAAGCGCGGCGTTTAGTTCCGCCACTCAACACGCAATGCCTCGAAAGGCGGAAAGTGGGGGACGGAGTATCTTTATACTAGGTTCCCACGGTTCCTATGGTTGCCTCTGCCTACCATGCTATGTGCGGGATACAGCGTGAAGATTAAAAAAAAAAGTCAATTTTGAGATTTTTTATGATATTTGAATATTCAGTAAAACAATAAATAACCAAGAGCACATGCCAGCTAATTGTTATCAACTTGTTTAAAATGAATAACTCATTATATCCAGTTATTTGAAATCATTTTCATTTTCGCCTCATTCGCGACATTCAAAAGTTGGACAGAGATCAGGGTTCCTTCTGTTTATTCTACAATGCGGAAAACCGTAAAGCATTTTTTTTCTCTTTATAATATCATACTTACCTACATGTATAATTTAAATTTACAGCTATATAGTATATCGTATGTAATTAGGCTCATTCTTAAGTAATTTAATCTCATTCTTAAGTTACCAATTTGGTTATTCATTATAGAATGTTGAAAACTAAGAGAATTGAAATAGCGTTACAAGCGAATAAGCTCAGAAATGGTTTAGGAAAAGTAGAGGAGACGACGAAATTAGTTGGACAAATGTCAGAGGAATTAGCTACAGCTAAGGTAAATGAGTACAAGCAGTACATTAGCAATATACTTTTTCGGGATTATCAAATACAACCTGTTGTAAAGTTAATCTTCGTAGAGTAACTTTACAATAGGTTTCAATTTTAATATTAAATACCGGTTCGATTATGATTCTAGATTTCGATTTAACTGTTTGCAACTGAACAAAACAAATCGAATTATATTAAACACAGGTCCAAGTGGCGGAGTACACGGACCAGTGCATAGAGTACATGGGCGTGATCAACGTGCAGCAGCGCAACGCGGACGAGCAGCAGCGCAGCGTCGCCGCGCGCAGCAAGAAGACGCAGGAGGAGGAGGGCCAGTGCAAGAAGCTGGCCGACGCAGCCATGCGGGACCTCGCCAGCGCCATGCCCGCGCTGGAAGAGGCCGTCAAGGTAGGAGCCGAGGAGTAGAGCGTCGTATACTCGTATACAATATAATTTGTGGCAAATAATAATAAAATTGATTTTTAGTTTTATATGGGTATGGGTTTTGGTGGTTTGAAAATGATAAAATTTTTCATACAATGAAAATTTCTAAGAAATTTTATGATAAATAGGATTAAATATTTTAAAGTATATTATATTCATAGAACAATATTATTTAGGCTTTAGATGCTTTAAACAAGAAAGATATTACTGAGGTGAAATCTTACGCGAAACCACCGCAGAAAGTCGAGATGGTTCTTGAAGCAGTGCTTATTTTATTGCAAGTAAGTTACTATTTTTTTGTAATATTTTTTTCTTCTCTTAGTTAAATTAATTTATATACTCCTTACTATTATACTGTGTACTTTATTATTACTTATACTTTATTTTATATATCATTTTACATTGTCATTATGATCCTTGATTTCGTCTCGACAAACCGATTTAATCAAATTTCCTTTAAAAAGTAAATAACTTTAATTATTATATTTTTATTCAGAAAGAGCCAACATGGGCTGAAGCTAAACGACAGCTCGGTGACCAGTACTTCCTAGATAGATTACGGGATTTCGACAAAGATAATATAGCGGATAAAACGTTAAAGAAAATCGGTACATATACCGCGAAACCTGATTTTGATCCAGAAATAGTTGGCACAGTGTCTCTAGCTGCTAAGTCTTTGTGCCTTTGGGTTAGAGCTATTGAGAAGTATGGGAAAGTGTATAAGTAAGTGAATATTTAAAGAATTATTATATATTACCTTCTATTGTTGACTAAGGTTTTTTCAAAAACTCCTGACGTTTGGAGGAAGCTCTGGGTCTCTTGTTATCGTTAAAGTCTATTAAACTATGTACGAGTGAGCATATAGCTCTTTAATAATTTAGTAATACAGGATATATTTTGTTTGTTACCATAATTACATTATGCCATAACTATTAAATAGTTAATAGGTATTATAAAAGTGGGACCACATAGGACTGCCTACCTGACCTTTAAGTTAATAAATAAATTATTTTTATTTTCTCGCTCTGATGAGATATAACACGCAGTGCTTTGGGCGTAAAGTATATATGAGAACGAAGTATTGACTGTCGTTTCGCGGTATCTTCTCTGGAATGAAACAAACATAAGGTTGAAAAAAAATAATGTTATATATATGACTTTTAAACTATACTATATAGTTTTATTCCAACTCTAGAATAGTAAAACCTAAGAAAGAACGCTTAGAAGAAGCATTGGAATCATTACGAATGAAACAGCAAATATTAGCCGAGGCTCGAGCTAAGTTAAGAGAGCTGAGTGAAATGATAGCTCGTTTGCAAAAGGAGTACGACGAGAAGGTAGCTCAAAAGGAGGAGCTGGAAAGGAAGTCCAGGATGTTGCAGTTGAAATTGGAACGGGCAGAAGCTCTGATCACTGGGCTCTCAGGTGATATTTTGTTAAATATGTTTTTTAACTATTCCTTGGTAATTATAATTAAAAGGAGATATTTGCTTGAATTTTTTTTTCTTTTTTTTATGGAATGGGCTAAAACGAGAATTTAGGATAACGAGGATAGTCCATTCAAATGTAGTCGTATGTAACAATTTGGTTATCATAGTGGTTCAATTATCATTATTAACATTTAGGTGAACGTGAAAGATGGGAATTGACAGTGGAGCGTTTAGACAAAGAATTTGAGAATTTACCCGGCGATTGTCTCATTGCAACCGGTTTCGTCGCTTATCTCGGTCCTTTTGTTTCTGAATATCGTGAAGAGCTTATGGATGATTGGTTTAAAGAGGTAAGTATTGTCAAGCTTTTTTCCAGCTGGACGTCCTAATTCCTTCCCATGTAGTAGGGTACTCCACTCGATTTAGAGACCTCGTCTATTACATAGCGGGACTTAACGCCGAGCTTTGTCTTGCCCGAGTGTGGAAATGATTATGAGCCATTCCCTCTCAATTGTTAGATGTTAATTATTTTTTTAATTTCATTTTATTCAGTCCTTACATGAGTATAAAACACATACTCATACATATCAAAGTTACGTAAACGACGTATATGAGTAGCAATTACTACCTATTTAATCGTTTACAATTAATTTTCAGGGGATTATTACTAGTAAAAATGTAGCATTTTAAATGCGAAAATTTTTCTTAGTTCGTTAGCTCCGTTTCGTCGTTCCCGTCATTTTAGTTTGTAGAAAATTAGTTTGTTGTTTTTTGAAACATTTACAAGTACAACATAATGTATTGGAATTTTATATTTCTACAAGTAATTATTTCAGGTATTCAATGAAACTTTACCAGTCACTATGGAATTAAGTATGAAAACGTTCTTATTAGATGATGCGACGTTACGCGATTGGAATTATATGGGGTTGCCAGGTAAGGCACTATACCTTCTATTTAGATATATTGTTATAGAATATTTGAGAATATCTTTATAGTCTTGTGATAACTAATTTTTTTGTACTGACACACCCATTATATGAATAAAATTATGTTAAATAACTTGTCATTAACTTTTTTTTCAGCTCCCTCTATATTCCGCATATAACAGGGTCGGCAAAGATAACCTAGTTATCCTCCGTCCTCCGCCCAATTTTCGAGACATTCCATGTTGCGTGTCGGAACTAAACTACGCCGCTTTATTTTTTAACAGAGCTAAGAAATAAAAATAATTAATCTCCCCACATGGGAATCGAACTCCCAACCGTCAACTTACAATCAGGCACTGTTCCGCTGCGCCACAGTGGCCTTTATATTAAATATATAATTATATTATATTTAATTTATTTAATAATATATTTGATTATATTCTCAGACGACAACTTTAGTGCGGAAAACGGTATAATAGTGGTCCGAGCGACGCGCTGGCCGCTGGCCGTGGACCCGCAGGGACAGGCCCTCATATGGATATCGAGGTTGGAGGAGCAGAACGATATACAGGTAATGTTATATATTGTCACTATATCGGTTATATATTTTAATAGTTTATTTTTTTAAAATATGCTATAAATATTTTTTTTTACTTGTATTATAATTGATGCAACTTAATTTTGAAATTTTATACATAATTCCTGAAAATATTTATTTTAATTAGTGTTTTAATTTAAATGCTTTGAAACTGAAAAATAAAAGTAAAATACGAATTAACAAAACCAAATAAGCAAAAATAAATCTAAATCCTTCTCAAAGATTGTAGATTTTGGTCAGCCGAATTATTTAAAAATCATGGAGACATGTCTATCTCAAGGCAAACCTGTAATAGTACAAAATGTAAGTGAAGTGCTGGACCCCTCCATAGCGCCTATACTGGACAAGGCGGTTGTGAAAATTGGCGCCGATTTAGTAATAAAGTTCAATGAGAAAATGGTTCCGTACAATCCGATGTTCAAAATGTATTTGACGACCAAACTTGGTATGTTGTTTTTATTTGGATTCTTTAAATAATAATTTAAAGTACTGGTTATTTAATATCTGTTAAAAATATTTTTGTGTCTTCGAGAGATAGAGAAAAGATAGAGAAAAGTATCGGTCAAGTGCGAGTCGGACTCGCGCACGGTGGACAAATTGCCTAATAAACCTAATTAATAATAAGACTCACTAATGCCTGAAAAAATAAGCAAAAAGTGGGAAATGAAGTGTCTTTCGCTCTCTCTCTCTCTCTCTCTCTCTCTCTCTCTCTAAGAAAAATACATTTATGTAATTTTATAGGGAATCCAGTGTATTCACCGGAAACGCTAACAAAAACAACGATGGTTAACTTTGCCGTGAAAGAACAAGGTCTGACCTCCCAATTGCTCAGTGCAGTAGTACGTAAAGAGCGACCTCAGTTGGAAACTATGA